>JARYHS010008074.1:353620159-354101096 GCA_031002005.1 Vandiemenella viatica | reverse complement strand
TTAAGTATAGATGGCTCTGAATAAATATCCACCAATGAATTGCGAGGAGGCGGAACCAGTATTGCGTCACTGTTGCCTGGGATGACATTGATGCCAGATTGTGCAAAATAAGAGTGATAGAATTTTTCACCGGCGGCCAGATTTAAAGTCAAAGAGTGTACCACTCTCCAAGATCCGAGGCAGCCACCGCCGCACAGTGGTTCAGGATTAATATACAGTGGACATTCGAATTTAACTCATTGTATCGATCCAAACAATGCTTTAGATAGCACTTGTTATGCTGATCAACAATAGTTATGTTCAATTTTTGATAAAAATAAGCCCTTCAGACTTCAAACAGATATATTAGAAAAAAATCTGTGGGAAAAATCTAATTTTTTTTCACGTACTTGTTTCAAAGTGCCAACTGAAACCTTATGCTATTGTAAGTACCTATCTTACTTAACAATTACGACATGAAAATTTCTTGCATGTCCTTGCTGCTTTCACTACAAGGTGTGAGAGAATTTAAGGATTTAGAATATAGTGGACATTGGAAGGACTGATTTTTACCAAAAATGGAACTTGATAATTATTGACCAGCATAACAAATACAGGATGGAGCGCGGTAAATTTCTTTTTAGAATTCACGTAGTGGTGGCACTGTTGGTCGAATAGAGGGGAGAGTTGGTGTGGTTTATAGTCACCGACGGGAAGTTTGTATTCAATTGTTGTTCAGTTGCGATAATGCAGTGGACACATGATGAGTGCTCTTTTTGTGTCGAAGTGTATTTCTCGAATTCCCATTCGATCATTGCAGTTCAGCGTGCTTTTCGTTTGCGATTTGTAGTACCCCCACGCGGACGTGTTCCTGGACTGCAGTCAATTTTAAATTGGGTAAATGAATTCAGAACAACAGGAGATGTGTCATCTGTACGAAGAGGACCTGAGAGAAGCGTTAAAACACCACAAAATGTCGAACGAGTTGGAGCAGCGATACTGCAATCTCCGAAACTCTCAGCTCGGAAACATGCACTTCACGCACTTCAAGACGTTTTCTCCACCGGATTCTTCATAATGAACTGACTTTTCAGCCGTATATGGTAAAATGTGCGTGGTCCAGCAATTGTCAGTACGGGATTATGTAACACGAATAACATCTTGTGAAGACGTGCTTGCAACCATACCTCGTGACGGAAATGTGTTCTTTTCTGATGAGGCACATTTTCAACAAACAGAATATGCGGTATTGGAGCACACGAACCCCAGGCAATTCGCCAGAGACCCCTGCACTCAGACCGCGTCACTGTGTGGTGCGCCATATCACGAGTAGGCATCATTGGTCCTTAGTTTTCCAGGAAAATCGTCGTGCTGTACTCGTAATTAGGATCATTACTTAACTATGCTGTAAGAGTTTTTCCAGCCGGCTTTCGAGGCAATGCAAACACAGGATACCTGGTTTCAACAAGACGATGCCACTGCACTCACCAGCGGGCATTACCATGAATTCTCGGATGGGGGATCTCAACTGGCCAGCACGATCACCGGACTTAGCCCCATGTGATTTATTTCTTTGGAGTTACCAGAAGTCAAAGGTGTATTTCAACCGTCCTAACAACCTGGAAGTCCTACAGAACAATATTGAGACTGAAATTGCAAGAATACCTGAAGACATGCTTGAAAGAGTGCATCAGAATTTCAGAAAATGACTGCGGCAGTGTGTGGATTGTGAAGGTAGACATTTGCTAGATATGCCGTTTAAACCATATACGTAGAAACTTCCATTATTGTCCAATATGAGAAAAATAAAAATTTAATTTTTTAAATGTTTATTATTTTTTATTTCGTTCCCAAGTCAGTAATTAATCGCGTGCCACCCTGTAATATCTAAAGCAATTTTTTTCGATCGATATTATGACTTAAGTCAGAATGTCCACTGTATATCACTTGCGCTCGTATTGTGTAAGATTTGACTCTGATATTTTGACATAGGCCCATGAAAAAAGTAATATATTTTCCCCCACGCATTTTTTCTAATATATAGTACGTGTGTGTGTGTGTGTGTGTGAGTGAAGGACTCATTTTTATCAAAAATTGAACATAACATTTGTTGATCAGAATAACAAATGCTATCTAGAGCTTTTTTTGTTTTTGGATTGATACTATGAGTTAAATTCGAATGCCCACTATATTTTAATCCTGAACCACTGTGCGCCGTCTTCAGCGAGGGTAATCACTTGGGTCCGCTGTTCGTCACCCCACCGTCGACAGTATTGCTATATACAACCTACCACTGGCTGTGGTGTCAGTAGTTAAACTCCAGTACTTCTTATTCCACACAAGACCGGACTACGCTGGGATGACAAGAAGGCAACCTCAGGAGTTCAACACTCCGACGGCGTCTCATGAGCAGCAAAGTGCCTATGTAAAGATATTCGCGCTTCCGCGAACCACTGCAATCACGTTTTATTCGCCCTAGTGCTTGCCTGCTTTATGAAAGTAGACAGATTGCTGCCTTTACCCGTGGATCTCTGAGCAGCGAGAGTTTCTCTTGTTCTCCGCTTTTTCGATGTAATAAATGCCTCTCATTTCCACATCCTTGAGTTAAGCCTTGTATATTTTGAACGTAAAGACTATAGCTTCAGTGTTACATTCCTCTGTAATCATTTCAAGTCATGCACTTAGATTATGTTCACGTTTCGAAATACTGATCATTTATAAAACTTTGTTATGGTGATCATATATTTCACGTAATTCAAGTAATATGTACGATTTTTTGATACGGCATGTGTATATTGAATTGATATTTAACTTTGCTTTTGCTTCTGGCTTTACACTACGTCGACGTTGTTGTCATTACTGGCGAGAAAGGATTATTGGGGCAAGAAACAGGAAGGAATTCAGAATGGTCTTTTGAAGGAACCATCCCGGTTTTCACCTGGAGTGATTTGGGGAAACCATGGAAAACCCAAGTCTGGATGGCCAAATGCGACTCCAAGCGTTACCGCTCACGCACCTCGCTCGGTGATATTTAACTTTTCTAGCTTCCTATCATTCGTTTAGTAATAAAAACCTGTTATTTATCCAAGTATAAATACTTAACACGCGCATTTTGACCTTTGATTCAATGTTCGCAGTAGAATATGTAACTGATTGATTGAAACAATCTGAGGTTTATAGATAATTCATTACAATTTGAAACCAAGTTTAGGGGCCCTCGTATTCTATTCGTTATAAGTTCAGAATTAATGAATTTATTAACAAACTTCGTTCGTGTTGGCTATTATTTTACACTATTCTCTAAAACCTACTCGGTCACGAACTATATGGGCCACGTCCCCTGTGGCTTACTGAAGGAAAGTTCTTGTATGAACGATCTCCACGGCAAACTGTAACTTCATTCATACGAATAATATGATGCCATTTGTTTCACACATCAAAACAAAATGAAAGTCATCCAAAACTACAGACAAACAGAAACAAATGTTTCTTTTATATATATATATAAAAATAAGCATCTTATTCCTTCTCTGCAGCTTATTAACAGTAACCCAACTGATTTTAAAACAAAACGGTTTTCTCACTACAGTTTTACTGTAAGTACAGATTAATTGCTTGAATTAGATTTACTTGTAAAAAATGATTTTATTTTATTTTTGTATTCTATTTAGATTTAAACTATATCAGCTGTAAATTCTTTTAATATGAGAAAACTTCGATTTGGGATAACGATTTTTGGGAGAAAAGAACGTATGGAAAAATAATTAATGTTTTCAGAGAAAGTGCAAAGAAACGTTAAAACAAGATTCCTTGAAAGCTGACTTGTGATAACTATAGAGTAGCAAACGAAAGATAATAACAACGGTTCATCGTCTTAAACTTGTTTGTCAGGCGAAGGCGAAGGGCAGACTGATCCCCGCCTAGGGTGAATACGAGAACGTTCGCTACGATTGGTTTCGCTACTGACTCGTTGAAGAACATACTTTCAAACAAACATAAGGAAACGTCAATATCGGTACACGATTGCAGTAGTTATATGTGAACGTACATTAAAAATATGTAAAGTGGAACTGGGAACCTCCTCCTAGTAAGACACTACTTATAGACATTTAATTCATAAATGTACTTGGGATAAACTGCGTAGATTTACAGTTTCGATACAATTGGACTAAATAGTCAAATTTTATCAAGAAATGTATAATTATGAAACTATAATTAACATTAATTTTCAGATTTTATTATACTGAAGGAAAATTAAAAATAATTGACATTTTTACTAGAAGCATTCACATACAATTTTAGTTTTACATTATCACTTTAAGAAAGAAAAACATCTCAAAGACGCTAACCTGCTTCGTTTTTAACAATTATCTTATTTTTGATAAGCATCATGAAGCAAGCAGTAACCAGTAATAGATTGTTCTTAAATATTCTTAAATCTTTCCGCCTAGTTACTCTGGTAGGAATTAAGACCTTTAACTCAGCATAATACAATAAGAAGCTGAAAAAAAAAGAACAACTTTAATAACGCTGTATTACTCAGGTCTGTTCTTGACATTCATCTTGCAAGGCATTAAATAAGAGAAAATGCTATTTCCAGGCGAAATTAAAATTGTATCAGCAGTCAAGTAGTCTCCCAGGAAGCTGCATTTTACATGTCTTGTTTACGCCATATGGCGTCAGCGTTTTGAACTATCGTAGGTAAAATATTCAGCCATAGCAATGGCTAGTGCTTCCGTCAAGTCCAGCATGCAGCATGGGCGGTTATAATGAAGTGTTGGGCTCGTCTCTGTTACAAGTTTTCATAGCAATAAATTATTTTAATTCGCACCACAATTGAATTTTTTTAGCAGTATTCCTTAAACCGTCAACTTACTTTTTAAGTCTTGCATTAAACTTTCGTTTTCTTATTTTTAAATCTATGGTCTTCACTGTCTGTGGATCAGGAAAGACTAAATATATTGTGAAGCTTTACATGTGAATAAAAATAATTCTTTATTAGGTTGTGTTTACGCTGCACATTTTAAGGGAATTTTTCTCGCATGGTATTCGTGATAGCAAAGGAAAATGACTTAATTACTGTACAGTCGCAAACTAAAAGAAAATCCTTTTTTTTAAAAAAAAAAAAGCCAAGTATTAGCGAAATGTTTATATCTCGTATGTTGACTTTCAGTGAAGGTGGCCGCAGCTCAGGTGGTAGAGCGTCCGACTGCAGCCTGGACGATTGGGCTTCGATTCCTGACGAAGCCGAGTATTTATCCTCGAAGCTGATCGTTCGCAACGGCTCCCCAAGCCCACTCAGCCTGCTACGCAGTGAGTACCGTCGAGGACACTCCGCGGGAAGGTAAATAATGGCCGCGGCGTGGCGCTGACCCCGTCACGTCCTTCTAGTACCGAAGGTTTGTATTGGGAATACCAAGCTCTACCCCGTGAATCCTATGGGAAGCGGCAAGAGACATAGGAGCCCCGCGACATTTACCATAAATAAACAAACATTATAAACACTTAAATACAACAAACGGTTTGATATCGCGGGCAAACAGTAATAGCATTTCCTCGGTTCATAGTTTATAGTATTACTCAGTGTCAGCATTATGCAAATTTCTGAAAAATGTCAATACGGACATAATACTGAAGATTGCACCGTATTATAACTAACTATAACTATGGAAATGAAATCATATGAATTATAGAGCGATGTTGTAATTACTCGCTGAAACACGTTTATCTGTTGCCTTACGGCCTCAAACCAACTCTGTTTTCATTGTACCCTTATGACCCTCACACATCAATGCAGATTTGTCCATCAGTGGGGACGATAGAACAAAACTGTTTAATAGACGCAATCAACTACAAACAGTTATATCACCGCCAACTTCTCAAATACAAGTTTGTGATTGTACTCATCAGTCAAATGTTAATTAGTTAGGTCACGTTATACTAAGGGCGTGAGCAACAAAACATTGATGATTGAAATGTTATTAATCACGTCAATGATAAATGAAATCGGATGCTTTTTTTATGTATCGCCCCACCATACGGGTACAAATAGGAAGCCCGTTAATAGCTAGCATATATACAAAAACAAAGAGAAACAAAATAAGGGACAGTAATTATTTATATTAAAACTGTCACAAGAGTGTAATAAATTTGATATTTTGAGAATTTCTTGAATGAGCTGATATATGGTTTTTTTTTTTTTTTTTTTTTTTTTTTTTTTTTTTTTTTTTTTTTTTTTTTTTTTTACGGAGGATATGTTTAAAAAGATTAGTTTATTTTCAGAATACTCCAGGCGAATGCCGGGATGCTTCCATCAAAAAGGCCATGGCTGACGGCTGACTTCCTTCCCGTTCCTTGTCCCCAGTTCCATCCCGCCTCTAATGACCTTAGCCGTCGACAGGCGAAAAAAAAAAAAAAAAAATCAGAATATATTGTTCAAAAATACATTTCCATCTAGACATCTTAATTCAAATCATCTAGAGAGCAAGATGTGGTATATCATCAACTGTGTGCACATTTTTACTAACTTTCTGTTTCCTAGCGCATAATGTGGAACATTTCTTTTACATATGAAACAGTGTACATATTTTTTTTAATAATGTTGACATCTTTAATAGTTAAGCGAATGTCAACAACGTATTCTTTCATTGGTTGCTTTCTGACAACGAATATGTGCAGTAACTGGATTCCTGTATCATTCGAGAATTTACACTGATAACCATCAGATCTGCAGTGTTTACTGGTATTACCCAACAGTTCTAGGACAGCCGCTGCTTACTGATTACCTACTCTCAGGCAGGGGAGACGAAGGCAGCGTTGCTGACAAAATCCTGTTGTCTAATAGATCTCCGCCTTGGATCTGAGTCGTATGTTAGAAATGCGCTATTAGCCACTGGGGAGAAAGAGCAAACAACTTGTATATACGGCAACGGGAAATTGCTTTTTTCCCACGACGCTCGCACGGAATTGTATGAAACCAGTGAGACACACGTCACGATAATGGGTTCTAATCATTTACTGTATCTTTTCACGAAAGACGGTGCGTGGACTCAGTGCGTCATTCTCTTTGGTGCTGCTGTTACGAACGCTGTATATGTACTGAATGCCACTCCGAGGGTTCAGTATCCCAAACGTGGAACCAGCTTAGACAGCAGCGTTTGTAACTAACATTTAATGTGTTTGTTAAATTAGCACTGTAGTTTGAAGTCATGAATATTCTGTGATACTAGTCAGCATACCGCTATGAATTTCGAATCCAAATGTTTCTTCTATTGTGCTGTAGGAGGTTTGCTGCATATTTGGCGTTGGATGTAAGATTTTGATAATGCCTGCTAATGAAAGAAATTATTCAAACATGATTTGAAATTGCTTAACACTCGAATCATCAAAAAAAAAGGGCGATAATGGATGAAGCAACGGCTTATAAAGCGTTCGCACACATAGGCGTATTGAGCGAGGGGCAGAGGGGGCTGCTGCCCCCCCCCCCCCTAGAAGAAAAATTTAGTTGCCTTCAGTACAGTGAAGAACTAGTTCAGGAGCACTTTGGGAGAGAAAGATGACTGGATTATGTCTGATGAGTGTGCATCGAAATTTCGTGAAAGAACACCATGAGATATTGACAAACAAAATTATTGAAATTGAAAATCCGAGACAATTAATGTTTACATAAAAAACTAACTGACTTACGATCTTAATTAACTACATAGTAGGTCCTTAGATTAAGTAGTTGGGTTACTATATTAATCAATGATAAAAATAGTTTCCTGAATAGGTTGAGTTTGATTTTGTAATGTCATGTTTCAGTCCCCCACCCCACTTCCTCGAAACCAAAATGAGTTGCCCCCCCTAGTTCAAATCCTGCCCCCCTCTAGTTCTGATCCTGGATACGCCCTTGGTCGCACAGTTGTTGCGTGTTGGTTGGACGTTAGAAACGATATTGCTGTTGCCTTCCACACAAACTCTGTAGACTCGCTGCCACGTGTCGTTCAAGTTGTTCACTCGAGTCGCTATCTCTTCCGGACTCTCCTGTCTTGAATGTCGTGAGAGCAGACTATTTCAAATATTCATGGATTCGATTAAATCCTGCTGAGTGTTTCCGGGCGTATGTATCTCCAAGCGCTCGGCGTATTTGATGTATTCGGCTGTAGCTTGCGGCGCTGCGCTGTCTGGTCTATAAGCTCGCTCACAAACAAAAAACACCTTGCGGAACGTGATATCATCTTGTTATCGGTAGAATTACTGAATTTGCCACAAGGGCCGATCGCAAATTGACCAACGTACTTTTCTGTTATTTGACTTCAAACCATGTTTTGATAGATTCTATGGATCTTCCTCTGTTCAATTCAGTTATTATGTTTTTGCTAGATTTCTTGGTTTTGATAGTGTGGAATGTCCTTTACCACACTCTTTACCATTATTAATAATAACAAAACTTATGCTCAGGTGGAAAATTGCATCCATACCTATTGCTGCGTTACGTGAATTTTTTTTATTTTAAATTCATTCGAGTTAACTGTCCAGCATCTTTCTTCATGATTTATTCAATTCTCAGATCCCTCTACCCATAAAATAAAACTTTCTAACTTTCCCCGAAATCGAAAGCTTATTAATGGCCATGTTAATCCCAACCACACATTACTCGCTAATAATTCTCATAATATACTCTAATGAATTCGTTCAACCACATTCTGTCTTCCGGTGACTTCCAACTGTTGCTTCACTCTACAGAATGGTTTTAGAGAAATACAATGTTGCACCTGTACCTTATGCTCGTTAGTTTTTGTTGTTGTTTTGATTTTGTTGTTTTGATTTTTTTTTTTTTTTTTTTTCTCCAACTAGCTGATTTCTACCGAACGTCTGGGTTCCGTAGCTAAATGAATTCTTCCCCAAAAGGAGGGGGCTGTAGCAGTATGGTACGGGTGACAAGCAGTTTCTGAACGTTACCATGGTGCTGGATAAGCAGTGTAGAAGCTAGTGTCCTAATCTCGCGCAACAAGTATTGGCGGTTCATATCCGGCTTAGGGCGTGGATGTTTTCATCTAAGTATAATAGTCCGCTGGCTTTGAACTTAGTCTTGTACACACTAATCACATGCTACAAATTTAATTTCAGAAAATAATGAAAATCACTAATTGTCTGGGTACTACAAATATCACGGGTTGACTATGAACCTCCATTATCACTGTTTCAAATTCCACGTCGTATTTAATAAACAATGATAGTCTATGGTTGCATATAAAAGAAAGATATTAGCGACAAATTTCAACCAAACTAATATTTAACTACGAGCGTCAGTAGAAGCTTCTTAGTAAATGCAATGTAGCGGGTATCAACTCTACAGAAATCTATCCGTAACAATTTATCAAATATTACATGGATATCTGCACTATTGCTGTATCTGAGGGGTTTGAACCTGCATCATGCATAAACTACCGCAGCAATTTTGATGGTGTTTTGAAATTTTTAGAGCTAATGATCCAGATTGAAATCTACGGAAATAGCTAACGGCATATGTGTATCTAGGGAAGGAGCAAGTAATTAATACTATTTCTAGACGGATCACTTTGTATTTGAGGGTGCACTCCTTTCACTAAAAAAAGACAAAAAAATTACAAAAATTAACCTAGGATTTTTATTTTTTGCTTTGCTTATTCAATTTTAAGGACTACAGTACTTTAATATAAACGTAATACGCATAAGTAATGATTAATTTATGGTAATTAACTATCGTTAATATTAATGTGCAATCTTAAAAGATTGACTATCATAAGAAATGCGTAAGATTGTTAACATCTTAGACAGTTGTTTAAACTGTATTTCTGCTGATGTTGATGAATGCACACTAAAAAAACATTAATGTGCCAATACTTCTTCGTTACAAATCATTATGGATACAAAATTCAGTATTTTCTCGAAGAAAGATGCCTGAGAAACAGGTACAATAAATGTCAACAGTAGGGTCTAATAATACGTATTTCTTGCATAATAATTTGTGCGAAACTGCGCATATTTCGAATGACTTTACTCACTTAGTACATATTTGGTGGCCATAATGTGCAAATATTCTTAAATAATATCGTCCAAGAAACGTGTGTACAAATTTTCGTACCAAAAGAACATTTCCTTCCACGGTGGTTCGTTTGCATTACGGAGGAGCCCTACTAACATCTGTATTAATATGCATAATTTGGCAGTGGTCCAATGATAGTGTACCGAGAATTAATTGCCAATTTGGTGTGAAGTTTTCCATAGGGCATATTATATATATATTTAAAAAAAAAAAAAAGGGCATATTAAATCCATGAAATACATAGTAATGAGGTAATTTCTTTTTGTTGCTTATTGCGTTGTTTCTAAATGCCCACGTCAAGACGACGCACGACCGGTTTGGTTGATTTGCAATCTGGACCAGAATGGAAAATCACGCACTTTGTTTTAGCATAAAGCGCGAGAATTTTAGTTTTCAATTATAACTTACGCTGTCTTTTTTTTTGGCAATTAATTGGCATTTAGATTGGAATGCAGCCTGAACCAAAATGAAAAATTCTCTTACCAAGCATTGTTTGCCATAGAATTCATGAAAACTTAGCGGCTACATTAAATTCATTGTAACGGAATAGGAATATCTTCATATTGCACCACGAAAGCTTGCCAGCAGCGGTTTTACATTTATTGCTGTGGATGCTATGGTTGGCGACCAAGTTGTGTTTAGAAATGGCCGCCAATTGTACAGCCGTCTCTATCGCATAAGATAAATTTGGCAGCACTATCTTAACCGTGGCGCCGCAATTTGATGAATTTTTATGTAACCTCACAAGATAAATCGGAAGTATAAAATAATTTTTTATGTATATATATCTCGCTTGGTTCTCGAGATATCGAATATCAAAAATCAGTTACAGGTATCGTTCCTTGTGCTTTTTGTGACTTTTTACTTCTGGTTCAGGTCAGTTTTTAACCTAACCACCGCAGTAGGATGAAAACAAAACACCTATTGCGCATGTCCAGTTCCTTGTGGCTTTGGTGAATGTTATTTCTTATTCAGGCCACATCTCAATCTAGTTACCTTAATTTTGAGAACTAAGCGAGATATTGAGAAATGTTATTCTTTACTTTCGTTTTTTATCATCAAGTTTCATAATAATGAATCATCAAAACTGACGTTATCGGTAAACCTATGTCTAAGGTATGTTTCATTTGGCTTTGCTATAAACTTTTTCTCAAAAGGAACATCCTCAGGAAAGCGGAAAATTTCTTACCAAGGAGACAATTGTTTTTCGGTAATACCTTAATGTGCCGATAATTTATCACGTAGGTTTCATTTCCTATATCATATTATGCTAAAATGTAATTTAAGCATACAAAATTTTTAGACAACGGTATGAACAGAACATAAGGCAATAACTAAAAGAAAGGAAACTTTTTTAGATGAAATTTACATTTTTTGCTTCTCCACGTTAATATTTGGTACTAGAATAAAAATGGTTAAAAATTTCTACACACACCAAGAACCACTCGCGTGAAGCAACGAGCAAATAAAAGTAAAGTTGCCTTAAAAATATCTAAATTTAAATTACACCAGGGTTGCTATTATCATACTACATTAATGACCGGCTTTGAATGGGGAAACCAATACCATCTGTATGCCGCATGGGAGGCATCGCGGGACAGCTGTTCTTCACCGATTGGCGGGACTGGCCGAACATTCCAGAGCACCGTACGTTCGCAGACAGTGAGTTAGTTGTGATTACTAGAGCGTGTGCAACATACAGCTGCGCAGTCTCTCTCTGTCTTAGAAAATGGCCGAAGCATGTCGTACGAAACATAGGCATTTCGTAATAGAACGCGGTGCAAATCACGAAAGAATAGAAATTATTTATACCGGCTGATGAAGCCTTTGGTTGAATTGGTACCACGTTACTTTCTTTTAGTTATAAGGTAAGGAAAATATACCAAGGAAAAGAAAATTGAGAAAATCGAATGGCACGGTATATCTAGAGAATTCGATTCCGGCCCTTACTTCTAATCCCGGGATTTTTTGATTGCGCACAGACAATCCCGGGATTTTGGATGGCAATTAAAAACATACAAAAAATATACAAAACTCAGTTTTTATTGTAATTTTAGTAACAAATTTTAGTAACATATGTCCATACTCAAATCAGACTTGAATTCACACAATCACGAAAGTTTTTAAAACAAAAACTTTAGAAGGCAATTGACTTCTACATAGTAACAAGGCACGTAGTAACAAAAAACGTTTCACATATTAAAATATTAGTCTGTCAAATTTACATTTGACAGTAAATAATTCAATATTTTAAATTTAGTTTTTATGCAAATTGCGAAAATACGATCGAAGAAATAACAAGGCGTTCAACCTTACTCAGCTTGCTTCTTAATTTATTGCACGTGTATGCTGCTGCCGAGAGAGCGCCTTCGGGCCCGACTGAAGGTGGAGGGATTGTTAATGAATACGCATAAGCTCGTTCCAGATTCACTCACAACTTGTATGTTTGCCGGCGCTAACTCGACTGTCAGCTGTTAAAACAAGATGACGGACAAGAAAGTCAAAGTGACAATGACAGATAAAATGATCGCGTTTCGTTCGGAAATTTTGTGTTTTATGATTTCTGTTTCATAAAAATTTTTCCTACTTTTTGTCATTCCCGAAAATTCCGAGATCGAGACATTTAATCCCGAAAATTTCGGTACTGGAAATGGTCCGTAATCGGTAATTTCTTGACAATTGTTTTTGATTTATTAAATTGATATCTGCACTTTCTCTTTCTGACTGTTATTCATGTACATTATGTTCATGTCTGTGCAGCAGGGAATGGACTCAAATTCTTGATCCTTATTCTCTTTGGATAACCATACAATCTCTCGGGCAGAGGTCTTCATGACTCAGAAATTGAAGAAAAGAATAATAGCACCCTTGAAACTACAGCGAAATAATTCCAAGAAAACTACTGAGAAAATATGAATTAACGAAATATTTTCTAGAACACAGAACTATATGATAGTTACATTTCCGAACACTATTTTCAGAAAAAGGTAAATTTAACACGAAAAAGTTAATTGTTCTATATGATTAGAGATGCTTCTGAAAGATATGCTGGCTCTCGCAGCAACAATATCTTTCATCCACGGAAGTCCAATAGAAAAATGGTTTATGGATTATTCTACAACTCATGTCGTAACGGAGTTTGAACAATTAACAAAGCTTTTAACAACAGAAATAGTTTTATCTGCAGAAAAATATAGTTTCAATACGGAGGGCTCAATAAAATTATTAATTTACTCATATACTCCTTAGGTAATTCTTTTGTGAGGATTGTAATGAGAATAGAACTTTAAAATTGACAGCATGTCTAAGATTCACCTTAAAGGGAAGGACTAATGTAATATGTTAAAAACTGAAAGGCTGAGAGAATTGTGCATGATAAGATTTTCTCTAATCAAATTAAAAAAATTAAACGATTTTTACACAAAATGTCAGATTTTACAGTTCGTCGTATAAACCACACCAAATTAATTTATTTCATTGGTTATTTCACTTCTGAAACTAAAAATATCTTATTCATTATACCTTTCTTCCACATACTAGTTTACTTCTTGTCAGTGACTTGATATTCAAACTTTTTTTCACGGAAAATGTAATTTTCTCCTTAGTTTCCTTCAACTTAAACTATGCTTTCTCCCTTTGATTCCTAATCCGTGTTACATTACAATTTTTTTAAGCTAACTCGTAATTAGGATTTCTCCTCTGAGGCAAAATGTTTACTAACACCGGCAGCGTAGAAATAACCTAACATGCTGACTTAGCTTATAAGTCACCGGTTCGATACCAGCCAGTGACAAGAACATTTATGATTATGTATATATATATTTTTAATATTCAGGCCGAGGCGTGTAGGTGTGAGATTAACGCTCAGTGCCTGCATTCTGAAGGCCGCGGGTTCCAATCCCAGGTCCGGCCATCCAGATTTCTTTCCATGATTTCCCGAAATCATTCACGTAAAGACCATGATGGCTATTTGAAAGGTCAAGACTGAATTCATTTCTGTTATTCGTAATACATCCGCTCCCGAGTCTAATGACCTCAACGAGCCTTAAATGCCTATACCAGAAATGTGTTCTACTAATACTTCTATAACACCACGCCGACAGCATACTAATATCGTTCTAGATTTGTGGCCTCATAGCCAAAAAACATCTTTTTTATAAAAAAAAAATTGAAAAGTTCTGAATATCTATTCATGTTCTTACAGTTGGCCCCAATTGCAAAAATTCTGTTGGGAATGATCTTAGATATTTCAGTTACATATAACAACGAGTCTAACAAAACTGAGAAGTCAAAAAACAGCATCGAGTTGTAAGCGGACCCTGAGGCCGCGTTGTCTAGCGGTCTAAACAGCAGCTGTGTTGGGCTATTACCAGAGGATTACCACCAGGCCTGCAGCAATAGATTAGGCGGTGTGGTTCTCTGATCCTGTCGAACCCTCGTCAAACTCTCCAGGGCCAGACATTAAGTTTTCTAATCGACTCTGTGAACGAAGATGAATTCCAAGCCTTTGATTCTCGGACTAACTCTCCGCAGCCGCGTTATACAGTTTATCGCATTACAATAAGCCAATATTAACTTTCAGTATTAATAGAATATTGTTTTTATTTTATATTAGGATTCCACTCTATTAACGGGGGAAGGGGGGGGGTCTATAAGTTATGAAGAGTATTTTACAGACAGTTGAGATTTTTAAAAAGCTCACTGCAAGAAGAAAACTTAATTTTTGAAACCCTCAACATAAAAACCTCACTATCCGTATAGAAATTTGCATTTGAAATATTTATTTTCAGTTTTGTTTTATTTATATATATATATATATATATATAAAATCGCAACCCGATGCACGACGCTCGTATGCAGTTCTGAAAATAAATCGAATTTAATTTGATTGTGATGTAACACACATTCCCGTGACAATTCCTCTACATTCATTTGAAGATTTTTAAAATCTTAAATTGATAGCAACATCTAACAGCGTGTTAGTACAGTTACATATGGATAGTGTGTAGGTGCCATTTCCAAGGGTCACAGTATTACGATGGGCTCAAGAAAAGCAAACATCACCGTCGTATGAACTAGTGTTTGCTCCATTTACCAGCTCCTGGCATGTACAGTTCTAGTCTAAGCTACTTTCTAGAGGGATCAGGTCGTTAGGAAGCGACTAGAGAGCACATAACGGCGCCCCCGTGCCCAACCTTTTTGCCAGTGGCCGCCCCAGGGAGCCCACTAATCTTCCAGAGGCTGGGCCGCAATGCGAAAGGCTTGCGGCTACACAGTCCGCATTACCAACACCATTCGCACTGACGGATATGTGCTGCCTCGGTTGACAATAGGACTATACGTGACACAATATTACTACCAATTATTCTTTGGTCTTACCATCAAAATTACATAGGCTGTTCGTTCTGGTTTTTTATTCTGCTTATCTCGTGTGATTTTTTTTTCTGTTAAACGAAAAATTAGACGACATCCATGAGGTGGTAGCTTCCACAATTACAGACGAGAATGAATGTTCATAACTTTTTTAAATTTAGGATGCGTGGTAAGATGACAAGATAAATCGAACCACAAATTCGTAAACTTAATAAACCAATTGATTATAAATCAAAATTCCGTCTGGAAACAACTGTTGATGTTAATGTTACTTGATTCCCATACGCGTTTCGCCCTTATGGTGTGGGGCATCGTCAGTGGCTGTTAACAAACCAAATTCTGTGGAAACCAATATGAAACACTTTAGTTACATTACTCAATGACCTATTCGAAAATGATGAATTGATACAAATTGCTTTTAAAAGTCGGATTCTGAACTGCATTGTTGAATCCAGCTGTACTATCTCAAATTTTATGGTGCTTGCAATATTGGAGTTGATACTTAGTACCAAAAGTCTACACTTCTAGCACGCCTTTTGTTTCTTTATACTCATATTTACTTATCTCTCATAAATGTAAAGATTGATTTCACTAGCATTAAAGTATCAAATACCGGTATTTCAAAAAATGAAATGTATGTACAAACATCAGGATGTATTATTTTCAGAAAACTACTCATTTTTTGATGCTAATAATAGTTTACGAGGAGAGTGTTCGTTTCCAACCGGCGGCGTGGCTAGTATTATTTTTCTAAAAATAAATCAGTTCAAGGGTAGTCAAATATATATACGAAGTGTTAAAGATGGCTGGTATCAATGAGGTTTTTTTTTTTTTTTTTTTTTTTTTTTTTTTTTTTTTTTTTTTTTTTTTTTTTTTTTGCTAGGTAGTTTAGAACCTCATACTAATGCTTGAGCGTTTCAAGTGTAGATCGGGAACGAAGGGAAAAATGAAATTCACTGTAACTTTATGGCTTTGGTCATGTCTGAGCAATGTGAGTGATCTGCTGTCGCCTTGAACTCTGAAACGTTTTACTCCCCGTTAGACTCAGGTATGGTATGGGGATAAGTTCCATCGACTATAATGTGGACGGAATGGCTGAAATTTTAACTGCTATCTGTAAAGTTTGAATGTGTCTCGGAAGTCGGTATTGAAAACATGACTAGAGGATGAAACTACCTCAGCCGTAACACACCGCATAAATGTTTGTCGCCCGAGCACAGTACACAAGTTGGCCTACATTTACTGCGGTGTGCTAAGGTATCGACAAACACCGGAACGCATATACCAAACAAACTGAAATAGCTGTATCAAATGTGAAACACTACAAACACCAACGTGGGTTTCGATATTTGTTCCAAACTTACACTCGGTGTGACATGTCATTGCAGTCACAAAGAATGACAATTTGGAAGGCTGTGAGTAGGTGGAAATTTATTCCTATAAAACGATGTAGATAGAGCATTATTATTAGTATGAAGAGCTGCTAATTATTTGAATTGAAAGATAAGTTTCTTTTCATGCTCCTTCACAAAAACAAGAGAGAACATACTATCTCTACAGCATGGTGCCAGTCGTCCTCCATTTCAGAGTACGATGAATGTACGGTCCAGTAGATTTATATAATATAAATTTCTTTGCTTTTAGTACATAAGCACAAGAACTGATTTGTTTCGCCCAGTGCTTAAAATAACAAGCCAATTCTCATGTTTTATATATATAAAAAAAACCACAAATACGCAGCCGGAATGAATTCTTGAAACGTAGACCTAAATGTATTTCTGGTTATGTGATCCTATGATGGTTAATGTCTGTGTTATACCTGATACTCATAAAAGAGAGAAACGTTTCAGTATCACTAATTTCATAAGTATTTTAGTGTAATGTTAATCACAGCTGTCGGAACTTTTATCTGTTTCAACACAGCCCCAGTATTTCATTGAAAATGTGTTGTTCCAGAATAAAAAGTAAAAATAATCTGTTGTTTACACTAACAGCATACGCCATTATATACGATCTGGCAGAAATAGTTAGATGGATCCACATTCAATTCGACAAAATTTAAATGCTTGGCGCCACTGCAGTTCCTTTTTTTGTATTAGTGGGTGAGAATTATGGTGCTGCGTTATTGTAATTCATTTGGTTACATGATAATCCAAGTTAACATGGTACTAGTATGTGATAACTTCTGGCACACACTAATATTAGCTTTGACGCGTGATATTAGAAATTCTTGTCGATCAAAGCGAACATTCTGACTTACAGGAGACTGTAACATTACGGAATAACACTTTAATAATCCAAGCTGCAGCAGGGTGAGCGTCAGTCCACCACGGCGAAGAATGTTTTCTTTCTCTGTTACACGCCGTAATGTTATTGGCATTTCTTTATGGAATCCCCAATTATTTGTAATAAGAATACCTTTCGAACTGCGTGGCATGGTATCAAACAGTTTCTTAAATACAGTTATCTGAAGCAGATTTGTAAACGACAAAATTGGATATCATGCATAAATGATATCTTTGAAAAGTATGTTTTATACCAAACGAAACAGATTGCAAGTTCAAAAAATATTACATGGAAATATATTTTCGATTACCAAATCGATTACCAACAAGCTGCGATGTTTAAAAGAAACAAGCGAAGTGTATAAAAAGTGAAATAACGGAATATGGAAATTTCCAAGTTAAATGTTTTGGAAAGGATGTGTACTTTATATTTCTAATCAACATCCGCACAAAAATACATCTTAAAGAATTTTTATTTTATCTTTTAGCTGTCGACATTGAAGTTTTTATAGGCGGGAAAGGAATGGGAGAAAGGAAAGGAATTTGGCTACGGATTCTTAAAGGAACCATGACAGCATTTGGCTGTAGTGATTTGGGGAAACATGGAAAACCGAAATTTGGTAGATGTGACGGGGATCTGAACCCGCCTTCTCCCGAATACGAGACCAGAGCGTTACTGCTCACCCACAACACTCGGTGAAAACAAACTGATATTGTTCATCGATTTGCAAACTGTTGGTGGAAATACATGTAATAGCACTACAAAACAAAATAGTACCAATAGATAATTCAGTTGACACAATTTTGTTGTTGAGCGCCATAAAAGATAAAACTGGCTGCAATAGTAGAGAAGTTTATTGCATCGGTTTTTTGGGGAGCTAATGGAATTTTACTTATTAATTTTCTCCAAAAGTTTTAAAAGACAGCCGGATTACTTTTTTAATATCTTCTAATCCGATTAAAAATTTATTAAGATAAAGTTTTAAGGGAAAAAGTAACTTCTTATCTGAAGCACATTTGTACTCACAAAAATGTTTCAGAGATGATAGTTTAAATTTTTTAAAAAAATACAAACAATTCGTAAGATATGCCTTTCTCCAATATTTGTCTTATCTCGAGACACTTAAGCATTCATCTCTGGCCTCGCATTCGGGAGGACGAGGGTTAGAATCCCCGAACACTCAGATTTCGTGTTTACCCGAAATCACTCCAGGCGAATGCCAAGGCCGAATACCTTCCTGTTCCCCAATCCTTTCCAGACTCTACTAACCTCGACGTCGATGAAACGTAAAGCCAAAAAAAAGAACGCAGAGTTCCCCACTATTCAGTTTTTTCATGTAATGAAAATGCGCTTTCAGCTGTAAAAGAGAGTTATCCATACGTGCGGAAAACGAATCGGAGTAAGATATAATAACATTACCAATATCGCTTTATTAAACAGGTAGATCTAAAGGTAGGTTGCATTGAAAAATAACTGAGACTATAAATTCCTAACTGGTAAAGGGCGCATCGGCATTGTGATTATTTATCTCGGTTCATTGTCAGGCCGAGAATCTTCTGTAAGCAGTCATTTATGATGTTTCGCTTCTCAAAGAAAAACAACCCTACACAGCTTTGAGCCCTGCGTATATTAATCTGTAGTGTGTTTCATGTGTTTGTAATAGAATCACATAAAAACTGTGTAAATTTTTTTGAAAGGGTATTCCCAGTTAGAAAGCGTGGAATTGAGCTTGAAATCAGTGGTATCTCTTATGACGTTACGTGACTGTGTGCCGGAGTAGAAAATGAGAATCTGTTCTTAACCTCAATAGATAGGCAAAACACCAAATATATTTTATGAAATCCTAAAGAAACAATCTCATAAACCTAAATTTTATAACAGTATGTTTTTAGTTTTTTTGTGCTACTATTCGTTGTTTGTGGCATTGTGAAATGATTGTTAGGAAAAACCGTCAGATTAAACTTTGGTTTTTCTAACTTTCGAATTTGGTCTCTGGATTTCGATGGGTAACAAAGTAATGATATATAAAGATGTACAAGAAAGCATAGCAGCAATACACACTGGAAAAACAAAATCTCTTTCTTTTATCTGTTATTGACACACTTCAGAAGATTTCTCATAGCCAAAAGGTGTTTAATTTTTATTCTTTCAAGACAGATATAATGTGCTGAGAAAGACAATACAAAACCTACGTCTCATAGTCATCAGAGTTTGACACGTCGTTCTACGGTAAAGTCTGTGTATTCCGAAAGGTAAGCCCATTAAGTGACTTTTTGTTATATAGTGTTTGAAATGCTTCTTATTGTATTAATTAAAATTTTTGTCAAACTTGTAGATCACAAAGTAAAAGTAATGCCTTGAACATGAATAAGTAAATTAAAGCTCCTATACCAATTTCAATTATTCGTAATTTGAAAGCAGCAGTCGAGGTTTCAGCTAACTAACTTATCAGCCTGGCTTTGTCTCCACAGCTGTACTGTGAGTGGACTTCAGTATCACAAACCTTAATCCGACAATCCGTCTTCTGTACTTAGTGAAATCTGTCAGTCGGGGAGCAGACAAACACGAAGCCTGCAGCAAGGTGGAATGTGCGGCATTCGTGCTCTACTAAAGGTCACACAATTTCCCGAAAACAAATACACAAAACAAGAGTGTGTGCACTCACCGATATTCGTAAAACTTTCTAACCGCCTTCCATTTTCTTCTTGATTTTTTTCAAAAAGTGAATAGTCAAATTTTGCATAAAGGAAGAAAATTACTTCTTAATTCTCTAAAACTTCATATTCAGTGGGAAACAGATCTCCTGTACTGTACATGCTTCTACCATTTAAGCAGAAGGAGGCAGAAACTTCAATTTTTTACACGTTATCTGTTGTGTTGGACCAAAACCGAATATCGCATTTAAAATTATCTTTTGGTTGGATTTTACAGAAATAATAGGAGTCGAAAAATATTTTTTTTTCTATCGCAGCGTGTAGGTTTAGATTTATAGAGCTCGTCAGGTAGGAAACATGTTTTTTCCCAGTTGTAACCAAAGACGTAGGCAGCCGTCAAAGTCGTCGATTTTAGTCATTTTTTTTACGGGGTCTATCTCAAAAATAATATTACGAAGGAACTTGAAATATCGGTCATACCCCGTACTTACACACCAATACTAAAAATTCTTAACAATTAACACAGTTTCTAAGTACCGACAAAAACAAGCACAAGTTTTTATTTTGTAGCTTGTTTGCCAAATATTAGTACTATTTTCGGAAAAGTGCTCTGAATGGAGACTTCATTATATACCAATATACTGCACCAGTAAAAAATTTAACTAGTAAGGATTGCACAAGCGATTCGAAACATAGCGTGGCGTTGGGAACAGTGAAGCGAACTCCACTGCACAGTCTGCAAACAATTTATTTTTTGTACCAAACGATTATCTTCAAATCTCCAGATATAATATTTTTACTAACGTCATTAAATTAACCTAAATTGTACGAGGCTCGTCTCGCACTTTCCCGGTCATTATTATTATTTTTTTTTTTAAAAAAAGAAACATCTATTCTTTATGAAAATACCCTTAACTTGTTGCGTTGTAGTTTCCATTACCTTTTAATGGAAATAAAATTATTTTCAGCATGAAATATAAATTGTGAAGAGATAGGTATGTATTATAGCAAATTTTATTTATGAATAAACGTATGTATATATTTTAAAAATTTACGCATTTCCTTTCGCTAAATAATAAAACATGTGTGTTCATCAGAGTTAGGATCCAAAAAATTCCGGAATCAAGTCTTATGAAATTCCTGTAACTGTATTTGTTATAGTGGAAAGAAACCAGAACATACCATCAGGTGTAATGTGTTAATAGAATATTTACTATGACAGTTAATTTATCCCTGGAACCGAAACGCTGGCAATCATTTGTCTGGTACATATAATGCGTTGCCTTAATTTTACGTTACCTTTTTTTTTTAAATTTAATTGCTTCTCGTGTGCGGTAAGATATTTTGTGCAGTCACTTTAAGATCAATGGCGGCCATAAGCAATCTTTGATCATTACGGGTTTGTTTCTATATTTCTGTCTTGATCTTTGTATATATTTCACGCGATCGCTGGAACACGGCCAGGGTTTTAAACGAGCCATCCGCCAATCTTTTTGTTTTACTTCTTTTCCTGAAAAATTACCGTTTAATAGTGGCGGTATGTATAAATCTGAAAAGTATAAATATAACCACAAAGTGAAAGATTCCTTCAAGTTAATTGCTTATAGTTAACATAAATGTTTAGTTTCTGTCTGAAACAAGTGTTTCATTTCTGCTTAATATTAATAGTACCGTAAGAATTCTGTTTAAAAAAACAATGGGATGATACGAAGATTTCTGAAGTTACTGTTCAATAGGTCATATTTGCTTTCAGGATATTCATATCTGTTTTGATTCAGCATAAGTCGGTAAAGAAATAATATTGCCCTTCAGATATAGATATTATTTCCCCAGGTTAAACCAATGATTTAGAATTTTAAGAGGCCACTGCATTCTTTCATAATTTAATCTGTATTATTTAAGTAATCTTACTTCCATTACTTTTAGTTTATGGTATGATGACAGCGTTCGTAAGTTCTATCATTAACTTATGTATTTCCTACTCACCAGTATGGCTCAGTGCGCTAAGGAGCCACACACTGCACGTGGGAGGTACAACATTACCAGCCACGAGCCGAACGCTCTGATTCCTGTTTTCAGGAATCATTTTAGTGCAAATGTTGGATTGGTCTCCAATCTTCGCCTCAAAAACTACACATTTCACAAACAAAAAATACACTCCCCACAGACAGAATTTAACTCCATGCTTGCCTGACAGATGACTTCCTAAACTTATGTAGTGATGATGGCAGAGGCAGAAGACGAGAGGACTTAACTCTACCACTAGTCGGCAGAAACTATCCCCTCGGGAATCTTCCGGCGGAGGAAGTCACACAATAAAAACAGTATTTTACATTGAGATTTCCAATTTACGGCATAGGGCCACCATCGGCCAGTTTCGACTTTATTCTAATTGACTGAAAGACTCCAGAAAATTCGATGATTAATGAACTGTATCACGCGTGTTCACAACGTAGTAGATTAATTTTACAGTTTGCTTTTGTTGTGATCAAGTCAACCAGTAATTAATGTTCTCTCTCTCTTAAATAGCAGACTAATTTTAGTGGAATGGTAGCTAAGGAAGCTTGTAACCTTCTGAAGCCATTCATTACTTAAGCAGAATGTTGTGTCTACATTTGTACTGGTAGTAGACATTTTTACTTTCCCTATGTACAATCATGACCATGACTTACTAGGGGTAGATTTTTTGGGGTGATAAAAAGAAAAACAAGGTGTTTTGCTGCTGACCGTAGTGGAAGATGAATGATGGACAAGAGGTTCTTGGAGAAAAAATGATTTCATATTTACAGTTCAAAGGTGAGCGTAGAATTGTCATTATTGCAGGGGATTTCAATTCACCAGGTGCCAACTGGGTAGGAAACAAGATTAATAACACACGGGAGCAGAGATTTGTAAATACCTTAGTAAGGGAAGGAGGTTTTACACAAGTAATAGAGCAGAAAACGAGAAGACCAAACATGTTGTATATCTTTCTAGTAAAGCCTAATGAAAATCTTGTGGGGCCTCAGGTAACTGAAGGAATAAATTATCACAATGCAGTATTTATGTACATTAGGGGATTCATTAAACCAGTGACCAAATTGTTGGGTATAATAAGTATAATTATAAAAAGGTACAGAGATATTTGAGGGAAAGGTTAAGGAAATGGTAGGATGGCGCAAGTGGAAAGTGGAAAGAGTTTAAGGAGATAATAAAAAAGGGTGAGGAAATATTATTCCAAAGCAGAAAATAAAGAAAAATACACACTTCAATAGGGAAGTGAGAAGGTTACAGAGGATACTGAGACGGAAACTCAGAGTTATGGGACAGGAAGCCAGTAAAGAATACTTAATACAACTAAACAAGCAATTAATAAGAACAAAGAAGAAAAGGATGGGCTTGTGAAGAATATTATTGGTGCAGGAGGACCATTGAACGATGCCTCTAGAAATTTCTATGGCTACGTTAGAAAAGTGAGGGGTAGGGTAGGTATTGTAAATAAGAATTTAGTAAGAATGTAAGTCACCAAGGAATTTAAAATGGCAGAGACATTGAGTGAGTGGTTTAACGAGACCACTAGGGACTATGATACTGTGATGAGAGGTGATAAATGAGAGGAGAGTCTCACTATAAGTATAAACGAGTAAACAAAATTTTAAACAGATTCTCAGGAAATAATGAAGGAACTGAGGGAGCTATAGGGCCTGATATAGATAATATTACTAAAGATGTAATAAAGATTGTGGGATAGGGTCTTGTAACTTGTAATGAAATTTTATTTAAAATTTGTTTTGAGTCTTATTGCTTCCCAGAGGACTGGAAATGAGCGATACTAGGGATGAGAAATAGGGTTGAAAATTACAGGTTAATTAGTTTGATATCTTTGATAGGCAAAATGATGGATTAGATTCATATGAAACTATATCAGAAATGTCTGTGAGGACAGATACTAGTTTATAGATCGACAGCATACCTTTAGGTAAGAATATTTCAGATGAATTGGACAGGAGACGCCAAAGTACAATCTTTCTAAGGCTTTCACACACGGAGCCATAAAATGGTTTGAAATGAAATGAAAACTATTGGATTGGATGGAAAAGTTGCTTGCTGGGTAGAAGAATTCTTAAAAGCCAGAAATCAAAGTGTTAGAGTAGGAAATACATTATCGAAAGAGGTTGGAGTAAATATGGGAGTACCACTGGGTAGTGTATCGGGACCGTTGCTGTTCATTAATCTAGAGAATAACTGTGTTGATGGTTGGTTTAAGGTCAGAATTTAGGTTGTTTGCAGATGATATAATACGAGCAAAACAGGAGAAGACTGAGCAGCTGCAGATTGACTTGGATAGAATATTTAAATGGGTAGGTCAGTATGGAATGAAGATAAATACCAAGAAGAGTCAGCTTATCAGGTATACAAATAAAAAACTAAAGGTTGATTCTGATTATAGGATTGCTAGTTGAAGGCTTGAAGTGTAAATATCTTGGCATACCGTTTGATAATAACTCAACTGGGCAGATCATATTGGATAGATTACAAAGTGCTTCATTTACTGGAGAGGGTGTGAGAGGATGTACCAGAGAAGTTAGGGAATTAGATTTAAAAAAGTTTGGTCAGACCATTGGTTGAATATGGTGGTATAGATTGGTACCCACATTTTGGATATCAAACATGGGAGTTGGAGAGCGTGCAAAGAAGAGCAGCTAGATTTGTTTGTGGAGATAATCGCAGGACCCAGTCAGTAAGTAACTGATATGATAATGGAGCTGTATTGGGAGTCATTGGAAGACAGGAGGAGGATGAAAAGAGTGTTGGAAATGTACAAGGTATACTTGTTTGTTGATGATGGGGCTTCGAGGGATATTGGTCAAAAAATTAAGATTAGTGCATAGAATGGAAAAAATGACCATGACCACAAGCTGTCACTCGACTTTATGGACAAGGGAGTGGGAAAATTTTCTTTTGTTGGTAAGGGTATCAGGAATTGGTAAAAATTATCAAGTGAAGTGATGAATAATTTACCAAAATCATTGAAGGAATTTAAAATTAAAATTTGTATATGACAAAAGTAGATGGGGTAAGAATTTAACACCAAAATTATATACTTAAAAAAATAAAATAAAATTATTAAGTACTTTTCAACAGAGCATGTGCTCCATCGCAATTAAATAAGCAATAATAATAACTAGACGACCCGTGCTAAAATTTCGAGAATAAAACACGATGAATAGTGAGGTTGAATGCTTGTAATATAATGGAAAGTAGAACCGCACTTTTGTAGCAAATATTTATTTGTTTAGTGTAATAGGTACGCATCAAAATACTTACAACATACCACGAAACCGTTAGTAAAATTTAAAACACACTGTATGTGCGACAAACTGTCACTGACCTTAACAGAATAGAACCAACCTGAACAAAATGGACATAGCATATAAACATCTCTGTGCCATGTGTAGCTGTGCGAATAAAATATTTACATTGGAATTGTATATCAAAACAAAAATGTTTCCTTAACAGAAAAAAAATATCCGAAAAGCTACTTATTGCATAAAAAACAGTTTATTGACATCTCTGTGATAACTGCTGCTGCAATCTATGGAATTGGCTCTGAACTGTCATATTCGCGCGACCTCTTTAAGCATCAAATTCCGAAAAATAATTCTTAATTTATGATTTTACCTAATTGGTGCCCTTACCCTTTAAAACGATATGTCATTTATCGATTTCGGTTATGTATCGAAGGAGATAAATCGCTCTTAAAAAAAAAAAAAAAAAAAAAAAAAAAAAATACGTTGTAGAAATAATATTGACACTTTTTTTCCCTTTAATGGTCGAATACCCAAAAAAATTCATCTTATAAAATATGGTGTGACTATAACGGACACCTTGGTTTTTAAAATGATACTTCATTTATCGATTTCGATTAAGCATCAAGTAAGGTAAAAAAAAAAAGTTTTAGAAATGAGGACATTTTTTACCCTTAAGGGTTGAATTTGAATAAAGTTCTTTCTAAAAAATATGATGAGACCAAAGCGGATACTTTAATATTTAAAACTATACCTCATTTATCGATTTCGGTTAGGTATCAAGGGAGATAAACAGCTCGTGACAAAAAAAAATACATTATGGAAACAATGGTAATATTGCCAATTAAGGGTAGAATTACGAAAAAATTCCTTTCTTAAAATATAATGTGACCACGGTGAGAACTGACTCTTTAAAATAATACCTCATTTATATGTATAGGTTAGATACGAAGAGAGATAAACGGCTCGTGACACAAAAACCGGTCAATGTATTGAAACATGGCGTTTTTCTAGAACAACTAAAAACTATTAGCAGTAAATACTAAATATGTTGCTAAATCTCCGTGCAGTTAATATAACATTATTTTTATGGAACCACTAGAAGGTACTGAGCAAAATATCAACGTGTATTGTTTTTTTTATGCTGATATAAAACTTCTGATTAACGTTATTGGAAGTTACATTACAGCACTGAAAATTTGTACATCGAAAAATTTATATTTTATTACGAAATATTTTAAAAAAAATTATATACAAATTTCATAATTGCAAAAAACTTTTTTATAATATTTAGACATATTGGTTGATTGTTGCTTGATCTAATTTTTTCCGAACATCTTACACTTGCAGATATGTGCTGAAACATTATGTTACAAATATTCTCATCACCGTTGCCCACGAGACGGTGATACAAGTTGTATAATTTAAACCGAAGCTAAATTTAATTTCATGGAGCACATATATTTCTGCCGAAATGAAATACTTTGACTCTGCTATTATCATTAAACCTTTTAAAAACATCTTGACTTTAACGATTAATATTAAAGTTAATTTTTCATATTTTGCTACGGAAATTGTTTATATGTCATCATTATCGTTGGGGACCATCTCCAGTATCCCGGATGTGGTTTACGAGCCTTGGTTGTTGTATACGATCGTTTTCCTATCCAGAAAAGTTTCTTGGTCCGTGATATATTGCCACTTCTAGCCCCTTCTCTCTCTGTCCTCCTTCAGTTGGTCTGTCCATCTTCTTCTTGGTCTTCCCACTGGTCTTTTGCCCACTATCCTTTTTTCAAAATAAGTTTTTGGTAGTCTTGTACTAGTCATTCTCTTGACATGCCCAAACCACTTAAGTCTTGAGGACCTAAGTCTCTTTTCCATGGATTTTCTTAGCTCTAGGTTTGATCTAATCTCGTCATTCTTTATGTGGTCAAGTATAGTTTTCTGGAGGGCCGTTCTAAGAAACTTCATTTCACATGCTTGGATCTTGCTTGATGTTAGTGTGCATGTTTCCAAAGCATATATGAGAATAGTAATAAGATATGATTTGTACAAGACAACTTTGTTCTTCTGGGAACATTCATGTTCCATAGTAAGTCCCGCACGGTACTGTAGAAGTTGGCTCCTTTGGTTACTCTATTCATTGTTTCTAATTCACTTCTACACTGTTACTAGCAATTATGCTCCCCAGATAGCTGAATTGGTCAGCAACTTCAACTTGGTGGTCTTGTAATTTTATATGACAGTCTGTATTTTTTCGGCTTATATTTAGTGCTACGGATTTATTTTAATCAATTTCATTCCATATTCTTCAAACTTTATTATTCCACATTTTCAGTTTGTTTTGTATTCCTTCTTCGGTTTCATCCCATACTTCCACATCATCCGCAAACCCCAATGCCTGTAGATCTCTATTGATTGCCCTCTTTAGTTGTTTTAAGATGTTATCCATCACCGCTATGAACAGAAGAGGTGAAAGGGCACTTCCTTGTTGTACTCCGTTGGTTGTACTAAACCATTCAGAGTAACCATCCCCAACATTGACACAGTCTTACAATTATTGTACAGTATCTGGATCTTTCTAACGAGGTTCATTGGACTTTTCCTGATAGTTGATCTAGGAACATAATCGTATGCCTTTTCTAGGTCCATAAACACAATAATTAGGTTTTCCCTCTTTCAAAATATTTTTCTACCAGCATTCTCAAAGCAAATATTAGATCTGTTGTGCTTCTTCCAGCCCTAAACCCATGTTGTTCCTCTTCTAAGATGGGCTCTAATATTGTTCGTATTGTGACTTCACTATCTTTTCCATAATTTTGAGGCCGTGGAATAGGAGGGTAATACCTCTGTAGTTTTCACTTTTCCTTCTGTTCCCTTTCTTGAAGATAGGAATTATCACCCGTTTAGTTCAGTCTTCCGGTATTTTGTTATCATTCCATATTGCTCTGAGGACTCTATACAGCCATTGAATCCCTGGTGGACCGGCAGCTTTAATCATGTCGGCTGTAACTTCGTCGGCTCCTGCTGACTTGTCACTTTTCATTTTATGGAGAGCACACTCGACTTCTAACCAAGTTATTGGAGTGTCTTCATCTGTCATCCTCTGACTTGTTTCTTCATCATCTATCCCATTACGTCCATTTAGTAGCTTGTCAAAATATTGTTTCATGGCTTTTCTGATACTTCTTATATTGCGAACTATACTTCCATCCGCTGTCTCTATTGTAATTGTTTCCTTATCCGATCTTTTATGTTTTAACGATTCCATACAACATTTTCATATTCCATTTACTATCTTTTTCCAGTTTAGATGTAAAATCTTCCCAGCTTTTCTCCTTTTACTTCCAATTTGCTGCTTCTATATTCTTTTGCAATCTCTTCCAATCTGCTGATATCTGCTTGGTTACTGTTGTTACTTCTATAGGACTTGGCCATATCTAGAGCTTTTTTGGGTTTATTACTTTTGCCTATCGCCTCTTTTACTCTGTCGTTCCACCATGATGTCCTTTTCTCTTTAACTCTCCTGTTCGTTCTTCCACATATTTTTTCTGCACTTGCAACAAGACTTGCCTTAAAATAATTACATTCTTGGTGGCCCTTTTTTATATCTGTTGCTGGTATTTTGGCTCTAATTTCCTCTTGGAACTGCTGTTTGCATTCCATGACTTTCAGTTTCCAGTCTTTAATTCTCGGTCTTTTCTTTCTAGTTACCTTTCCAATAGCTTTAGTAACTCTAATATCTGCAACAAGTAGTCTGTTGTCACTGTTGAAGCTTTCACTGGTTATTACTTTCACATCCTGCACTTTTTCCTCCATTTATCCCATCTGTTACAATGTAGTCTATTACAGATCTATGTTGGCCATCCCAGCTGTATATTGTTATTTTGTGGCTATCTTTTTTCTGAAACCATGAATTTTTCACCACAAGTTTATTTCTTTTGCATATGTCAAGCAGGAGATCTCCCTCAGCATTTCTACTGCCAAATCCGTATAGCCCCATAATTCCTTCATAGCCCGACCAATCGGTTCCTATTTGGGCATTGAAGTCTGCCATTATCATATAGGTTCTCTTCATCAACGATACTTTACAGTTTTTCTATAAAGCTTGTTTCTTGGTCCTCACTGCATCCCTGCTGTGGGACGTTGACCTGGACCATAGTTATAGCTTCTCCTTGTGGGCAGACTTTGGCTTTTATTAATCTTTCATTCATAAATGAGACATCTGTTATACTATTAATGTCATAGTGGAGTACTATACCAACTCCATTTATCGCCACTGATTTGTTCCCACTCGAGTATAGTTTGTATCCGTCATCCAACATTCTTGTGTTTCAACCTTTCCATTTTGTTTCACTTAGGCCTAGAATGTGAATATGTCTACGGTTCATTAAATCCTTAATTTCGTTGTATTTTCCTGTTAAGGTGATAATATTCAGGGTTCCGATCCGAAGCTTGGTTCTATGGTTGGTTCTTCTTGTGCATCTTGAATGATCATCAGACGTAATATCGTCATTAATTCCAAGGTTCTTGTCTACATTCGGTGCATGTTTCTTTCCGAGGCTCGTTTTAATTTTGAAAGCAACACTTTTTGTTCTCTATTCTGTTGGCTTGCTAGGCCGAACACAGAAGAGGATTTTCTGTCAGGGTTTACTCCCTTAGCCTTTGAAGATCCCTCTTCACCACAAGGCAGTGGTTTCCTTCTCATTTTCCCTGAGAAGATGGGTTGCCTCCTCCGCCATCTACCCCATACCGAAGAACTTCTTCTCTGCCGTAGATGCCGTTAAGGTCTTCACCCGTGTCCCTGGGCCTGGGTGCTGCGTTATTCCCCGCAGGACTGGGTTCCCATCTGGACTTCGCTATTCTACCACTTCGGACTACTGTGATGGAGAATGCCCACCCCCGCATCGTGGAGGCGCGAGGCAAGAATTACTCAAGTGGAGGATAGGGAAGGTGACCCTATGTCCCTTGAGCCAGGTTAATGGCTGTGTATGGTGCCACAACCAAAGGCTGTTTATATATATTATCGTGAATAATATCATTTCTATATTTTAGTTACTTTTTTGATTTTTTAATTTTTATCAGAATGAAGCTTGTTACTTATGTCTGCTTCTATCTTCACTTTAAAATTATTATAAAAAATGTTGCGAGTTATGTAGCTTAAAAGCTGTTTAAAACTTCAGTTTGCCGGTAGTTGAACGCAAATACCATAATAAAAAGGCAGACATTGTTCCATTATTGGCGTCTAATTTGAAGGTATAGAGCGAACACTCAAAAACGGTTACGTCACAAAATTTCATGAGAAAACTTATGATCGCAAATTATATTCTTTTACAAAGCAAATTGTTTCTAACAGTTGTACAAAGTAGAAGAAGACGAGTTTTATTAGCTTTCCTTTAGACTCAGTCGAATGTTCCACAACTTGTCATATTTTCGTGTTTCAAGTTCATGTCAGTTCGTTTTTATTGATTATTTCGATTTGGCGTTTGATAAGAAAATTGCAACTTGTTTTGACAGACTACACTTCCTCCGTTAATATTTTGTAACGTCTACAGTGTCTTTGTTTCGGTAAGTACCACTCTATGTTATCGGAAAACAACATTTACTGGCTTTATTGGGCGTGTTAGTAGGAAGGAAACCGAATGGCGGTGTGTATGGCCAAATCCACTCACTGGCCGGCATCTCACAGAGCCGTCTTATATCGCCAATGAACGTCGCTGTTAGACGTAACCGTCAAAAGGGACCCTCTACTAAACTGGAGACAAGCCTGATTGACTGCCTCAGTGCGATAGAAAAACGATACAGAAAAACGGGTATCCTGTTCTGCTGCAAACTTTCAGTGACAACACAGAACTAGTTTATATTGTATTACAAGTGAGCGTGCTAAACTGAATCAAGTACAAATTGGCATCGTTTATAAGCTACAATGACATGTGAATCAAAGTTCATAATTAATAAAAATAGGAAGTCAAAACTGGTGGGCTACAATTGACTTAAAAGGAAATTTATAGGCCATTTCTGGACGCTTTATTTATTTTTCCTTCTTTGTATAAACTAACAGACGTACAGTGCCGAAGAATAATTAAATTATTGCCCACATCAATTACAATGTGCAAATATTTGCTGCTTACTATCCTAAATATAATACAAGTTTACTTCATCACACAGGAAAAATGGCTAAGTTTCTCTGCGGTCCATCAGTTTCTACTACATTAACGACTATACGAGACTTCGTTCACTAATTTGTTTGGCTACCCTCATGTTAGTTCCGTTCAGAATTTTCTACACATGCTGCTGCTCTTAGTCTCCTCCCAATTTCGGTCACGTGGTATAGCAAAAATGACTGTGCTGGTTCTCACCCCTTTCTGTAGTGTACCTTTACTGAAAAGCAGTGCTTGAAATGAACACTTCCTTTTTTTATAACTCAACAATACTGTCAGGATTCACTATTTCTGTAAACGTCCATCCCCCTATATCTTCATGGATAAGTTTATACATCCATCGTTTCAGTTAATTGTATTTACTGTAGTTGCTTCACAGTCTTCTTTTAATTAAGTTACCCCACCACACTTCTCCCTTCGTTCAACATTAAAGGACTAAAGAAGGAAGTCGTTATAAAACGATGAGAAAAAAGAGAAGTAACTTCTGGAAAAAAGAGAAATATTTTTATCATTTAATAGCTCATACCTACTTGTACTGTTGTAATACTGCAAGCAGTATGTCACTAAACAAATCATCCCAGTCCTGTCCCCAAAATCCGAGAGAGTAATAGTTTTTGCTCAGAGAAAAATCTTTTACTCAGGCGTGAACTTCCACTAATAGGAAGTGCGGTGATCTCAATGGTTGAGGTGCCCGCCTACAAAGCTCAGGTTTCAGATCCCAGTAGGGACTGGAATTTGTATCTACTTTGCTTTGATCATTTGTGTAAGTCAGTACACTCCGTGCCTCGTGTTTAATGCTGAATTGCCATGTCAAATGGAAACAGTGTCACATGGCGGTCGATCAACCTTTAAGCCCCATACACATTTACTTTTATTTACGTGAATAGATGACCCGTGCGAAAATTTAGTAAGGTTTGTGGTTTGTTTAGGATGAAAAAATAGCAACCTCATTTGTTAGCAATTATTTATTTGTTTAGTGTAATAGGTACGTAACAAAATACTTATAACATATTACGAGACGATTAGGAAAATTTTGATCCCCTAAATGATGTGTATGACAAACTGTCACCGACCTTAACAGAATACAACTATCATAAAAAGTACACACAGAATATCCATATCTTTGTGATATGTGTTGCTGTGATCGTAGCACTTGAGAACATTTCACGACTAAAATATTTACGCAGGAATTTTATAGAAAAAAAGAAATGTTTCTGTAAAGAACAAAAATCCGATAATATAGTTACTGTACAGAAAGCACACAGTTTATTGGAACCTCTGTGATACGTGGTGCTTCTGTTTATCGGTAACAGCGCTCGTTATTTGTTGATACCAGTGAAGCCAGTTTATTAACATCATCTAGCTGCTTGACTCCGAAGTCACGCGACTTTCATAGTTATTACTTTTGCCCTTCATGGATCAAATTCCGAAAAATTTTGTTCTTAAGCTATTATGATGCCAAGTGGAGACCTTAATCTTCAAAATGGTGCCTCATTTATTGATTTAGGTAAAGTGTGAAGGGAGGTAAATGGCTTGTAACAAAAAAAAAAAGTTATGGAAATAATGATACTTTTGCCATGCAAGAGTCAAATTCCGAAAAATTCCTTTCTTAAAATGTGACTAAAGCGGTGACATTAATCTTTAAAATCTTTATTTATTTAGGTTAGATATTAAAGGAGATACATGGCTCGTGACACGAAAACGCCTTTTAGAACTATTGATACTTTTTTCCTTTAAGGGTTGTATTACAAAAAACTTCATTCTTAATATATGATGTCACCAAAGCGTATACATTACTCTTCATAATCCTATTTCATTTATCGATTTCGGTTAGATATCCAGGTGATAAATGGCTAAAGACATAAAAAACGCATTTTAGAAATATTGACATTTTTGTCCTTTAAGGGTCAAATTGGAAAAAAATTAGTTTCTTAAAATATGACGTCAAAAAATTGGATACCTTAAGCTTTAAAATGATGCCTCATTTATCGATTCGGTATAAATAATGGCTTGCGACAAAAAACAAAAAAAAAACTTATAGAAATAATACATGTGATAGAAGTGCAGAACGCATTTTTATTTCCTTAATTGCTTAAATTTTCAGTTTCACTAAAGAGGCCGAATTATTTCGTGATTTAAACTGGCTGGGGATGAAAGATACCAGCACAACACATCTGAATTATCGGTCGTCTGAGGGCGTCGACGACCTCAGTCTACTATAGTATTGGCGGCTTTTATATGTGTTGTTTATTGTTCATGCTCTTAGCATTGCTTTGTTAAAAGAGTAAGTAGTTACTGATTTGCACAACAAGGGCGTGATGCTATTTTCTTGCAGCTCTTGAGGAGTGGCTGTGTTTTTTTAGATAATCGTTAACTCACAGCTTTACAGCTAAGGGAGCGTGCACAAACTACGTGGCTCGGTCCAGGGGGGGGGGGGGAGGGGGGGTTGGCCGGAAGGCTACGTGGGGGGTGGGGGGGTTCCGAGCCAGACAACGTAGCTTTCCTTTCATAACATTTTTCACAGTTAACATGAGGAACAGAACTCACAACAGCATGTGAATATTTATTTCCCTCAGTTAATATCTCCGTATGTAATTTACAATAGCAAAAGCCATGTAGGGCTACGTGAGGGAGAGGGGGGGGGTTTCACAGGAGGCCAAAATGGAGCTACGTGGTTTATGGACGCTCCCTAACGGTTCTGGTCTAGTGACGGCCGGCTCTGATTTTTACGGTGCCCGCACGCCATGTCGCGCCGTGCCATTTGATACGGCCTGTCGGGCAGTCAGCGAGGGAGTTTTGTTTGGCTAATGGATCGCACCCGATCTGGCGGTGAGCTCACCTGAGTGGTAATCAGGGATATGGCAGGGCGTGGCACACACATGCGCGCACTGCTTTGCTGCACGATACTGGGAACATCTTAGAACTAGGCCACCTCAAGACGGAAGGACGCTCCCTAGGAATATATACCTTGCACACGACGTCCGATCGTTCCGTTACAACGTAAATCGACTTTTTTTTATATAGATATATAAAACATAGGTATCATATTAGGTCTTGTTATAAAAAAAATTATTTTACCTAAATTATTACCGAGCGTGGTGGTGAGCGGTTACCGCTCTGACATCGCATTCGGAAGAACGCCGAATCCCCATCCATGCATCCAGATTTCGGGTTTTCCTTGGTTTCCCCAAATCACTCCAGGCCAATGCCGGGATGCTTCCTTCAAAAGGCCGTGACAAAATTCCTTCCCGTTTCTTGTCTTCAGTCCCAGCTAATGAGCTCGACGTAAAAAAAAAATGAACAAGCATCCTTTTCACTGAACACAGAGTTCGGTAATAATACCAAAATTATTGAATTTCAAAAAGTGCTTCATTCTTTGGCTATCTCTATTTACAATACGACATTGTTGTGAAATGTCTCTTGTTATAACTATAACAACATGCATCATGTACGCAGGTCAGGAAGGAAACAATTTTAATAGGTTAGAAGTGAAGACTCTTTAGTGATAAGTTTCTAGTGAAACGCAACTGTTGCCGCGTAAAATGGAAGATTCGCTCTTTTGTTGTACAGTTTTCACCTTAAGGCGAGTAGCATTATAATTAACCCCAAAATCATTTAGTTATTATTATTAATATTGAATTATCTAACATTAATTAAATATGAGTAGTATCATAAATAATTGTATTAATTTTTATTACTTTATTTGTTACTGGATTTCCAAAGTCTGTAGTTTTTTTTAACAACCGGGATAGAATAGTGTTGACCATGACCAGCACAGCTGTGCGGCAGGCGCTGGCATTTTAGGAAGGTTTGGCGCTAAGCGTTATATGTGTCGCCCCGCATGTATGCAGCGAGCACAACCTCTTCGTACACAAAACCAAAATAGATTGGGAAAATACCTCTAAATTTGTCCATCTGAGCCGGGAACTTGGGCCAATCTCCTGTAAATAACACGCCATCATTTAATGTCAGAATAGCTTACATATAACTTCAGGGTAAACTCACATTGGGCGAACCTGTCAGGATAAGCTCACCTTTGGGTGAACCTCCCAAGTCAACTGGAAAGCCACAGATTACAGGAATTAAGTATTTGACTAATTAATGAACCAAATGAACTCCCCACATTCGCTTAGGTCACTTAAAATTTCGTGACGTAATGCATATTCCTGCAGAGGAAGAGATTCTCAGGACTACCCAAGTTTCAATTCGGCGGATGAATTGATCCTTCCTGTTGATAGATTTCTTCTGAAAAATAGTGAATTGATGGCACGAGTACAACAGGAGACGCTGCGAAGGTCCAGTCTGAAGTATGATGACAGCATAGTGAGATCTTAACAATCGGAATTCTTTAGCATCCCTCCCCCTCAGTTTTCGCGGACGCTCGGGATTCTTGAGGTTCAGACGAGGGGAATATCATAATTTTCTTATGATATTGGTGAAATTAGTACCTACCTATGTTTGATAAAAGTATACACCAGTGGTGAGGACACTCTACTGTTGGCACCAATCATGGAAAGAATATCAGGATCGTTGCGGATTTCTGTTGTCAATAGGACGCGATAGCTGAGATCCGTAAATTTGACTTAAGGAGAGTGATGCGTCACGGGAACGATCTCTACTTTCGGCTCAGTAGGATGGATGAAGGGACATTCTGGAATGCGGAAGTTATTTCAAATCGCATAAAACGAGAGTGTCCTGGTTGATTAGAGAAATGCCTGATTGAATGTTAGACTGAGCAGAAGTGTCACAGGGACGTGGTGTTTGTATTCAGTGCCGCTGCTGCCTGCGCACTGGGGTAGATGGACATTGTGGGATCCTCCAGATTGACGACACATTCAGTCATACAGATCATCGGATTAAAATCGCTCGTTAGCGCAACGGCCAAATATTAGACCCGAGGTAAACAGAACACTGCCATAGATTCTCCTTCGAGATTAGTGTGAGCTAAGACCGATGTTTTTCTACTGAGAATTGGTGGAACCGGGTGGTGGATTTTTGGTGGGTGGAGTTACGGTGATAAGAATCCAAGTTCAGATGCTTCCGGAGCCTTACCAGGTTCGAAACAACCACTGTCGTGGGCCATAGAACATTTAGAGATGTTTGGTTGAGGTATTTAATGATTATAATTCAGTGTGGTTGAAATGTGGTGACAGGATTTCTATTATTTTTTATTTTTTTTATCTGCATAACGTCTCTCTGACAGCGAGGTCTTTTAGAGACGGGAAAGGATGGGGGGCAAGGAATAGGAAAGAATTCGGCCATGTACTTTTGGAGGAAGCATCCCGGCATTTGCCTGGAGTGATTTGGGAAACCATGGAAAACCCAAATCTGGATGCCCGGACGGGGATTCGAACCGCCGGCCTCCCGAATGCGAGGCCAGAACGCTAGCCGTTACACCACCCCGCTCGGTGCGATTTCTATTGGCTGCGCATTCCGCCCCTGGCGTAGCTGTCTTAACCTACCCCGGCAATCCTACTGCGTAAAGGGGACCTACAGTTCAACGTGGAATCCGAACCATCGAAGCGTTCTGGCGTACTTCACATTACACAAAAAGCTATGCCAGAGGTGAAGGTCGTGTTAAGGGCCTACGAAAATCCCCGCCGAGACAAGGATTCGAACCGGAGACCTCTCGATCCCTCAGACCTTAACCACTGAGCCACCAGACCGCTTGGAGGAGGCGACAGGACTGAGATAATGCGGTCTGCGTTCACTTCACCCCCACCCTCAAGAGGCTTATCATGATGTTTAACATCGATAGGGTGGGGGGGGGGGGAAGAGAGGGGAATTCTCAGGGAATACAGTCAGTTGCTCTGTCGATCGTGCTATGAGGCCAGCTGCCTAAAGTTTTGTTAGCTAATTCTGAGGACCTATAAACAAAACTTATTTTTTTTTTTTCCGTAACATTTCCTCGAATGGGGCATAAAATTAACAGTTTTGAACTCTATCCAAAAATAAATAACTAGCGTGGGAAAAATACAACCAAAAATCAAATACTTTCGCATTTGTGGATTATTTGTTTTTATTGTTCTATTTAAAACTTCATTTAATGAGATAAATTCAGAATTTTGTTAAGTCAGTTTTGCTCTTTTCGGTTATGAGCGAGCGAGGTTTCAGAAAAAAATAAAATAAACAAAAAGCTAGGAATCAAATTAACTTCTGAGATGCCAAGGTAACTTCCCTAAATTCCATTCTATAAAACATTCACCATATTGGGAAAAAACGAAATTTGTTTTGTGGGTAAGGTTTCCTAGGTTCTGAGATGCAATTTCTATGTAGTGTTATTGCTTTCTATTCGTGGTTTTTTTTCTTCCGGAATTCGACATAGCTTTTCTTTGCCTTTTTATTTAAAAAAAATAGTTATTCATTTTTTATAACAGAAAACTAAACTCATATTGAATTCGTTGTTGTTTTTTTAATTTACAGCAAACAGAAAAATATGATGACAATATTTCTACAAAAAAATTTGAAGTACACTGAAAATTCAATGTTCCGGCATTCTGAACTTTACATTTTATCAAGTTTTAATTTAATCTTTAACGATTCGGAACAACTTTTTAAACTGTATCAGACATAAGTAGACTACTTAACACAAATGTTCTAAAATTTACAAGATTCGTTTTAGTTTTCCACGTGACCTTGATTCCTCATTGCAGTTCCTATGTTGTGTTGTTTCATCGAACAGGATACCTACACTTCGGAACAGTCAGCAGTGCTAATTTCCGACGGTTTGCTTAATAGATCTGAAGGATTTAGTTTTGTGTATAATGGCAAAACTCAGTTTCTTAAATATTAAATTAAGAATGTTATTTTCAGCATGTTCAGAGAGACTCATAAACTGTCGACTTGTATCGTTTGGCAAGAATGTTATATATAGTATCACCAAGTTGTATTACGATCCTAAAGAATAGAGTACATTATTTTTATTAGATTTATTAGGAACGAACATCTGTGTATTGTATTTAACTTGTCTGATATCTGTGTCAAATGTTATACAATTTTTAGCATTGCCTACTGATTCACAAATGTTTCGAACGCAATGTGAAAAGTGTTGTAGTTACTGTGACCACATCGATTCGTGCCGATTGATAAATTAGGCCAAATTATAAAGATTATGGTATACATATATATTATAAAAAATCGAAAGACTTGAAGTGGTTGGAGCATTCTTTGTAGCAACTCCTAGAGGGTTATATCTACACAAGTGGTATCTTTGTTTCACATTTGATTTTCTTCTCTCCTTACGAATTAATCTGTTTTTGAGCAATGAAAGGATCAATACTGAAGGGATGAGCTGAGGTTAATGGCGAGGCCGGTGAATGACCCTGTCTCTTTGAAAGAACTGATAGAGAGCGAGAACTGACTATGAGAGGAATTTCATCAGGAACACAACTGTTACGCGTGAACAATGTTCAGTGAACTCGATATTTGAATTACTGGCATGATTACACCCAGAGACCGTGAAACGGTTTACGGCAGTGGATATCCGTGGACAAGTAGATCTAATAAGCAGTACAGGAATGCAATATTACGTTCAACAAAAGTAGATACGTCAAGTAATATATTACTGTATTTAAGAAGGTAAACTTTATTACATTTCTCTGTGCGAGTCAAGTAATGAAAATTATGATAAACAAATACTTTTTTATTCTATGATTTATCTCTTTCTAAATATGTACCACTACCTAGGGATGCAGTGCTCTTCCAGTTCAGTCTAAAAGTCGTTGAGCTATACGACTTTCAACAAAGCGAACTACACAGCAAAACCTTTAGTCTTTAGAAGGCAAACGAGGGAAGAGCTTCTCAACTAAAACGCCGCCACTTCTGACCTTTCAATTAACCTAACCTTAGCTTCGTTGTAATCATTGAAAAAGAGTTATATGTAAAAACAAAAATCCATGGAAGTCTAATAAAAAATTTCTGTGCAAAACTAAACTTATGAACTAAAAACTGGAAAGCTCCGGGAATGATATTACGATTCTACTGCTGGACTTATGTATACACAGCTTGTATGTTCTTGAGCTATTCTCTGGGGCTTTTTTATGTCATTACTAACTACCAAGTCGGTGAAACTAAGTAGCCACAGTCATTAAAGCAAGAGTGTTACGCATTAGCCTTGCAAGCTTTAGTGGAAAAGTGTAAAAACATTTTGGAAACGATTAAATTTCTTTTTAGTCGTATTGTTATAAACACCGTCAAACATATAAAGCGATTAAGAGTTTGCTGTCTTGTGTTTAAATATATTTTGATTCATTTTTGTTTAAACAACATGGTTATGTTTTTTTTCGTATTGAACTTTCGAAATCATTCCCAATATTTTCAGAGAACATTTTCACTGTAAATGAAATAAAAAAATTTCGGTTGCTTCAGAGTTAAAAACTAGAATATGACTTGTGAAGTTTCTTAGAATGCCTGTTGAAACAGAACTGCTTCTGAACCTTTGACTTTTATCTGAAGTTTATAAATAACGCAAAATATTTAAGATTAATTAAAATTGCATCAAGACTTTCCGTGAAAATAAAGCGATATCGGTTGCAGTGAGGTTATGAAGCTTCACCCAGAGGTGGTAATTACTACTTGCTCTGATAAACAGGTTTTACAATCTAAGATAGCAACTTGTCACCTCTGTAATTATAAAACTAATAAAATTCATCCCGTTTTCCTGCTTCTTTTTGTGTAAAACTAGCTTTACAGTATTTATTGATATTTATTTATTGAATGCTTAATTAAACAAAAATTTACTGAGATTTAGAGTTACAGCTATAACCCAGGATTCATTTCTACTTTTTTATTGAACAAAAAAACTGACAAACACAATTATTTACTAATTAGGAAAACTATTTAAATCATGATGTTATCAAAGGCCTCACTAAATGGATTATATAAAAAAGCAGTATCAAATAAAACAGTTTTTGTAATTAATTTGATATAAATTTTGAAATAACTAATACTCGATGTTGATTTAGACATAGAATATCACACAAGATTGCAACGATAATCCGCAAATTGTTTCTAAGTGCAGTTGTCAGAGGAGGAAGGTGCTGTTAGCGGAATTTAACAGGTGAGGCGTGATAAAGCCACAGACCCCGTCCACACAATGTGTTTCCAATAGTTGAGGAGGAAGGGAAACTTAGCCAGCTTCAAAACAGTCTGCCCGCAACTTCGCTCCGTACAGGTGAGCAGTGGGAGGCACTGGGTCGACGCCTTCGTTTAAGGTGAAAATGCTTTAGACGGGTGTTGGCTTGCGGATGGTTTAAGCACGATTAACGCCTAATCTTGCTAACTGCAGTATTGTCCGTTAAAAGTCTCGTCACTGCAGCTGATTGTCGGTGGTAGAAGATTACTTATTCTAAGGTCCAAGGCTGACGATACTATATAACGATTATTCAGTACACTGAAAAATAAAACAAAGAGGCAGAACAGTTGCCATTGGACAGTATGACCACGGAAATAAGTAAGGCTGAAGTGGTCAAAATCTAATATCTCTTTTATGACATATTTTTTCCCGAGCTTGCATTACAAGAATTCAGTTCGAAAGTTGTGACAGATTAGTAAGTTTTTTATGAATAGAAAGCTCTAGGGTTTCATGCATATTCATTGAGCTGGTGAAACGAACGGTAATTAATACAGCTCGTTTGTTGATGATCATTAACCACTTCATCCAGGTCAAACCTTGAAACTAGAATGTCTGGAAGAACCTACCTTCTCAAGTTTATCTTTATACCATCTTCACATTTGGCCCGATTAGTAATACCTTCCTTTATACAAACAATTATTTAAGAATATTCCGACCACGAGGGGTATTGCCAGCCAAAAGTTTCAAATGTTCTTGTAACACCTTTCCAACCAGTTGCTTTTGTCAAATATTCAATCATTCTATTTACCCTTACCCACATGTCACTTTAATTTCATTATTGTTCAAGCATATTTGTTCGACTTATAATGAAACATAAATGCTCCAAAGGCAGAAAATTTCGATGAACATTAAATTATTACCAGTAAAACAAAATAGAACGAACGAATGAACAAAAAAAAATAATTTGGCGCAGTTAAACGAATCATTGAAATTGACTAAATCATGAAAAATAATATTGCCCTTCAAACATAATATGATAACTAACAAACGAGCACAACTTACACTAAGGATTTCTAAAATTAGTATCAGCCCATGGCCAAACTACAGCCCGTCGATGACCAAATGAACACTGGAACGCGCTCAAAATAATATTGGTTCTCAGCGGGCGGTTTATGACGAGAGTTCCAAAATATAAATACTGTCCTCCGTCTTTGACTTACGTTGCTTTTAGGTCCTGTCTTTCCAACTATTGTGCAAAAATTTTACCATTTAAGCACCGCTCTTGACGTGTCACAACAACCTACAATTTCTAATTATACAGATTTTTTAGTAGAGAAACACAGGTTCCGAGAATTGGAAAGTCCGAGAAGAGCTAACAGTATTATTTCCTTAGTTTTTGAAGAAAATGTTCTTCACTGTTCATAAACCACTCATTTAAAAATCGTGATACTGCCAACTTTTATGGGTACGTTTATTGCTAGAGTGACTTTCTCCCAGACTGTTATCAAATATGGTTTAGTAAAAGTTTTCCAGGATGCATTTGCGACCTGTTGCTTATTGGTGTCATAATAGATGACGTAGTCCAGCGACGTATTTTCCAGCGTACATGAGCGCGCGAACAGAATTTACCATCACTTTCAACATTCGCCAACCTGATGACGACTTTCTCACACGAAAAAGTCAAAGTACTATCTTACGTAGTTCGGTAGCCAATCAGAATTAACTTCCATATGTGTTGGACACTATTTGCATGCAAAACTTGAAAATAAATTATAAACATTTATAACCATTTTTGCGACAAACGGAAAATATCTTTAATGATATGGGTAATTCTCATCAAGTATCCAAAGCGATACACAGCTATCACTTGACCTAATGATTTGAGCCAATGAGCAATGGTGAAATAAAAAAATTATTACGCATTAATAACTCCCTCCATTAATTGTACCTCCTGATTCAAAAACACAAAAAACACAATAGCACAAATTCCCAACGTTAAATTAAATTTAAATTAATATTTAAGCATAATAAAGATTATAATTTACTACTGAAACTAGCTGACGAAAAATTATAAATGATACTCCATACCTGATTAAACATTAACAAACAATTTAAATGCAAGAATGAAGCTTTCTCAGTGTATCAACAAACAGTATGAAAAGTTCTCGGGTCTTCAACCGGTGGGAGGCCCGAGAAATTTTCGTACAATTTAAATGCAATTCACTCTTTGCGAATGTCCAATCGAACATTGCAGCTGCTTTTGCTGTCTTCATCAGATAAGCTGTCGAAAAGTAGTGTTTTCACGACTCTATCCGACCGGACACCAGTGAAGAATGCACGTCAGCGTTAAGCCTGGAAAGCTGCCACTCACTGTGATTTAGATAGATAAAATCTGTATTATCATTAAACACTCTGACCAAAGAAATTATGAAATTACTGTAATCAGAGAAAGATTATCAAGGGAAAGCTATACTGCCTCCCACTGTTTCTTAAAATAATTACTTGATATATTTTCAATTTAGTTAGGTAAATAATAAAAATTGATCAATAGTTCACCATCTATGTTTTTATGATCCAGTTGCAGTACTTCTAACAAAGAAGAAATTTGCTTCGCACCGAGTATGTTGGTCATGATATACTGATTTTATATGTAGAATTATTTTAACGATTTATTTGTTAATAGCAAAGATAATTTAGATATCCTTTTCGGTTTTCTGTATGACATATTGTAATGTACGTTTCTTGGTGACAATTTGAGATCGACGTGTCGACCATATTTTATAGGCCGCCACATTGCTAAGATATCTTCTACCGTAATTATAAACAATAACGGTCTTAAAAGTACGGAAATATTTTTCTGTATAATAAGGAAGAAGAAAGAACTTGAGATTTTCACACGGCAATAAATTAATCTCTTGCAGTAAATAAATTTGGAAGAAGGTATTACAATACACATATGCGTGATTTCCTTAATCAAGAGTTAACTGAGTCCGTAAATAGTGAGAATCGCTGAGTCACTCACAGGTTTGAAAAATCGTTGGCAATATCTCTCTCGCACAGTGCTACGTTACCCTCTTTGTGTGTCGTTACGCCAGAGCTGCATTCCAATTACTCTCTGACGCAGCTGGCGGTGATGTTCTGCTCCTTCGATGACCGCAACCCGCTGTGGCCGAGCTGACCTTGGAACGCTATTGGGTGGAATCGATGGAAGTCCACCGTCCGAAAAGAGAATGTCTTGTCCTCTGTCTTCCCGCGCAGGAAACTTCGGTTTGAAGCCACATGTCTTCTTCAGTCACCACCAGCCAGTCCCGTCGTTACCAATGTCATTGTCTGTTTTCATTTGCTCCAACCTAGTAACATTTACAATAACACATCAGAATTTTGCTTAAAACGCTTCCGGAAATATCCAATCATGTCAGGTTGCTGTGAGTGTATTATAAAATAATTTATTTTCGCTGACTCAGCTTGAAAAGTACTCGTGTACATAATCCTGATGTTTGCTGCATACACTTTCTGTGCAGCAAATGCCAATGCTATTTATTTATAGACGATCGCCGTGTAAATGGATCTACAACCCTGTGTGCCAATCTCCATATAAGGCAGTCCGGTCAGCCAACGCGTTTCGCCTTCCCAAGCCTCACAATTCCAAGCTAAAAACTTCCTCTCAATGTACAAACGATACCTGTGCAGTTTGACTCATTATAATACAGTACGTATGTGCGGTAAATGTTTCAGTCTTCCTGACAGACTAGGCGTCCTATTAAGAATCAGCGGAAACATAGTAACCCATGAAGATACTATCACTGTCGCGTAAGTGACCAGCAGGAAAAAAGATATTTAGTGGGGTAAATTTCATAAACACAAGATCGTGCAATAATCTCTTCCATATCTTTCGCAGTGCTTATGAAGTGAAGTTGGTAATGATTTCTTAGTGTAATTAACTGAATATACAGAAAAATCGAATTTACAACAAATAGAACAGGCTTCAAAACCGCACACACTTTAACATAATTACGTTCATCTAGTCTGGTAGCTCATTGGTTAAACGTTTGCTTTCAAAGGCTCGACGCTCCAGTCCTCAGCTCAAATCTCGATGGGAGCAGGACTATTTAAGAATTAATGTTGATCATATGAGCTACTCCAGATCGTTCGTTGGTTCGGATTCGACGTTAAACTGTTGGTTACAGAGGAAAGGAAATGGCTGTCCTACCTCTGACACAATAGCTTAGTATCTCTCTTTCTGGAGGATCCAACCAACCTTCGGATTGCGGAATAAGTTAGTTAGTTTTATTTTCACTTGTCGAAGATCTGTCTCGAATAAGCAGTGTCAGCCCTGCTGAGGGACGTTTTTCACATCCACGGCTTAATCTGGACGAAGGGCCTTAACAGAATATACAATTAGTCATTTGCTTACTGTATTATAAAGAAATAAAAGAATATTCAGCATTTTAGAGTGACATTTGTTTTGGCTAAAACAAACTGACCGTTGCGGAGGTCCTATCTACAATGTGTACTTCATTTATTTGTTAAAAAATGTTTTGAATACGAGGAAATCGAGTAAAATATTTTTAAAATGTTCAAATTCTGAAGTATGTTAATAATTAGTCTTAATGTAATAAAACTACAGCCTTGAAATTCACTTTCATTCTATGCTTTAATGCACAATATTATTTTTCCCGACAACTCTGCAAGTGTTGCATTACTGTGCTGTTTGTAATACTGTTATGTTGTCGTCCTTTAAATCTTTATTATGGATTTATTTCAAACTGTTCGATACATGGTGAATACAAGCAACACCGTACGATACAACACTATCCTTTCGTATGACACTGAAAACAACAAAATCACAGGAACGGTAGCTGACTACAGTTGATGAAAAAACTAAGTTACCTTTGGCACGAGTTAGCTAAATTGATTTCAGATAGTATTATTGTAAAATGTAAACTTTCCTAAACTGACTGTTGCACACGTAATTCCGTCAGACTGTAGCGATTGACGGCAGGCAGCCGGGCGCCCGGTCGGTATGACAGTTATGCGCGGCTGCCTAGCCACGCGGCGTCCGTCGGCTGCGGCCTGACGTGGCTGACAATTTACATGTCTGATGGGCTCCAACCAGCAGGCTGGTCGATCAGGAAGGCACTCTACGATACTGAAATACGCAAAACCTGTCTTTATAAATAACGACGCACACATGTTGCCATGGTTGGACCAGAGACAATTTGAGGCGATTTGCCGTGTAATCTACCGTATAATCTGATACTGTGATGGAAGAACCTGATTAAGTGACTGTTTTTTGGCAAATAAATCCTCTCAACTTTTAGAGCTAACTATTGTCATAGAATTATCAGTCTCAAGTACGATTTTAACCACAACGATTAATCAATTGTAATTCTATCAGTACAAGCAATATAGTGCCTATTAACAAGTTCAACCTACAAGGCTAAATGTATAAAATCACAGCCGTTGCTGTTAATTACAAACAAATTCATTATTATTTGTTCATTGACTCCTCTTAAAGTACAGATGCCATCAAAACTTGGTTTGCCAGAAGAAATACAGCGAACATTCATTAAGTTCATCTTTTATTTGTGCTCACATTTAAAAATCGGAAACAAATATACAATAAAGATGAATACAGAAACAGTATTTGGTGGCTCTTGACTTAGAATGCAAACAGAGAGTGTTGGGTGAGTGGTTAACGCTCTGGCCTCGCATTCGGGAGGATGGCGGTTCGAATCCCCGTCCGGGCATCCAGATTTGGGTTTTCCATGGTTTCCCCAAATCGCTCCAGGTGAATCCTCGGATGCTTCCTTCAAAAGGCCATTGCCGAGTTCCATTACGTTCCTTGTACCCAGTCCCATCCCGCCTCTAATGACCTCGACGTCGACGAGGCGTAAAGCCATAAGTAAATAAAAAAAATGTAACGCAAAATTACTTTCCTGGACTAAAATTTGCGAAGTATGATATTTTATGAATTTTTCATGTATATAAATCAAAAGTTTGCTTATATATCTTTGGTACCGCAATTTTTTACTTGTCTACAAACTAAGTTACTAACTTAAAAAGATATTACAGATTTAACGTGGTGTTCTGCAAGATAAGTGCTGATAACTCGATAATCTTGTGTTCTTTACCCTCTCATTGGCAATGTACATTCACTGGAATTACCCTCTTTAGTAGTGCTCTACAGTAACTGAAACATAAAAATATACCTAATGTTTGTTGCCAACAACACGTGTTGGACGTGGTAATTATTTCAAAAACTGTGTCTCGATATTTGTGATCATCTGTTGAAAACAATGTAAGGAACGAAAATCATCCGGGAGGCGTTCTGTACAAAGATTTAATAAATATCGAAAGTTAATGAAACAATTAAACAAGTGAATAAATTTTTCAAACATAAAAACTACACTATCCTAAAAATGATAAACTCAGTTTTGCTTTTCAATAAGTTAACAACTTAAGGGAGTCATCATTGTTTTAGATCCTGCGATATGTTCTTAACAAATGAAGCGATGCAGTGAAATTAACAATGGCGTAAAATCGTCAATACGGTTCCTGTAGTCTTTACCATAACGCCTTCCAACGTTACTTTTGCTTATTTCGCAATCGTTCCAGTTGTTACCAACCAGCAAGTAAACATTTTTGCATCTAATGAATTAGTTCAAGCTCAAAATCATGTGTCAGCTCAGTACCGGACCAGTGATGATATTAGTCGTAGAGATATCTCCACAACATACAGTTGACGTATTCTTTTAGCATCTGTATTTTCGTTTTGTTGCATAGTAAAACAAAACAACATATGAACTCTCAATATCATTTAATAGTCTTTGAACCTAACTTCATACTGTAATTTTGACTGTAATACTAAGAAAGGGATATTTCTACCGATTAATATGAATTTGGATTTTGGTTCGCACAATCCAAACTTTTGAAAGTGAAATTGAATACATAATAGTAAAATCAGTACTTATTTATTTAAGTCTACAGCAAAATATGAAAGCTTTTGCTCACCGCTTGTGAACTTTAGTGATCTATGTATCTGCGAAAAGTAGTCCTTTGTGTTAATAAAGCCACCCTCGTTGTGAATACGAAGCTCTCCACCATAACCGACACTTGAGACCCAAAGACCAATGACACTTCCAATGAAATTGTTATCAGTATGTGGTAACACGACAACACTCTTCTTCTAGTTTAGCTCGACAACATTGCGTCAAAATACCGATATTCTGTGACTCGTCGGGAAGGAAGTGGAGCTTTGATGGATTCATCACTTTGTATAATGTTAGTCATTTGCTCGGGCATTTCGCTGAGTTATTAGCTTCCTAACGTCAGCTCGAGCGGATACTAGCGCATTTGTCGCGTGTCGGGCATGCGGCGCGTGATGAAGCGTCGAGTGCTGTGGGCAACTATAACAATCCACAGTCGAGATAGAAGGCATCAATGGTGGTAAACCAACTAATCCACCCTCAACAGATCTCCGTGCTCCTAATAACAAGTATCGCTTTGAGAACTCTCCTGCTAAATTAAATGAACAGATAAACTACAAAATGAACGTGTTATGCAAATCATGAATAAGAAAAAAAGTTTATGTAAGAGTACATACATAAAAAAAATAGACAGGAAGGTTCGTCACGTTTTAAAACTTGTTAGTCAAGGAAAGAACTTCAGAGACAGACAAAAATTAGAATTAATGAAGCAGGTCATAGAACACGTTGGTTGTAAGGGATATGGATAAGATGTGTAACATAGGAAGAGATGGAGGATTTCAGGAAGCTAGTCTTTATTATTTATTTATTTATCAATCTTGTTCCATGGATCCCTGCTGAGGAAATACCTCTGGGATGTGAAACATGTCATTGTTGATACATATACACATAATATGAGTCATATCATAGTAATATATATATATACATATTTTACAAATACAAGAAATAATAAACATACATTTTGCAACTGAGTTTTGCAAACGTCGTAATGAGTACAATTAATTATTTTCTTCAAATTCTTGAATGGAGTAGAAGGAGTTGCCAATAAGATAATCTCTAAGTTTTTGTTGAATACATCTTTATTATCTGAAAGCTGTTTTATACGATTAGGTAGTTTATTAAACAGATGTATCCCAGAATAATTAACTCCTCTTTGTACTAATGACAGAGATGTTTGTGTTTTATGCAAGTTATTTCTGTTTCTTGTATTGAAACTGTGTACCTGTGAATTAGGTGTAAACAGGTTAAAATTTTCTATGACAAACTCATGAGAGAATATATATACTGAGAATAAATTGTAAGAATATTGAGTTTCTTAAGAGTTGTCTGCAAGAAGTTCTTGGTTTTACCCTACACAGAAACCTAATAGCTCTTTTCTGTGCTATGAAAACTTTTTTACTTTGTGAGAGTTTCCCCAAAAAATTATGCCATATGACATTACTGAATGAAAATATGAGTAGTACACCTGTTTCATTAATTCTAGATCTGCTGTTAGAGAAAGTGTTCGTATTGCAAAGGTGGCACTACTTAACTTTGCCAGTAGTGTAGTGATATGATCATGCCAACAGAGTTTCTGATCTATTTTAATACCAAGAAATTTTATACTCTCTGTTTCTAAGATTGTGTTGTTTTTATAGTTTATACATATATCTGGCTGTGCATAGTTTTTTGTTTTAAACCTAATATAATGTGTTTTTTCAAAATTTAATTTTAATGAATTTGCCTTAAACCAATTTGCTACTACTCTAAGTACTTCATTTACATTAAATTCTATAGTACTGTTTGGTAGTTTTACGCACAGTCAGGTTAGTGTCATCTGCAAATAAACACTCTTAACTTTGTCGGATAAATTTCCAGGAAGGTCATTGATGTATAACAGAAAGAGGAGGGGACCTAAGACAGAGCCTTGTGGAATTCCATGTTTTATTTTCTCCCAGTCTGATGAAGCATCTTTACTTATTTTAGAATCAAAAATTGAAACTTTTTGCATTCGGCTTTCAAATGTATGATTTAAACCATTACCTGCGGTCCCAAAAATACCATAGTATTCCATTTTTTTCAAAAGTAATTCATGATTTACACAGTCAAATGCTTTTGCAAGATCACAAAATATTCCTACAGGATTCATTTTATTATTCAGTTCCTCAAATGTGTTATTTAAAAATGAATATATAGCCATTTCTATGGATGATCCTTTTTTGAACCCAAATTGTGAATTAGTTAGGATATTATAGTGTGTAACATGTTTTATTACTCTACTATACATGACTTTTTCAAAAACCTTTGAGAATGTTGAAAGTAATGAAATGGGACGATAGTTGTCTACACATGTTACTTCTCCTTTTTTAAATAATGGTTTTACAACAGCATATTTTAGTCTATCGGGAAAAACACCTTGTATTAAGGATTCATTACAAATGTGAGCAAGTACATGACTGATACAGTCTGAACATCTTTTCAGTAATTTACTTGAAATATTGTCATAGCTGGAAGAATTTTTAGGTTTTAATTGTTTAATGAGTTTATTTATTTCTGAGACTGTTACTGGTGGCAATTTCATCTCCACAAAGCTATTTGGGAAAGCAGTCTCAAGAAGCCTTAGAGCACTATGTGGGGATTGCTTTTCTATGCCTAATTTATCTACTACTGACGTAAAATGTTTGTTAAATATTTCACAAACTTCCCCTACTTCGCTATACACATATCCATTTTGTTCTATTTTTATGTCTTTAGAGTGATTTACAGTTTTTCCTGTTTCAGTCTTTATTATATTCCATATTGTTCTCATTTTATTGTCTGAATTTTCTATTTTCGCCGATATGTACCTGTTCTTGGCCTTCCTTATTACATTTCTTAGTATTTTAGAATAAAGTTTATAGTGAACTTTCAGCGCATAGTTATCTGATTCTCTCATTTTTAAATAAAGGTCCCTCTTTGTTTTACTAGAGATTCTAATACCCTTTGTTATCCATCCCATGCCCAGTTCATTGTTTGGAGTGTTGAGAATTTTCCTTTTTTTGAAACTACCTTCAAAAAGTGTTAGAAATATATTCAGAAAGGAATCAAATTTCGCATTAACACCCTGCGCATTATATACTTCTAACCAGTTTTCATTGTTTAAGGTATCTATGAAGTGTTTTATATTATTTTCACTAATATTTCTTCTATAAACCCAGCTTTTCTTTATCTGTTTAACAGTGTTCCTGGACTCGATACATAATAGCTGGGCATCATGATCTGAGATACCATTTATTACTGGATGTATGCTGTAATTACTGCACTGAGAAATATCCATAAAAAAATTATCAATTGCAGTCCTGCTATTATTTTGTATTCTCGTAGGAAAATTTACAAGTGCTGTTAAGTTAAAAGACAACATCAAGGCTTCCATATCTAATCTATCATTGCTGTGATTCAGAAAGTCAACATTGAAATCTCCACATAATACTATTTGTTTGCTATTTGTAAAACTTAGTAGCAAAGACTCTAAATGAGATAAAAACAGTCTGAAATTACCTGAGGGGGCCCTGTAAATTGCTATCACTATCAGCTCTTCCTTATCATATTCTAGTTTAGTAACACAACATTCAAAGTGTTGTTCTATACAATACTTACTTACAACTACACTACTGCATTCAATATTATTTTTAACAAAAATGGCAACTCCCCCTTTCTCCATTTTACATCTGCAGAAATGAGAGCTTAATTTATAATTTGGGATGGACAGCTGAGATATTCCTGTATCAGACAAATGATGCTCAGATATACACAAAACGTCTACATTAAAATTTCTGGAATTTTGAATCTCTTCTAGGCTTAAGGTAATGTCATCAGTTTTACTAAATATTCCTCTTATATTTTGGTGGAAAATACTGGTCTGAACACTTTGACGCAATGACTTTGAATTGTTTATTTTATTATTACATACTGGTATATCAGTTGGAATTTTTAATTTCAACAAATTATGATCATCAGAGACATTAATTTCCTTTAGACATCTTAATAAATCTATTTTATTTACCCTAAAAAAGGCCGCGACTTAACACCATTTATCACAGGAATACCTCTTTCACTCACCTGGCATCCTCTGACCTCATCAGCAATAAGAAGCGAAAGCTTCCTCTTACCTCTGACATTCAGATGGAGTCCATGGCGAGTATAACTGTCCCTACCAATGCAGGCCACATCAATCAAACCAATGTGTGAATTAGCCGGCTGCCAGAGAACCCTTTCCAAGGATGCATTTGTACGCCTGATGTTATGCCACATCCAGGGTTTATCGTAACGCTCAAGCAAACCAACAAATCTCACACTTGTCTGACGTGTGTTCCTGGAAATGTGGGCAATGTCTCCCTCAATTGAATAATTGAGGTCTTTATCAAGGCTATTTCCTGGTCCCCCAACAATTACAACACAATCCTCATCTGAAAAATCTTTAACTAGGTCTTTCACATTTGCTACCACACTTCCAAGATCTGCATTTGGTTTGAAAATACTGCAGACTTCATAATCTGGCCCCAAGTCAGACTGAACCATCTCACTGATTCCCCTCCCGTGACTGCTCCCAAGTAACAGTACCTTCCTGCGTTTACTTTTAGATACACCCTGAAAACTTTTCCCTTTTACTTTGCAAGAACCCAGATCGTTCAGTCCAACCTGACGGTCCTCAGAGTCACCATCTAGATCCTCCAATGGCCGAAACACATTGGATGTCTCCAGCTGGAAACCATCAGACAGACAGCGTCTCCTACCTCTCCTGCCAGAGCTGACTTCCTTCCATTCACTGTTCCGCCTATGCCTAAGAACAGAGTTTTCTGCCTTCAGGGCCTTTAAATCCCTCTCTGCAGATGCCAAATCTGACTGGAGTTTCAGAATCCGCTGCTCCTGATCACTAATTCTGCAGGAGTGACAGTTCCAGGAAATACTGACACAAGAGTCACTGTTAGATACATCGCTGCACCCCCAGTGAAACCAGCGCCCGCAGTCCCGGCATGTCACTCCTTCTTTTACTATCCTTCGGCAGTTTCCACACTTTGTATCCATTGTGATACTTTCAAAACAACTTAAGAATTTACAAGCAAAGGAACTTTAAAAACTTTTACTTTTTAATAAACTACTTGTGTGTCAAATGCCAAAGAAATGCAAAAGTAGCCTTCTACAAAAAATGTTAAAAACCTATGTATATCACTCGAAACTTTTCCTAAAAGTGAATTACAACACCTGTCAACTACAAGATTTACAATAAAACTGCACAAATGCAAACAAAAGAACTTTTTAAACAATTACTATGAAATTTGATACCCTAGAACTCTGAATCACAACTAACCTCAAATGTAAACAAGTAAAAAACTGCGTTTACACTGTACTGATTATGTATTAAATAAAACGGTTCACTATCACTTGAGAACTTGCCAATCTACTTTGAAACAAAACTAATGCTATTAAATCTTACTTACAATGAACTGCTGCTACGCTATAACAATAATATTAATACTAAACGTTAATACCGGATGTAAACAAAGCACGAAACACTGAATTTACAATTTACGGATTTATACTGAATAAAACGTACCACTAACACTCACACTACTAGAAATGAGATGACTTCGAAATTAACAATCCTAATAATTGTCTTTCTTTTAGATTCATTCCATTATTATTTAGCCTTCAGTCAAGTTATCGTCGCAGATAGCTAAAAGTCGACGTGTGTCTACCAGTCAACGGACGATGTTAACAACTCTTTATCAGGCATCGTAATTAACATTAATACATAATAACAACAAATACCGACCTTTACTTGCTGAATAATAGCTAAAACCAAAGCTGGTATCGCCTCAAGGGGCTCAGCTCATGCTGGATGGGCTGAGACAATAACAGCTTGAGAAATTCTTCTGCAATATATTTTATCAGCTTTGCCAGCAAACCCCATTCTCACGTCCGCGAAGGCGAAAGCCGCGTGGACCCTGGGCAATGCACACCTTGGTGTGTAGCTAACGGGAGAGGATATAAGGCCTGCAAACCGGCGCCTTAAAACTGGGACACTCTGACTAAGGAAAGGAAAAGCCTGAAATAAAACACTGGTACACCAGGTAGGGTGTTGTGCAATGTCCTGGTACCTATTTACGTAAAAACACCACCTACTCATAAGTTTCAGAGAATGAAGCTGGATTGATCTACCCGTAACAACCAGGCTATGAAATACTGAAAGAAAAAAAGGTATTAGTATTGCGGATTCTTTAAAGATTACCACCTGGAACGTGAAAGGTCTCAGCACGAAAGAATTAGAAAAACAACTCAGAGCCAGAAATATCAGCCTAGCAGTAATCAGCGAAACAAAGAAAAAATTGACAGGCACCAAAGAATGGCATGAATATATGTTAATTTACAGTGGGTGTCGAACAAGAAAAAAGTTCTTCTGCAGAGTTGGGACTATTAATAGACTAAAACTGGAAGACAGCTCTTGTGTCATACAAGTCTGTAAATGAAAAGATAGTTAATGGTCGTTTTAAGATTCCGAGAGGCTGTCTTACATGGATAGGTCTATATGCACCAGAAGAAGAAAGAGAGAGTGACACAAAAGAATTCTACCATACCGTACAGATGGAGTTGACCGGACCAATAAATCGGACTATCTGATTTAGCAGGAGATCTTACTGCCAGAGTAGGCAATCAAGAAATTGAAAAATTTGTTGGAAGTTATGGAGAGGATCGACTTAACAAGAATAGGATTAACTTGAAGTAATAAATACCGGATTACAAACACATTCATCCCCCCCCCCAAAAAAAAAAGTTTTATAAATTCATAAATATACACGGAGTGCAGAGGACTGAGATCCTTAAGTGATTATGTTATAGTGAGCGAAATAAAATAATCAACGGTACAGCACACGAGGGTTTTCAGAAGTAGTGACGTATCAACACACCACTATCTTCTAATAAGTAAATTAGCTCTTTGCCTGTTGCAGGAAGGACAGTAATAAAAATCTGTATCAAAGAAGGCTGACTAAATGTCTTTTAGAGAAACCAATAGAAGAAGACATACAAACAGAATGGCATAACATAAAATAATGTGTCACAAAATAGTAGCTGGTGTGTTAGCAAGAGTAGGCAGAAAAAGGAAGGGCCTTAAGATATGGAATGAAGAAATAATAGAAGCAGTGAAAGAGGAACGGAAGGCTTATTTGGCGTTTATACAGAAGGGTACAGATGTGGTAAGAGAATATTATAAGCAAACAAGAAACCAAACAAGATCCATAGTAAGGAAAGCACATAGAGAAAGTTGGGATAAATTGTCAGTCGGATATAAAATTACGTTTATGGGAGAATGTTTTCATTTAAAATAGTTTGAAGAGAACGGGAAGAGACACTGCACATATCAAAGTAACAGAATCTACAAGAATGGGTAAAACACTACCAAAGCCTCTGGATTAATGATAAAGTGATGATACAAGAAGACCCAATTACCGAAACAGAAGTACTAGTTCGTATAACAATAGAAACATTAAATGAAGCTTTAAGCCAAACAGAAAAAGCGGCTGGATCTGAAGTAATAGCTGCAGAATACTTAAGTATGGTGGAATGTTACTGAAATATCGGCTTTTATAGCTAATAAATACGTGCTGATTTAAAGGTACAATACCTGAACAGTGGCGAATAGATACTATAATCTCTATTTTCAAGAAAGAGACAGAACCCACACGAAAAATTACAGAGAAATATATATTTTGAATGAAGGATATAAAATCCATGCAAAAATAATAAATGCTAGATTGTGACCAATGACATAAGCCCAAATCCCAGAATTTCAAAATGGATTTTGGATAGGCCATTCTTGCTCAGGTACAGTACATACTATAAATAGAATTATAGAGGAAAGGAGGGAATATACCTTACAGACATTCTTTGCTTTTGTGGAGAAGGCTTTTTTGCGCCTCGCATTCGGGAGGACGGCGGTTCGAATCCCCGTCCGGGCATCCAGATTTGGGTTTTCCATGGTTTCCCCAAATCACTCCAGGCAAATGCCGGGATACTTCCTTCAAAAGGCCATGGCCGAATTCCTTCCCATTCCTTGCCCCCATCCTTGCCCCTCAACCTTTCCCGTCTCTAAAGACCTCGATGTTAAAAAGAGACGTAAAGCAGTTAAAAAAAAAAAAGAGAGAAGGCTTTTGACAAAATAGACAGAAAATTGGTGTGGGAAATTCATCATAGAAATGGCTATCCAAAACATATTAAAGAATCAGTTAAGAGTTTATATTTTAATGCAAAGTTACTCCTTGAAAAAAAGGAACGAAGAGCAAATGTTAACAACTAACCAAGGCATGAGACAGGTGTAGTCTGTCCTCAACATTTTTGAACATATACCTGAACGATGGCATTAACATGTGGCAGAACGAATGTCCAACGAGGGTTGTACACGTAGGACAAGCCACATGTACTTTATTTGATGTCGACCTGCTTGTAATTGAGGACACTGAAAATTAATTACAAAGAGCTCTCGAAAAATTACAGATCCACTTAGAGCACTACAACCTGAAGATATACACGCCCAAAACAAAATGATGGCTTTCTGTGGTTGATACCCTATTAGAGCAAAATTAGTTATAAATGGCTATCTCGTTGAGGAAGTTTCGCATTATAACTACCTTGGTTGTGACATTGCATATGGTGTTAGCAAAGATATTGATAATAAATTGAGCAAGTATCAGATAATGTACGGATCTATAGCTAAAACCTTAGAAAATAGCACGCGCGGAGACAAAAAAGATGAAATTCTATATACTGATGGCAGTTCCTATGTTAGTCTTTAGAAGTGAGTATTAGATAATGAAGAGAAAAGACAAAAGCCACATACAAGCAGTGGAAATGAAGTTCCTAAGATCTGTAAAGGGATGCACAAGGCTAGATCTAATAAGAAATGAGACTGAAAGGGAGGAGTTGAAAATATATAGTTTGACAGATAACATAGAGTAACATAGGAATAACTGGAGAGGACATCTGTATAAAATGGATGATGTTCGATTACCAAAAGTTGTAAACCAATAAGGTAGAAGAAAGTATAGGTAGACCAAGGTGGGAATAGTCCCTGAAACCAGAAAAAGTCAACAGATTGATGAAAAGAAGAAGACCAGTTCCCAGATGTTTTACACATTGTTTGATAAAATATTTGATAAATATTTGCCCTTTTTTTTCACCGTACTGGAAAGACATTTTTTTATTATTATTTGCACCGATAGCACATTCACGTTTCCCATTATGCGAGAGAAATTAATTTTCTCCTCATTCCTTTTTATATTTATCATCTATGTCTAACATTCAGTTATTCGCCAGTAACTTGTTGATATTTGACTCTTTTGAAGAAATGGTGTAAGTGTATAAGTTAATAAATTATTTCAAATTTGTGTAATGAATTTTGTATCTTCTTAGTATTTTTCGGTTCATTCTGTATCAAAAGAAGAAAATACAGATTAAGGAATGTCTCGTAGCTGTTCTTGTAAAAAATAAAGACAACTCATGTTGATGTTTCTTAATTTAAGTTCCCTTTCTGCTTCCATTTAAATGTATGTACTTCAAATGTCTTTCGTAACCTTTGTAAGTATCTGAAATTTAATGCAGATTCCTTTGTATAAAAAACAAACTAAAAATAATTCGCAACTGAACACCTAAATACAATTTTATATCACATTACAATATGAAACACGGATAGCAAGGTATACTAATATTACAATGTAACACTTGACATATAATTTAGGTTCAGATGTTGTATTATCCAACGAGATTATTGGTTGTTTTTATATTACTCAAGTGTTGATATTATAGATATTTGTAAGCTATTAATACACAGAATCAGTTTTTCGAAACTGATACGGTTTCCAGAGAAATTATCATGTTGTTGTGACGCCATTTCTTTATGCGTGAATTGTACCGAGAAATAAATTGTCTGATATAGATATGGTAAGTTTTGATTTTCCAAATAAATGCCTGGGAATTGTCCATAAATCCTAAATTTCAATTTTCCCAGATATTCTCATTACGTCTGAAAAGTAATAGTTTTTATAGGGACCTCCTGAGTACGCGTATTCATCATCATATGAAATAGTTATTTGTCACAATAGTTTTTTATCATTTTTAATATTGTGCATTAATAACAATATTACTCGGTTTGTTTCCCGAGAAACGTTTATAAATAAACAACGCCGAGAAAAATTACATTCATTTATATAATTAGTTTGTTATTCTCTTATTAAGCAGAGTGTATCTAAATTGTTTTCTCATTTATAAATTGTGGCTTATCAAAAAAAAAAAGGAGAAGGAGCAGTTGCGATTTCTATTTACCGTGCTAGAGACGGGTAATAAGAGTAACCAGGACGATTCGATGCTAAACTTGTCGGTATTTGCCAAGTAACTGTGGTACTGAGAACGAAAATTAATGGTGGCTTCACACGGCTTTATCGGAAAGGAGCATTAAACGGTAGAGACCTTACCTGCTGTCACTCTAATTCACACTTTACAATGTATAAGAGAGAATTTTTTTCCATCCCGACGTCAGGCCTGTGCTTTTATGCCTTTGTGCTTTTAGGGCGTTACGCCAATGATTATGTCTTACTACTTTATAAGACGACCTTCCATAATGATACCTGCAATGTCTATCGAGAAACTACTTATCAGTGTCAACTCGCGCATTGGCACAATTCTAGCTGCCCTTTCAAACCAGCGCATAACTGGTCAACAGAACTGAAGTGAGGTCTATGGAGGGGGTACTGTTGGTGACTCATGGGCTGTAATTTCAACGGCCAGGATAGGAATAGACAGGTGTAGCCTGAAACGCAGGGCTCTAAGTTCTGAAAGCCCCACAGATCAAGGACATACTGCTGGCTACCCGCAACCATCATCTGACGACAGCCAGCACGGATGATCACCTGCTAAGGACATTTACATCTGTGTCCACCACAAACAAGTATTCACCGACAACCACGGAATATGACGTCCCCTTTCAACCTAGCACACTGATAATTTTGTTAGAGTAAACTGCATTTTGTAAATTAAAAGCCGCCTCCACATTATTTCAAAGAATTAACATAATACTCTCTGGAAGTAAAAACAACAATTAAAAAAAATTGAAAAAAAGTACGGAATTATTCTGAAGATTAGCAGATAATCTTTAAATAATATATTGCATACTTTGTTTGCGAGTGTAAATAACAAAGAAAACATACCATCCATTATTAATAATCATAATAAGTGGAAAGCGCACGAATTTTTTTTAAGTACAGGCAGCATACAGCTCAGCCACCAAACAAACTGGTGCGATATGGATCTTAAAGTCATAGCTCAAAAACAAACCCATGCACTATTACCACTAATCTGCGAAGCTCTCCATCTAATGGCAACAAGTATCTTCATCACATTCTGAACATCTGTCTCACCTGAAAAATGTATGCATCTATTAAACGGTAGGTCACAGGTGACATTGCCATTTCAACGGGACACTAATTATTTAATGCTAATGATCGTATTATATTACAGATTTTTATTTTCCTAAACTACTAACACATTCTGAGTAAAACGTGACTGTGATCCATCATAAACAAGTAATGATGATATTTGTAGTTGCAGTAATTTAGGTCTACGAACCTTAAAATCTAAGTAAACAGACTTTTCCTTACAATTACTACACGTGAAATTTCTCCCACATTCCATCTCTGTCATAGACCTCCTGTATTCAAGGCAATTAAACATAAAGAAGAAATGGCAAAAAAAGTTTGATCTATTTTAACGAACAATATCACCGACCTATGTTTAAACGTCACCGATACATTTCTTCTAAATTAGTAAATTTTAGATTTTAATAAAATATAAATAGTCTAAAATTAAACAATGATATTAAAATCCATCAAAATAGTTTGGAGTTCCCGAAGCTAAATAAGAAGTTTTACTCATTTCTCTTTCAGTTGTAATGACTAGAATAATCTATGAATCATACGCTCTCATATGTGGAACCGAGTACAACAATACGAGATAAGGATAAGCAGAAGTATAGAAAATGAAAAAATACCAATGCGTATGGCATCCCAAAAGTTTTAACTGCTAAATTCTCGATTATACATTTTTTGGTGAGTTTTGAGATGTGCTATTAGTAATTGTAGAATTTAATAAGCACCATTAATTACATGCTCCTCTTTAGTGATATTTTAGTATTTACCGGATTTCTTCATGATCGTCAGTTCAGTCATGTAACGCAACAAAAGAAATAGGCGAACTAAACTTTATATTTTCTGACAATGTTGTCTTGTTACCATTTTGCTTATTATCAGTCGTTTTGGATAGTGGCAATTTCTAATTTCTCGTTTCCCTTTTCCTGTAACAGATAGGTTATTGTGCAGCGAACATATTCACTGCAGAACAGCCCACGCTATTGTAAGTGCTGCTCCTTGTTTGCTTCAAAACTTAATTAAATTGTTAACACCCTCGTAAATTTCGCACGACATAAAATTTCGCCAAAGAGAAAACGAGAAAAAGATAGAGAAAAAAAGGACCCGTAGTTATTCTGTTGCCCTGCGTTTACAGCGTATTCCGCAAACTTCATCCTTCTTATGACGCGCCCCGGGCTTGTCTGTTCAGACGGCTCAGCGGCCGATGTCACGTGACAGCCCCCGCTTGCCTGTCCGCCTCCTCTCCTCTGACGGATCACTTAGTTAATACCTTGGAGATCGGTCGATGCTATTAGCAAAACGTCAGACCTCTAAGTGAAGAGAGCTTCTAGTAAATGACTTATCTGGCCCCAGAGCTGGGTGACATTTTGTAGTGAGATAATACTGGCGAATACGTTATAGTTATCATTCATAAATTTTTTATTATCATTAATAAGGGGAATTTAATTTTGATGTTAAGTGAATGCAAATGTGGATTTATACAGGAATCGTGATGATATTTGTAATACAGGAAAACTTTCACAACATGACATTTATTTAGTATCATAGGCGATTACAAGTCTGAGTGAATTTAACATTAACATTATCACAAGTAGGCAAAATCACAGAAACAACGCTCAGAGGTACAATTAGCCGTCATGAGCAAGCAAGCAATGGTAATTTACTTTTAAATCCATCTCAGAATTAAAATGCAAGGGCGCCAGTAATAAACAACTATGCAAGGACGGTTAAGGGTTCAGTTTCACGGAATGCACGTTCAAATGCCTCGGTCTTAACACCTTACCATTTGTAGTTCAACATCTGAAGTCTGCGATGTTCGGAGATGACCCACGGTATTTGAGACTTCTCTCACAAGGCCGCTACCATGATTCGGACCTCAGAAGAAAATCAGCCAGAGCAGCAAGGTATCGCGGTCCACACCAGAATCTATGTGGGGAACGTAGTCCCGTAACTCGGCGTCCCGCAGCAGAATGAATCTCGTCGCTCTTCCATCTCCGAGGAAAACGTTGGCTCCGCCCTTGCTGTCAGATCACATTCAATAGAAAATTCCCGGAATTTTAGTTATAGGCAGCAGTTGGATTGGGTCTTAGGTTGGCTACCTGATGACCCGTGATATCCCCGATATCTTATTCGCGCCGCGAGTATATCGCAGAGGTCGGAAATATTCGGCCGATCTCGCGGGGTGGGAGCGTATTCGGGTGGCGGGTTTTCACACCAGGTCTGCGGCGTCTTTTTGACTGCCCACCCCAAGATGTGTTGTCCCCGTGCTTTGTTAGCTGGCGACATCCTGTCGCCGTGGCTAACGGTTGTACCGGTGAATGCCTCTCGGGAAGGCCACGATTCTCTTCAAGCCTAAGAGTTCAATAAATGTTTAATATTCCTAGTCCCAAGATACACTGAATATTCACATGGAATCTTCCGTACTTTAAGAAAATTACCAAACAAATATTTAAGTAATCGCCCAAGCTTAATGAAAATTAATCTAACAGTATCAGTTATATAATAAAAATTCCCCTTAGGATGTGGTGTAAAGAGTCACATTATAAGCTGTCTTACCTACTTAACTGAATAACTAATGGTGGGCTACTAAGATTCATGACAATTTTAAACTGAGCCACCACTTATCTAACATTTCTTAGAACCACCAAACGATATGATGAATTGTAACATCCAAAATCGTTCCGATGGCTCGTTGTTATGGGTTTTAATCCCTTTGTTGCTTTATGTGTCGCTCATTGTGAAGCTATGTGGCTCGTATCCCACGAGAAACCGGAGGTTTAGCCACGACACAGGCGCAGTACACGGCAGATCGGAACTCTGTTACTCACCTTGCTGGTTCTCCCTCTCAGAAATGTCGTACACACTTACTTTATCATTCTACGAAGTAAAATTTTGACTAAATCACTTAATACATTTGAACCAAAGGAAAATTAAGTCTGTGCTATATATACATGAATTCTTTAAGCATATTATAGTGTTCAAACTATATTTGTATATCTGTTTGAATCGGAACGTAAGAACAGTTTGAATTCGGGTATTTATGGCGCAAATATATGGAGCAATTTGCTAAACTTTTAACTTTACCAGAGAAGTTTTAGAGCAAACGTGTTAAGATTTCACATGAGTTAGAATATCTTCACAGTTCAAAAAGATGTTTGCACCCAACACACCCAGAACAACGAAAATAACGCTCATTTAACGTGAAACTGGAAAGATGATTCGTTTTCTGTTTTCGAATTGTAGCCTTTTATAGTCTGAAATGAGTAATTGCTTCAGATGTGCAAATTTAAATTTTACTAGTTATTTCTAGTAATTTTTACAGCTTCCTAAAAGAAATAAAGAGTTTCAGATCCCACTTTAAACTTCTCTGAAGGATGATGATACAGAAATACTTTCAGTTTCTGAAGTTAGAGATGAAGTGTTCTTGAATCACAAAATACTTGGATTAATCCTTGTTTCCTATCAATCTACGTCAGTCAAAGTAGACGATGACCATAAAAATAATGATTATCCTGAGAGAGAAACTCCACAGATCGCTAAATCAGTTTTCCCCCTACGCTTGTATTTCAACTCTCCTTCTTGACTGTTTTATCCTCGTGTCTACAACATCCTCCGTTGGGAGAATTTAATTTAATGTCGCAGCGGAAATATTGTCATCTGTCTGCAAAACGGGTAACTTGTATTAAGTGTGATAAGTTTATTTTATTTTAAGTTTATTATGTGAAGCGGAGATTGGGGGGGGGGGGGGCCAGCATACGCCTTGGTGGTTGCTGGAAACCGTCCAAAAAACACAATCGGATGGTCGGTACACTAGTCTCTGGTTTAGAGCCTTTAGAACTGACGTAGTATGTCCTCAATCCAGTGTGATGTCGCTTTAACGTAGGCAACCACAATGGCAAGTGTGCTAAAATTATTAATACTTAGGAGGTAATATACAGCTATTCAATTTTTGATTAAGAGAATATTGAGAAAATGTAGTCTGCTAAAAAATGTAAATCTCCTTTCCACTACAAGAGTTTTACGAAAATAACTATATTAAATTGTAACTGACGATATATGCAATTTGTTTATTATTACCAAACAAACGTTTTTCGAAAGAAAGAATGTTAATAATCCTTTTAAGGAAGGTTAAACAAAATAAATAATATGTTGTAATAATACGTAACATAACGTACAGTATCAAAAAACTCAAAAAAATTCGCTGTAAACTAAAATGACAAACTGTAACATCTGCTAGCTAAACAAGCTTTTCGGGTATGCAATAAAAATCTAAACATTTGCAGAATGTCATCCTGTTGGGAAAAACATATTTGAAAAGATCATTTCAATCAACTGAACATAGAAATTTATCTGATCCATGAATTAGCCACAGTCATACAGTTGCTACACGACATAGGGATGAAGTCTTGTACACACATCATTATCACGTAAATGGTTGGAATCGGGTATTGACATGGAACTTTCTGCCACCGTTTGAATACTTACTCGTAGGTACCGTATCTCTCAAATTAATACGTTTGTCATTTTCCTAAATAGTTTGTATCATCATTACAAAGCAACCCGTGTAGCTGCAACAAAGATCAAGGCCAATATTCCGTATTAAATAGGACACACTATCGCCCTAAAGCTTCAATAACATCAAAAACGAAACGGCGATTTGATAATGTGAAAAGGTAAGGAAAAACCTGGATAGTGCCAGTCCAACCCTACGTAATTACCTCTTGTGAAGGGCATTGCTCAAAGCAGGGCAGCTGCAGTCTGCAGGAGGTTTACTGTTGACGAGATCGGGACTTAATTCCGAGTGATGGACTCCCAACAGAGATTCCTTCTACAACAACGGAAGGCATCACAGCAACAAGTAGATTAACTCTGTTACACTGAAGCAGCATTAACATTAACTATTAAATACATAATTAACATTAATTCCAAAAAAATGTTTTAGTGAGATAAAAGAAGTCGTACTTGACATAATTTGCACCGTTGCCCAATCAGATCGTAACAAACCTTGTAATCGTGGGCTTCCGTGGCCGCAGTCAATCGTCTCTCGGCTGCCCCTGACACGCGTGTAAAGCCGATGTTTCGAGAGTCACACTGGTGTCTTCTTCTTATACAGAACTGCAGTTCTGCCGTGGAAGAAGACCGCAGTATGACGGCAGATATGTCGGCTTCATACACTACAACGCGGCGTCACCCAGCCTTGTTACTCGTTTATTTGTTTCAGTCCAGTTCATGATAGTAAAGTAGGTTGATGAATCTATTAGCTGAGTGTCCAGGGATTTTAATGGCCTACAAACATTCTTCCGTGATTTATAAGATATATTATGGTTGTGAATTGCGTTCACAAACGACTTAGAAATCATCGTTTATCAACAAAGTATTCTCAGTGTGATGAGAACAATTCTTTAAGCTAAAGCTGTCGGGTAACAGGCCGAGTGAATACGGTGTTTACACTCATGTTATCCATTCCTCCATCGGAATTTCACCAGAAGATGGCACTAAAGATTTAGATCGCCAAAATATCTTGTTGAAACACTATGTTCACTCCGCTTGTTATCTTAATACTCAGCACCGGGAAGGCTTGTTCTTACGAGAATAAATCACTAACAGTTCTGACGTCGCAGGAAAGTCGGATACAAACATCTGATATTCATTTATTACTTTAGAAACATTGGTTCTGACATAAGCACTAGTTGCTTTAGTAGTTCATTACACTCTTGATGTATACTTGTTATAAAGCTAATAAAGGTTAGCAGGCGTAAGGCGAACCTCATTTTATTTTTTTAAAATGTCTCATGTCTTAGTATCTCAAAGTATTCTTGCTATTGTTGCTTACTGTTAAAAATGTTTTCTTTCTTCCGATAAAAAAAAAAAATTCCTGCAATTTCTTTTTCACTCTGCGCTATCTTTATAATCCAGTTTGGTCAGGTCATGGAAGGCATAATGTATATGATTAATTCTAAGACTAAAACCCGAAAAAGTGCGAGGGAATTCTTGGCTTTTATGTATCTGTAAGTTTGATAAAGCAACACATTTATGGTATTTCTATAGGTTTACTACATCATGGCATGCATAATGGCCAAGTAACCAGAAAATTATTTATTCTAAATAAACGACCTATAATACCGAGAGAAACCATTCTGTTTCGGAAAGTGAAGTCAATACACACTGAAAAGTATAGACTTGATTCAGAATAAGATACCATAACTTTTTGTCACTACACAAGTGCCAGACTTGACTTATTTTTACAAGAATTGTTTTTATTGGATTTATAATTCCAATAATCTGTTCAAAACACCTGGTTCACAGATGGTATGGAGTAAGAACATAGTCTGATGGGTTCCATGAACTGCCTGCTTGAAAGACTAGGATCCTAGATTCATCTTCTCATTTCGTTTATCTCTCAGCCACAGCGTGAAAAAAATGCTGTATTTGATAGATATTAATTGCAATGATCTAAATATTAAAACATTCGCCATACGGAGAAAGAAAAAGGAAGCCATTTCAATCTAGAATTTTACGTTAAGTTACGGAGAGGTAATACTTCGCACGGCAACCATCTACAACAGGCAGCCTGGACGTATAATGTTCTTTGATGTCTTACCAGGATGTGCTAGCGAACATCTCTAGCCCACTGACGGCATAATCCTTCATACCAACTCGAAAACCAGTGAAATAAAATCATAGCTAAACTATCCTTCTATCACAAGAAGCGCGCATCAACTTTACTGTTTCCTACTTTCTCCCCAAAAATTCCCTGCAAACTTTTCTGTTCCGACTCGCAGTATGAAATAAACAGACAATTAGATCGTCACGAAATATATCATATAAGTAGCATACAATTTACAAATGCTGCTCGGACACAGCAACTAGTGAAGCGAGAGATGGTTAATGTCCAAGTCAGTAATCTGTTATAACAGTTCTAAAATAGTCACTATCTTCACTAAAAATCCTACCTTCCTTGTAATATTACTGGCTCATAAGACATATGAAATTCAGACGAAATATTAAACATAACATATTTATCACGAACAGTATACACATAAATATTAATACAGGCGATACGGATGATCATTTCTAATAACGGACTCTCACTTCGGGTGTCTTGACCATGCCCGATGTCCTATTGGGAATGATATAGTCTCTATTTGGCTAATTAAGATAACCAATTAAATTATAGGATGAAGTAATTCATTAATTGATTCTCATAACTGTAATTTTGATTTCATTGAATCTTTATCTTTAAACGAGCAATTCTTGCAGTATATATCTGCAATTTCAGAAACGGCTCTAACAATTACGATGAAATTTCTTATTTAGATAACGTTTTGTTTTTTAAGATTACCTAAATAGTTGTCTTCCCTGCAAAAATTTTACAAAATACGAACGATTTCTGCACTTGGTATCTCGAAAACGGCTCTAACGCCATCTCGTAGACGATTCAGGTACTAGAAAGCCTACCTTCTCTTTGGTTTCTACAAGAAAGTCATATATTTAAACGAACAGTTCTTGTATACTAGCTGATCCGTGGGAATACTAGCACTACATTTTTTTTGTAAAACATTTTAAAAATAGATATTGACTTTGTTAGAAGTGATACTTAACTTTACAAAACTTCTTTGAAAATTTATTAGCATTATAATGTAATCATCTCTTACTTTTTGACCGTATGTGTCTTTAACACAAACATCAATATTACTGAATTGTAAAAAGTGGTTATCATTAAATACTACCAGTATTATTCTAAAACATTTAAAAAGTATATATTTAAAAAATAATGACTGACTTGTCAGATGCAATTTTTTCAAATTTCTTTACCTTATAAAACTTCTTTTAAAACATAGTAACATAAAAGAAACATTTTTATCTCGGAGACGGCTGTCGTAGAAGTTTCAGGTAATGAATGCCTGCTGATGTTATTTAAGTTTCCCTTTGATTTGATCAAGAAAATGTGCACCTCAAAATGCGTAGGAATTCGTTAAGAGAAACTTTTAACTACCTCCAAGAAATAAAATAATAACATAGGTGACATCCTCGAAAAAAATACAAGCTTGTAACGTCACGCAGTCTCGTGGAATTTAGAGTCACCTGTGAGCCTATTGTTTTATCTTTGGTTGTAGTAATCAAGTGTGAGCTTCGAAATGCATAGGAAGCCTTTAAGAAAAAATTGTAACTACAATCAAACATCACTCAGTCAAGACTCATCTCATGAAAACCTAAAAGAAAATCGTCTCATACAAGTTATTCGAACTTCACCCAGTGAAGACTCAATTCAAGAAAATCCTGCCCAAATTCGACCTAAGCAGGTTTCATGAAACGCTGCCATTAAAATAGAATGTTGAACTATTATTCACGATTTTTATTTAACTGACTGCAGTTCTTATGTAAGTAAGAAAAAAACAAATATGGAGCGGTTTGGCCGCTAAAATGTAATTAGTGGGGAAAAAGTGGTTAATGCGCTAGCTCTAAAAATAATTCTGAGTGCGATCCCGAGTTTAAAACCTGGTGGGGGCAATAATTTTTAATATATGTATTTGATAATATGAACTACGTTGGGAAATTCTGTGGTTTTGATTCTACGATAAATTGTAGGACCCAGAGGAAAGGAACTAGCCGTCCTACCTCTGATACAATGGCTTAGTATGCCTCCTTCTAGAGGATCAAACCAACCTTCAGGTTAGGTTTTTATGCTGTCTATGTATTTAAGCTATCCAATCTAATACTATTATATGAGCAACTCTTGGAAATAGATAAAATTAACTTTTCACAAACTTCTCTAAGGATTTTGATGCAATCTTGCATACTGAACAGAAATCCGAAGATGCCGAGTGAAGATCGGTCAACCAGGTACTAAATATTATCAGAGCAGAAATTTGGCTAATCTTGTTGCTGGAGCAGCACTATATGAAGAAAGAAATGGAACTGCTTAGTGGAACTATTTCCTCATAGCAGTATTACTAGTGATAAAATTAGTGACGCAAGCAGACTGTGCTACTATAAATGAGTTATTTATTTGTCATACTTTTATTATTCTGTAATCAAATTACTAACATATAGTATTGTCAAGTAGTATTACGGTTTTAAGTAGTTTCTGTAAGAGTATAAATGCTATTTTTTAAATTAAAATATTGTCATAATATTGTAATAAGAGTAATATAACTGGCCAGTTACAGCTTGTTGGCTCTTCTTGATAAACTGGCAGCCTGGCAAGAATTTCAAACTTTTTACACTGTAACTTCACGTGCAATGAGAAATAAAGTTCAATTTTGTTGGATAGACATAGAGCCATTGATCTAGTCAGATCTCTTCGTTCGAGACATAAGTAATTTAATTCGTCTTGTTCTTGAACACAGAATTCTGATATATTAAAGGAAGTGCAGTTTACGTCAAGTTTTTTTTAGTAAAAATATTAAAAAAAACGTTATTGGGTTAACTATCCGCCAACTCCGCTGTTACATGTTGACGTTGTCGGGCATAGTATCAAGTTGATTTGCGCCTGAACTGAAAATAATAACTTCGTTAATATTCCAATTTCTTCAGACAATCTTAGATTAGGAAGCACCTTGTAAGGTGTATTTCCAAGTGTTTATATAACCAGGTGCTATACGCTTTTGAAATTTTACGTTCAACAAAAAAATAGAGGGGAACCCATCTCTTCCAATGACTCTATACGTTTGCAAGAAAGTTTCTTGGGCAATCATCGCAGTGTAAAGACACTGTGTCTCAGAGGCAAAGGAGAATGGGTGAGGTGAATCACTTTTATCGCGATTCACATCAGGAGACGCTTGGGGCGCTGCCTACCTGCCGACAATTGAGTGCTCCATCACGACAGCCCCTTCGCACATAACTCGCGGACTCCGAGGTCTACGCCAGGTGGCCGTTCTTCTTCTCCCCTACTCAACGAATTTTAGGACCCGTTACATTCCCTTATACTGAACGTGAACTGTAGTCATGTTGGCGCGAAACACCAGTCCTGAATGATTCTTGCCAAACTTTAGGAAATACTTTTAAAACGAGACTAGTATGAGTCTCAGCATAAAAAGGGGTTTAGCCTAAAAATCTGTAGGAATTGGTTTATCAGCCAAATGGCTACTTCAAAATAGTGAGTATTGCTTTTAATTTTTTTAAATTCTTATGCTTCTGTGGCCGTCTTTGTTAGTAATAACTGGATTTTCCAGTTTATTTTTTTTATTTTATTTTTTGCTTATGTCTTTACGCCTCAACGACATCAAGGTCATTAGAGGCGGGAAACGACTGGGGAAAAGGAACGGGAAGGAATTTGGTCATGGCCTATTGAAGGAAACATTCCAGCATTCGCCTGGACTGATTTGGGGAAGCCATAGAACCCAATTCTGGATGTCCGGAAGAGAATTCGAACCAGCGTGTAACACCACAGTGAGAATAACGTTGTTAGAACAGTATTAATGTATAAGAATATAGATGTAAAGATCGATATTTTCAGGTGTTGTAATATCGGAGACATGCGGGGGATTATCTCAGAAACAAGAAAAAAGCAGAAGGAGGTTGGAGGCTGGTTGGTTGTTGAAAAAAGTTAGAGAAAGCGAAAAGGTTGATTACGGAAAGGGAGTAATATGATAATGTGTGGGAAATTGATATAAACTGTGAATGAAATGTAAGAAGTCAGAAATAGGAAAAAGAGGAACAGGATTATGTGAAATCGAGGTTGTGGTAATAGGATACAATGAAGAACAATTATCACCACTATCTTTACGAACCTAATCTTTGGAGAAGAATGTCTGATTTGTCTAATCTTTTGTCTGGTGGTTCGGGTTGGTGGAAATAGTCTCGTGTTGATAAAACTATTGCTGCACAAGTTATACAAACCCCGTGTGTGATGGTACATTTGTTTGATGCTGTGTATTCCTTAACAGTGACAGAATTATTATTCCACCAAGCAGGAGTACCAGACTGGGAGCGGAAAACATTTTAAACAGAAACAACCAGAGTGTAAATATAGTCACAACTACGATAACTTTCAGGAACTTCCATATAAGCAAAAAGTTTTGTTTCAAGCGTCCTCCTGAATACGCTCCCCCCTCACCCACCACGCTCAGTCATTTCCAGTATAGTGGTCGCTTATATAATCAAGTTTAAATTGTGGCTATATGCTTACCACTTTCACCTGCATGCGCGAACCTATTCATGGAAGCAATCGAAACGGATGTGCTTATCAGTGCGCGCCTAAAACCAGTATAGTCAATGCGTCAACGACACCTTTGTAATTTTCTGTCGCGTTATGGAGAATCTTCAGAAGCAATTACACCATCTTAATAGCGGGCAATAAGCAGAATTCTCAGAAAATCCTGTTATTATAAACTTCTTTTTATTTAAGAACATTGCAGAATATTATACAGGTAACAAGCTTTTTCCTCAGTTTTTCCTCAGTTCACAGCTTCCAATGAATTTTCATTAATCGATAGTTGAGATACAAACACATAAAAATATCATTTACATTTACCGCATTATGAGGCACTCAAACTCTTTGCTACACCTTAGTTCCAGCGCCAGTGATGTTGAGGATGCTAGGTTCACATTTTTCAGAAAAAGTATCTCAAAGCCCTACAGCTACCTCCACCACTTATGTATAATTATTTGTGGACCTGTCGTTGACGTATTATGGAACCGAAACTTGGCACCTGCCTTAGAAACACGCCTATCAACTGGCGAAGTTTGTAAAGTAAATTGGATTTCTGATTGCACGGCACCTGGAAGCTTAGCTTTCGCAACCCTTTTAGTTGTATCACGGCAAAGGTGTCTTCCAGGGTATTTCACTGATAGCGCTGACAGAAGAGAATCCCATGGTAGCAGATAATGTTCATAAAGGCGGAGGGGACTGTTCCATTACGCACAGCGGTGGTATTAAATTCCGAGCACTGCGTGCCGAGCGCAACGCACGTTCCTGCGGCGCGACGCGGCGCCAGCACCGAACAACACGGCTTTAGTCTATCACAGCTGATTCTAACAACTATGCAAAATTAGATCTGCATCCTCAAACCTACTCTTTAAAAATAGAATCCTAACGATACGTCTCATGCAAGGATGCACCAACAGAACTGAGTTGTAGAACTGCATCTCAGTACTTAAGTAACAGGCCATTTCATTTCTGAAAATTAGTGTTTCGTTCCAATTATTTTTTCATTTCAAAGCTTAGATTATCTAAAAATACTAGTGATCAATAATTGTTATAGAGTTTATACATTTTTTTCCTCGCATCTTGCTTAAACAAGCGGCAACAGTTCATTATCTTTCACAATGCAAACTTAAAGTAGATTTAAATCAAGGTGTTCAACGTTATGTCATATATATCTATAAGCGGTCATAGCTCATGATATCTTGCCTAACGCCCAGCATGACAATTCAACAAGAAAATTCCGTGAGATGCTAGACCAAAATCACTTCAACATAAGCGAATCACGGCGCGCTGAATGGATCAATTCCAATACTGACAAACAATGACCCTACAAGACAACCTCCTGGATTGAACCTAACTAGGAAAACTTGGAGGACACTAAATCGTGTGAGAACAGGCCCCGATAGACGCAACCGCTAGATGCACAAGTGTGGGATAATAGAGAAACATTCTTGTGACTGTGGAAACCACCATCAAACGATCCCGACACATGGAATTCCCTCCTAGGAGATTCAATGGAACAATCCAGCAGCTCCATGCAGCACTTACAGAGGCAATTCAATGGCTGCAGTCTCTCAACATCTGTTTGTGGATACAGCTATGTCTCATTTCACTGTTGTAATTCAATACTGTTACAATTTTTTTATCCTTGTGCCATACAAAATAAATAAGTAAATCTTTGACAAAAAAACTATACCCATAAAATTTTACAAAAATAGCATCTTTTAAAAGGAAGTATTGGTAAAACGAATTTCTGGGTCTAAATTGCAATTATAAATTCTTAAGCATAATACCGACAAAGATAATCAATTTCTCGATATTTACTTCTCCTTTCACTTGTCAAGAATGATTGAACTTCTATGTAAAATTAGAAAAGATTCTGGATGGTTTTCGTAGAACGGATTCCTCATAAATAAACATAATCTCTGTATCAGTCTAATAATTCTTACCACGCTCGGTCTCCAAGCTGTAGCAGTTACCATGGGAGATCTTACACCCTGAAAGTATCTCCCCAGAAAATTTAACTAATAGATTTGGCATTGCATTCAAAAGAATGATTAGTGTTATTATACGTTACTGCCTATGTAGGTGTCCTTAAGGTTTTGTTTTAAGCACAGTCCTTTGTTTGTTCTGCGCGTGAGAGGTTAAAACCAGGTGCTCACCATTCAAGCCTAATATTCCGAAACACTTCAGGAAGCGCCTAGTTTTACGTCAATATCAAACGGATGAATCACGTGAAAAAGTGTTTTCTCCCTATCCCATAAGCAATAAAGAGGTAGTTAACATGGAGCTAAGTCTGGTGATTCAAATCACGCACAAGCTCCTCTCTAACCTTGATAGTCAAATAGAGAATGATAATAATTTGTTAAAGCCTGGAACCTACCAATCGAAGGAAGTTATCAGCTCTCTCCGAACTTACAAAACATGGAACCACTCCAAGTCGTGTTGTGCTTTAATTGTGCTTTAATCGCATGGATCAATGAAAGGTGTTTTTCGAATGAGCTACTACAGAAATGAAATCTGTTGGACAACAAGGAGAAGTGTGTCAATCTATCACAAGAAACAAGAAATTTACATTTCGTTGGTAAACAGTGTGGAATCTGTGTGTCAGTGATATAATTGTAAATGTGATTCCAAAAACGGAGCTGTGAATCCAAAACGTAACCTGATTGATGCTCCTGCAAAGAATTTATTCTGTTTTCCCACTTATTCCCTCCCCCCTCCCCGCCTCCCCTTTAAAAGAGTGCATTTAACCATTTTCGTTTTCACATGCATGATTAATTTGATTGAACAGGATACAGTCAACGTTAATAACCAAAGTTAAAGCCATAATGTTATATTCATCGATCTGTATTTGGTTTTGTGTGGTATCAACTTTGTTCAGAAAACAATGATTGACCCAACAGTTCCTGAAGACTCGATGGGCGATACGGTTACCTCGCTGCTGGTGAGACGGCGAGCGGGCGGCCTGCCCAGCAGGCGCCTGTGAGACAGGCCGGACTCTATTTGTCCAAACAAACCGATCACTCTCTGTCACTTGGAGTAACACTTCGGAAGAGAACGTATTTGCATGCATCCGCATGCAAGGTGAAGCAGTAGCTGTGAAATCTGAAACCTTATGTCTTTCAAGCGTAAAACCATTATTTACTTGAGTCTTGACTACTGTGAAATCAATGATAAGGTCAAGTAAATTACATATATATTAATGCATAGGAGAACAAAATTACTTACAATTAGTCGATGTTTCTTCAAACATTTTGTTGATTATGTATTTATTAAATTTCATCAAATGGCTAATGGCCTAATTCTCAATATTAATTTCAAACATTTTACAGTCCTCACTTTAACAGTTGATTAGATATTTTCTTTTTATGATTTATAATCTTCTGGTATAATATTTCCACTTCCTATTTTATTCGTTTCCACTCTTCACTAAAAACTATTTTAATAATATCCTGTTTGTAGAAAATCACGTTTTAGCCACGGGAAACCAAAACAGCTACCGTGACGCACTATCATATTCAGAAATCATTAAAACATTTTTTAACCATTTTAAAATCAGTGCATAATTATCCGCGTAAATAAATAATGAGGCAACGGTCAACACAATGCTTAAAACAGTCAACAAAATGCAGGTGTTTGGACGGTACCATACTATGCTTTCAAGATGTTTGACGCACCGATCCCCTTTCGCATCTTACTAGGCGAGCTGGTTTTGATAATATGTTGGTATCGTGGACTTGAAAAATCAGTCAGCAGATAAGGTAAAGACAAAAATTAGAGAACCGTAGTATGTGATATTTAATTTCAAAGTTACGCTACTTTTCACTTTTACAAAGAAATAAAAAATAAACATTAATTTCTTCTTTTGCAATTATATCGCCATCAAGCAACGAATCCAAAATTATGGAAGTATTGATAAATTTTTAACTGTGTATTCGTTTTACAGTGACTCACCCTTTGGTTACCATTTGTTTTAGCTGGAGTATTCATCATAATTTTAGAGCCTTATCTGCCAAACACGTATCCAAAATTATTAATTTCTTACTAACAATGCATAGAAGCAGCTCTAAGTCAATATAACTTATGAGTATCTCCAAACTGAAACTCATTAATAGCAGAACGAAGTCTCGAATTTCGTTAATTAGCTACGCTTAGTTCTCATATTAGCAAACGGTCTTCTATTTCTGTTTCAAAATATTGAGAAACCCCTGCTGATCGCGCCTGCTTCCTAAATGAACAATCCCCTAGCACTCTCATTATATACTGAGGCCACTCGTATTTCACCTTGTCGTTATTTAATTTTCCCATTAAGCAAGTGGAACACATGGCAGCTTAATTTTTTATAGATAGCTTAATCTCAGATATCTAGCCGCAGTTACATCAGAAAATTAAACAAATTTATGTGCGTTGATATTATCAGTTGCTATTATGTGAGCAATATTGAGCCGTAAATGAAAACAAATAAATTTTATGTAGGTGAGTTGGAAACTGCAGACGAAGTTGTATGAGCTTTCTTGTCGGCGCAACACTGCATGAATGTGAAGCTGAGTCTCTCTTTATGTGAAGTTCTCGCCATCGGAAAGTCCAAATTTACTTAGCATTCATTCTGTAAACTCTGAGAAGATCTGATGCTGCCATGAATGTAATTTATTTCCCCTCTGTCTTTGCTAATTTTCGAAAGCATCCGCTCCTTCATTCTCTATAGCCCTGGCTTGATCCTTCATTTAAAGAGAGATGAACTGCTCTAGCTGCTTTCAGATTTCCCAGAGAAGATGAAAGTTATCATGGAATTTTGTAACAATGCTATTTTTGTAGGGAGACTAAGAATCTGATAAAATTGTTACCAAATACGACAACAGACTGCTTACAAATTCCGCATCTCAATTATTGCTCACTTTGATGCTGTTAGCTGCTTTTGTTAACTTGAATATAACAGCTGTTTTGCTTTCTACGTCAAAAAATGTATTAATTATTAACTCAATTATATTTGAGCTAAGGATGCAAACTGAAATCTCATTTAGTTAACGCTCTGTCTGTTCTTATCTTGCGAAGTTATATTCAACGTCTAATAGTGCATGGACACTATTGTAACATTATCATTTTTATTATAAATTTACAGTTATTATTATTAAAGTATGTTGCATTTCTGCCTCCTTCGGGAGGATGCAACCAACCTTCGGGTTGTAGACTAAGTTAAGTTTTGCGTTTCTTATAAGTATCCTGAATAATTGATTAGTAATGTTGCTGGGTTTCTACAGATTGTAATTTGTTTAGTAAAACGGGGTAGCATAGTACTGTTATATTTCAGTAACAATCTCTGGCGCTGGCCAGCACAGCTGTGCGGGCAGCGATTGTTGATTGGCCGTCTGCGTTGTAGCATGGCAGGGCACGGGGGTGTTGGGCCGCTAGGAGAAGGCTGTGTGGCGCGAGTTCATGCTCTTTGCACATAAGCTAAAATGGCATTTTAAATGTATTTGAAACATAAATGTTTTAAAAATTGTTTTATGGATCGGTTGGATAAATTAAATTCAATAGTATTTCGACCAGAACAGTGATTTTTTTCATTTCCAAACGTTATCACAATATCTCTCAATTTGTTTGGTGGTTAGCTATATGCCAGGAAATCGTAATTAAAAATATCCTAGCTTGCATGTGTTGTGAGAGGAGAATTGGGCCTTTCTCGCTTAAATAAGACGCCGTCATCCACTAACGGAGTAGTTAGCTCACAGTTGTCAGATCATTTCCAGGGTAATTGGTGGCTCACATTTGGCGACCAATGTGTGGATAGCTCACACTATGCAATACCCACTACCGTAATGTTTGTAAAATTTGGTAACTTTTTCCATCTTGTGACTCATATTTCTAGTGGGTCAATACTAATCGAGGTACACTTTTCCTGACCTAGTATCTATCCTTTTAACGATTTTTTGTCGTATCTGAATAGTCATTATAATTGGGTTAAACAATAATTTTTGGAGTTACATTGTGGTGAATTTACAGATCTGATAGAGATTCCAGATATGGAACAGATATTACACAGTTTTTTTTAATCACAATGATTTGGTACAGAGATCATCGTGCAATTAGCATGGTGGATGAATGGCACTGAAGTTGCATTATGGAGGATGTGGGTTTGAATCCCCATGCGAACATCCTGATATGGGTTATCAGTGGTTTCCCGAAATCACTCCAGGTGAATGCAGGGATGGTTTCTTCAAAAGGCGATGGCCGGATTCTTTCACGTTCGTAGCTCCCCTCCCAAGGCGTAATCGCTCTTGCATTTATTTTTTACAATGTTTTTACTGACATCATTACACTTTTCCAGAATCTAAGCAGCAGCAGATACATAACAAATGCAGTTATAATCGGAGCAAGCTGTTCTTGGGTCTCCTTTCCATAAGTAAGTGACGAAACATAGTTATTATTTTTTCCCATTTTTCCAATACTTCTTTGGCGTCCAGGAACTTGATAAATTTCTTTCGATATACGAATCCATGTAATGGGAACATTTTGACTAGGAATAACAATAAATTAAGACGAATTGATCCAATTCTGAAAGCCTGTGGAGAATAAAGATACAAACAGTGGATGCCATTACTCAAAACAATTTTTGAGTATTCTAACATCCAAATTTTCTATTGCAAAGTTAGGGTGGGGTAGCGAATGGCGTTACGCGTAAAACATTGTTGCGCGGATGATCCCGATGGGTAGTGCGGCCACCAGGTGAAGAGTTTCGATTTGCGGCTCATTCCGCGTCAGTCGTGGCTGGACCTAAAGTTTAACATGGAATCCGAACCGCGGACCGTTCTTATATACCCATATGATCAAACAATCCCAGTAAAAAATTCCTAGGCCCACTTGGATCTGACCGGGTACATAGTTTCGTAAGTAAGATGCCTTTACCACTTAGCTACGAGACCGTTTACTGTGAACACCTGATGCAGCTCACTTGTTAAAACAGTCTGGGCGATACTATAAAGACTTGCGGAATATCTGTATTGAAGGTGATTGGTTTTTACATTCATTTAACGTACATTTTATTGGATTGGCTAGCAAGTGTTTACAAATTTCTACAGAATGTGTAGACATAGAAAGTTCTGCGCTACACTTTACAATTACTGAGCCTGGTGGGTTAGTGATAACGCTCAGGCTCATCTTCGTGATTCAAATCCCCGTCCGGCCAGCAATATTTTGGTTTACCATGTCTTTTTAAAAAAAAAAATTTAAATCAGTCCAGACGAATGTCGGGATTATTCCTGTTAAAAAGCCATTGCTAAATTCGTTCTGTTCACTGCCCAATAATTTTAGTAGTTTGAGCTTATTTATTAATTTCAATTAGATTTTCTCTAACAAATAGTATATGATTAAGAACCCTGGAAATCGCGAAGCTTCATAAGAATCGGTTAGTGTTGTAGTTGATGTTATATGATGTTTCGATAACTTGTAAACGGAATAATATAGCATTTATTTACGAGACTTTTTCATATGATAAATTCAGATAAACATTTAAGCCAAAAATGAGTATAACCAAACGAGTATTCGAAAGATTTAGCAGAAATCTTTTAGTCACAATCTGCAATGGCGATAGATGAATACTTTTCATTATTTTCGCACAGTCTATCGTTTCTGTTATTTAAAAAAATGTAGAAAATGTTTTCAGTTGTTGGAACTGCAAACACTCTGTCTTCAAAAAATTAAGAAGTCACTTTCAAAAAATCACTATAAGATTTAGTGATTACAATATTTCACCATGTATTGCACTATAGATAGTGAATAATATATGACACATACACTAACAATCGGCATTAATTTTATCATTGCTTTCATTTCCGGTGGTTATTTTACTCTTTAGCGGAAACAATTGTAAGCTATTTCCGCTAACCGATAAAAAATAATAATTATAAAAAATAAATTTGTGGGCTTTTTGTTTATTTTTAAAAAATAAGGCCACTTAGATTCTCAGCCGTTATCCTCTGTTTGCAGTGAGATGTTGTTCCGTGCTCCGTCCTCTTCCGTCTTCCCGTATTATCGGCAGTTAGAGCAGCCACCGCGTCCAAAGTTGATCTCCTTGAAAGCTAGGAGCCAGCAGCGGTCGGACTGAATTTTATCTTGTCCATCTCCCTCACGGCTGAGACTATCACAAATACTAGTAGTCCCTCCAGAGTGCTACAATGTCCTTTATTTCTGAACGTACTACATTCTTCTCTAATAGTAATAGATGATAAGAATTCGGTTAAAACTGTAAAAAAAAAAAAAAAAAAGTGATAAAATAAACCAGGAAGAACAGAAACAATAAATAAATATGGATATTGTGGAACATGTGGACAGCCTAATGACCAGTTTATGTTAGTATTACACTCCAATTAATTAAGACAGTATCATAAGCGCAACTATTGATAGTAACGTTTTCATAGGAAATTAAATGATCACCGATAGATTTCAAACCAAATAAAACGCAGAAAATGTGTTTGGAATCTTTTATATCCTACATTAAGAACGCAATAACAATCCCGTGGAATCCGGCAATTGATATTATAAATAAAATAGGTGCAATATTTATTTTAAAAATGATAAAACGTGCGCAGAAATCCAGGTAACTTAACTCTATCGTTAAATTAAAAGTTGATCACCGATCGTGGTGGGTGAGTGGTTAACGCTCTGGCCTCGCATTCGGGAGGACGCCGTTTCGAATCTACAAATCACTCTAGGCAAAGGCCATGGCTGAATTCCTTCCCGTTTGTTGTCCCCAGTCCCGACCCCCTCTAATGACCTCGACGTAAAGCCGCCGCCTCAAAAGTTTATCAAAATTACTTAAGTTTAGAAATATTATGAACTTGAAAAAAGAGAACGATAGTTAAATGCTCGAGTTTTGTTGGTTTGTGCTGATTATACATCTGAAGAAATAACAATAGCCATAATTAAATTTTTGAGTAGCCAATCTATACTGTTCACGTACCAGTATAAAAAGGAAAATTTAAGCGAACAGAGGAGAGAAAGTTAAATGGGATGTGTAAAATACTGCAGTCCATTAAAATTATATAAAAAAACTTCCAATCTAGAAATACAGGGTGAGTCAAAACGGACTTTACATGTTTGGGATGATATATAAATTTATTGACATAACTAAGAGAAACAGTAGATGTGTCATTTTGTAACTAACAGTCTCAAGTTTTACATAAAAGTATCAAGTGTCATTTTGGTTTGATGTGACTACCATTTGTCATGCAACAAACATCCCACCTCTAATCAATTTCTTCCCACACTCGTTGCAGCAAATCGGGCGTAACTTATGCAACGGTTTTCAGGTCGGCGATCTTTAATGAAACCCCAGAGAAAGAAATCCAATGGTGTCAAGTCTGGGGAGCGAGGTGGCCATGTGATTGGCCCTTCACGACCAATACACCGACCTGGGAAGCGATTATTGAGGAAACCTCGACCTTCCGTAAGGAAATGAGGTGTTCTTGCTGGTAGTAAACCATCCCATCTCGGTCATCTTCATCGATCTGTGGAATTAAAAAGTTTTAAAACATATCCATATATACAATACCATTGACAGTTTTCTCCATGAAGAATTCCCGGTGATTTAATATTATATCGTAGTGAACAAAGTTCTTGTGCCAAGAGTAAATTGTAGGCCTGCTTGGAGGTTGTTTAGCGTATACCGTGTGAAATTTACGCCGAACAGTTGTTGCAGAGTTCGTTTCATGAAACCAAAACACACAGCAAGCACGCCTGCACCAGTGAAAGTAGCCATTTTAACTGTGCACTACGCTGGCATTCCTGGTGGCGGAATGGTGTATTTGAGGTTGTTTGCTACAAAATGACACATCTAATGATTCTGTATGTTATCTCAACAGATTTCTATAAAAGTTGTAAAGTCATTTTTGACTCAGTCTGTATAAACCAAAGTTACCTGTGGTAATATATTACAAAGATAATTATTATAAAATAACATAAAAATAATTAGGAAATAATATAGAAAACAACTTTAAAATTTATAAAGTCATTTTTTCTTATTTAAATCGAAAAAAATAAGTTTTGTAACGCTAAGTACTAAGTCATGTAGTAAATTTAGTTATGCAGGTATTTAATTCTTTAATTGCAACTAATCAAACATAATTAATTATGGTGGCAATAACAATGAAAGGACGATTCGACCAGTAGAAAATGGCAAACGCGTCCGCTTATCACCTGGCGGAACCATCTTAGCGTAAACTTAGTTCTCATTCCGGGTGCATGTGAGGACTTCAGGTGGAAACTAGCCTCTATTTTGGACACCTTAATGTGGATCAACTGGTAGGAATGACTTTGAAGTGAAAATCACTTCTTTAGATTTATGACGAGTGATGTGTCTCATTTTTTATATTTGGCGCAGCTGTGTGATTGTCATCTAATTGTTCAATATCCAGCGATTATTTCTCCTATAGATGATAAAGGCCTCCAGAACAGTCTCTAGATATAAGTGAAGGTTCTTACGGCTTTTATTCCCGCGGAGTGGATGTGACAGAACGTGTTATGTTATGGTAGACAAAACGTGGTATTGGAGCTCTAGTTGCAGGACTTTGGATTTACCTGAATTAAGCAGGTGGGGTACAGCTGCCAAAAATCCAACTGTGTTAATGTTACAGGATAAGTGGCAACGTCGATGGAGTGAGCGTCAAAGGTTCTGGTGCACATACGAAACATCCCAATGGTAACAGCATGGAAAAAGGGATGGAGAAAAACGATTACGCGACCCTACGTGCTAACATGTTTACTTACAGGTCACGGACTATGGAAAAACTAAAGGAAATAGATGTAAAACCGTTTGTGAAATACTGTTGAGTAATGAATTTATGCTAGACAACAGCCATGTGGATGACAGCATGTGCTGTTCAGCTGTGGCGTCTTACTACGCACCACGCGGTGCTTTCAGCTGTACAAGCAACGGCAAGAGCATTGCTCTAGTGCTATAACGTGTTAGGGAACGTACATAAACTACGTGGCTCCGTCTAGGGGAAGGGGGGGCGTTGGGTGGTAAGTTACTATGGCTACTTGGGGAGGGGGGGTTCCGAGCCAAGCCATGTAGCTTTTCCTTCATATATATTTCCGTAATTTAATTATCTCCGTATGTAATTTAAGATAGACTGACAAGAGAAAACCGTAGAAAACGTCTTCTGAAATCAAGAGGGAAAGAAGCTACGTGCCACGCGGAGGTGGGGGGGGAGGCGAGGGGGAAGGGGGGGGTAGGCGAGGGAGGAGGCGTGAGACGCAAAAGCCACGTCTGGCTGCACGGGAGGAGGGAGCTACGTGGTTTATGGACGCTCCCATATTAGGAGAAGACCCTCTCTAGTGCGCCCAGGCAGTGTTCTTCAACTGTGAACCATTGCTGTGCCGTGGTGTTGTTAGGGTTTCTCTAGGCGTTAGAATGGGTGACTTTTTCAGCTTTGAACTGTTCCTAGGTAACGAAACTCTGGACTGCGAGTTGTATGGTACTGTTCAGCTGTGACGTCTTGCTCGGCAGCGACCCCTGTGATCTGCTGTTACGTATTGTCAGATACCGAACAGACAGTACTGTTACAGTCTGACTTGTTGGTGACACATGAAGTTCCTTTCGACTGTAATTTATTGCTAGACCCTATTGTTCAATAGAGTCATACAGTTATACAGTAAATCTCTGCGTGGAAGTTGGTTCGATTTTCAGCTGTGATGTGTCACTGGGTATGACACTTTGCGTGGAGGCAGCGCAGATGCTGTTCAACAGTGAAGTGTTCCTAGGAAGTGAGGTTTTGGCGGTGATGTGTTGACATGCTGTTTGACAGTAATCCTCAGAGCGAAATTTTGCCCAATTATTTCAGCTAAATGTTGTAATGCACCTGCCCACTGGGTAGCTGCAAGCGAATACAGTTCAGCTGCGAAATTTTGTCATGCAATCAATGTTTGTGAAAATTCATGGGTGGTGTCTTTCAGTTGAAACGTTTTACCAGGCTGCTACGCTCAGCGACGAGATTATATTGCTACACAAAGAGGCTTTAGGAAACAGCTCGGACAGTGCTGTGTAACTTTAACGCGTTTCTAGGCAACGAACGTCTGAGCGCAGCACGGTCGCGCTCTTCAACTTACACGTGTCGAGCGGTGGAGTGGAAGTTGCTATTCAGCTCTGTCGTCGGGCGAACAAAGCGACGGCGCGCAGTTGTAGCTGTTGCTCGGTAGCTTCTCATGTTCAACCGTAGCGTGTTGCCAGCAGCGGCCATCTGTTAGTCAGCGTGGGCGCTATTGCTCAGAAGTGAATAGTTACTAGGCACTGACCCCAAGGACATCGAGCGGTCTGGTTTCTCAGTGGTTAAACCATCTGTCTGGAGATGAAAGCTACCCGGTTCGAATCCCTGTCTCGGCGCCAATTTTCAAAGGTCTTTCACCCGACCTTCTGTTCTGGAACAGCTTGTCGTGTAATGTGAAGTACGCCAGAACGCTTCGGTGATTCGGATTCCACGTTATACTGCAGTTTTCCTATAGCAGTTAGTATAACGGGGTTAGGTTAAGGTGGCTGTGATAAAGGTGGAATGCGCAGCCACTAAAAACATTGTCACCTGGTTACAAGCACACGAGGCTTTATCCCATGGACAACGATACGTGCTCGTCTGCTGAGCTGTGTCGTCTTGCTACAGAGTGGCGGCACGGGTGGTGGTGTTTTGGTGTGAAATGTGACTATACCGCGACCTTCTGTGAACCTAGATGGCCTATTCTGTTCAACTACGATGACATAGTTTCTTGTTGCGGTCTTGATTTTACCTGCCTCTTCTTGATAGTCCGCAGACTTCTGGTCGATTGCACAGGTCTTGAGACATGGTGACTTGCTAGGCAGTAACCCTCTGGATGACATCACAGGTGGTGACATGAGGATTACTGTGCTCCTGTTGGTAGGAGATCTTAAAGCCTCGTCTGGCAGGCCGACCGTGTAGACTAGGAGTGGCTAACTTGCGGCCCACAGAACAGGAGCATTATATACATAAAATTTAAGTTTCAACAATGGTATCAAACACTACAAATCTAAGCACCACTCCTTTTGACTGCAACGTATTAAAGTAATTACATTTTTAGTACTTAATTAAATATGAATGTTTCATTTTTAATGATTTCTTTTCCTTCATTAAAATATTTAAGTACTTTAATCCATGAAAGGAGTTCGAGCGGCCCGATTGAAAATTCTGTTTCTAAAATTTGGTCTGGGTGATGAAAAGGCTGCCCAACTCCAGGCCCGCCACCAGCAGAGGTCTAGAATACATGTAGGCCCTACGCTAGCTCAAAAATCTCTGCAATGATATCATTGATTTTTTTTTTTTACTTTTTGATTACAATTTTTTAAAAAAAAAAAAAATACTTTGTAAAGTCTCACGTTGCCCGGCTTCATAAACATTTCAAATGAAGCATTCTATTGGCTGTGTGCTATGTCGACTTTGGATTCTAACTATAATTTTAACATCGACTCTTAAATGTAAAATTTTATTAGTGTGAACGTAACTAATACAATTATATTTAATGTATTTTTGATTAGGTGCTATGGTCATAGGATAAATAAAATAAATCACAGGTTAAGTCGTTTAATTGTGACGTCTTGTTCGGCACTTGTTTGCCAGCTGCATTGCTCGCTGGCTTGGTTTCCAGTGGAGTAGTAACGTCACAAAATCTGCATATGGTTTACAAAAATGACCGATGTTGCGCAACGCGGGTCAGACTCTCGACCTTGATTACGCATGGAACCCTTACGTGATGACAAATTCCGACTATGTTAACACGCGATCGTCAATCGCGAATTTAAATAGTAACGCCTCATTCCGTCTTGGTCACCATGTGACTTAATGAAATCCCGTATTCACCATACGTCGTGCATTTATATTAATCCTATCGCGAGAACTCTGTGACATTGGGAATTAAACACACTTTCATTCGCAAAATTTCTTAAATATACATTTAATCTAGTTTGAGGAGCCATAAATTATTTAAAATAACTACATGGTTACCTGAAATCACTCCACGAAAATAGCGGGGTGGTTCCTTCAAAAGACGGTGGTTGAATTACTTCCTGTTCCTTGTCCTCCAGGCTCTTCTGGCTCTAATGACCACGGTGGCGAAGTTTGGGAAGTTTTGCTTTTTCAGGGCACCTTACAGACTCTCACAGACAGGAAACACAAACTCTACTACCATTTAAAAATTAATCTCTCTCTGTTAGAGCTGCAACTGTAAAACATAATCGTCTATTCATCCCTCTGTTTCTCCTCTCCTGTCAGATCGACTCCATGGCTGGCGTCTCCAACCTAATCCTACTTCGCTGGAAAGAGGATAGAATTTTCTTCTTCTGTGGACTAGCTACTCAACTGCTGGAATTCACACAGTTAAAATTTGTATCATCAATAAAAATAGACCAAGTCTCGTGATTGTTTATTCACAAAAAATTATGAAATCATGTTCTGAGCGAGTTATATTTTGCAGTGTATATTCTCTTCCTTTTCCGAAACAGAATGTTTTATATCGGGGTTGTAAATTGTTTATTTAGAATAAAAAATTATGGTGATCTGGCCTTTATGCATGTCATAATTTTAACAGAAATGGAAGGCATAACATATACTACTCAAATTCGGAATAGTGCGAGGGAAATCTTGGCTTTTATGTATCTGTAAGCAACACATTTAAGGTAATTATATAGGTTTACTAAAATATGGCATGCATTCAGAAAGGGAAGTGAATACACACTGCAAAATATAGACTTGGCTAGAAAGAAGATCTCATAACTTTTTGTCACTACACAATCACGAGACTTGGCCTATTTTTACAAGAATTGCTCACCAGATGAAGGCAGCGGAGGTGACTGCCGAAACGTGTTTAAAAGATCTTATCCGGCAGAAGACCCGTGAAGAATTCCTGTCTACCATACGCCGGGTCACAAGAATTGTTTTTGTCGGATTGATTTACAGATTTGTAGGCAGTTCGCTAAGTAGTAATTGACAATTTGAGGACATGTTTAGTGGTTTACAGCTTACAAGTGGAGTGTCATACATGTATGCAATAGATTTTAATATTATTACGACAATATTTTGTGGAAGGAATACGTTTTTCCGTGTTGCATTTGTTTTCCGTCAATCACCAGGAATTTAAAAAAAAAATTAAGACATCAAAATTGGTACAACTTCCTTCCGTCTGTAGTTTTTCTGTCCAAGGCTGTAGTGATACCTGATTTCAACGTGAATTTTAGAAAAATATCTGGTTCAACGAAGTACGGGAATAATTTTCACAACAACAACATCGTTAAATAGTTCTGCGTAATTCTACACGATAGTCTCGTTGATGTCCAGCAATATTTCACACATTAGTTGATCCAACGGATTGGCTGCCCATAAGACAAGCAATTCCTCCGCTATCAGTACTACGGCACATCACATATCAGACGTTACTTATCTTGGAGGGGAGGAGAAGCACAAAGATGTAAAGAAGCTGGATGAGCTCAAAAAGTGGAACGGACCGTTGTGTTTCTTTCCAGATGTTGTAATACCAATGAAATAACTTGCCTTCGAGGCTGCCAGTACGTCAGACCAACCTAAAGATGGCCGCGTGATTGTCGCCGGGAAAATCTACGATCGCACATTGATTAGTATCACTGTGGGTATTCGCCGGTAAATACGTATTTTATATCGCATATATATATATATAAACAGAAAAATTGCAGTGAGATAAGCATTTAAGATTTTTTGCACAGATGTTTCAATATCGTGTCATTCATTTTCAATACAGCTAACGACTACAAATAGTATCACAAGTTGGTCAACGGTATTTATGGTAGAAGCATCCGAAGAACAACTGTTTTCTGCATTAAGAACATTTAAGAAATGTAGGACTTATGCCGAAAATTGCATTTTCTTTTCGTATTTCCAATAAGGTAAACGTGCGCCCGTTATTCTAAGCCAAAAATTGCATGTTGTTGAAGATGAGTGGGAGAGCGAAAGAAAAATACAGTTATAGCATTACTCCTTCAATTTATCAGTGCTCTTGGTATAGAAATAAATTGTGCTATGAATGCTTCTACGATAAATATTATCGATCAACTTGTGATACGATACCTTCATAGGAGTCGTAGCCGGTAGTTGTATTTACGATGACACGAAAACAAAACATCTGTGAACAAAACCTTAACTGTTGATTTCTACATATTTAAACATTTATAAAACAACTAACCGCTAATTCCCACTGGGAAACTAGTGTTATAATCAATTCAAAGTTTTCGCAAACTTCACCAGTCAAAAATTGTTTCCAAACTTCACGTTGAATTAACAAATCAATACGATTTTTGACAAAAACAATGCAGACAGAAGATAGTTGTTTTAATTTTTATATCTTTATTTGTCAAGAAAATAGTTCACAATGAGGTGCGAAGCAGAACCTTGTACATTATAACCAATCACCAATCACCTTATCCTTATGTTTATAATTACAGAATACTATTTACCAACACTTGAGAGGAAATTTCATCACGGGAAAATTCAGTTGTCTCATAAAATACCACATATCTAGTATTATCTGTAAGTAGATTTAATGTTACAGACCCTGACTAATGTATTTATTACATTCCCAATAGGGATTTCGTTGTAGAATAGTGTCACAATCTTCTGTTTAGTCGCAGCTAATTGTTTTCTAATATGATTACTGTAGACTGAATTATAATGACCAGCAGATAGTCATTAAATTACTAGCCAAACGATTTCTACTGATGTTTCCATGTTTTTAAACTATGAAGTATACAGCTCTATTTAAAGTATCTGTTTAGTTTCACAGTTTATAATGATTTCAAGTAGCAATCATTTAAATATTATTATTATTATCATCTGCAATCGGACCCTGTCGGATTAAGCAAACCTTTAAAGATTCTATTTTCTGAGTTTCCATACAGCTCTCATTTTTTCTCTTTCTTTCCTCTTTCCACTTCGTCCCTGATCTATTAGTGACTTCATCTCCGGCGGTACTTCCCACCATTTGTTTTTTTTTTTTTTTTTTTTCTGTACGTGTGTCTGTTCATAATTTCTGATGAGTTTATGTGCACTTTTTCTAGGTCTTTTTTGATCTTCTGGACCCGTACTACGTACGTCACAATTTTCTGAATGAGTCTTGTTGCTGGGAGTCTGTGAGTATGTCCATAAAATATCAATCTTCTTTTCCTGATGTCTGCCGCGAGGTTCGACAATGGTTTTGTTGCTTTTCAAGATTTAAGTCTGTATCTGTCATCTGTTGTTTTTTTTTTTTTTTAGACGGTGAATCTCCCTTATAATTTTGCGTTCTTCTTTCAGGATTTTTTCTAGGCCACCTTTCCTGTGCAGTGTTAAAGTTTCGCTGGCGTACAGTGCTTTGAGTTTGATAACTGTGTTGTCTTGTCTGACTTTTGTGTATATGGACAAAAACACTTTTATTGTAGATGTTACAGTTCCTAAGATTTTGCGTGCTATATTTCTGTGCTATTTTCTCTCTTCCTGTGGGTTAGAGGATTTCTACCAAGTACTTGAAGTACGGGACTCTCTCAATGTGTCCATTTTTTGTCATAAGATGGGGTTTTGAGCAGATGAACTTGATTTTTTGGAAAGATATTTGTAACCCTACTCTTTCGGCGCATTCTTTGAGAGTTTCCATCTATTTAATTTCTGTGGTCTTGTCATTTGCTAGTATTTCTAAATCATCTGCGAAGGATAAGCAGGAAATTTTAATATCATTCTTGGGTCGTCCGAGTTGTATAGGTTTCCAGTAGTTCTGGTCATTAAGTTTTTTCTCCCATTCTCGGATGACTTCGTCCAGAACAAGGTTGAAGACTATCAGGGACAGACCGTCGCCCTGTCGAACGCCTGTATTGATCTGAAACGGTTCGGATAACTCGCCCATGAATTTCATATTGAAGGTTGTGTCTTTGAGTTTTTGTTTGATGAGGTTTAGGATTTTTGGATCAAGCCCTTGCTCTTCGAGAATGTTGAAGACGGATTGCCGGCCGATTGAATCATATGCCTTTTTTTTAAATCTAAAGGAGCAAATGACTGGGCTGTTCCTGAGTGCTTTATTATATTTTATTGTGGTTATTAAGTCGAATATTTGTTTTTCCATTGCGGAATGTAACTTGGTATTCACTAATTTTGTGGTCGAGTTGCTCCTGCACTCTTTTGAGCAGACAGATTGAAATAATTTTGTATGCAACTTTAAGAAGGGAGATTCCTCGATGGATGTTGACGTACTTTTTATCTCCCTTCGTGTGTAGTTTGTGAATGAGCGCGCATTTCCGGACTTCGAGTAATTTTTCTGTTTGCCAGATCTCTGTATGATCTGTGTGAATTCTTTAAGCGTATTCGGTCCAGCAGTGATGCGATTCTCTTCAGATGATCTGTTGTTTTTTAGTTTGAGGATATGTCTGTGGATTTCTTCTTGTGATGGTGGTGGGGATTCCAGATAGGTATAGGTGGGGCTTTCCTTGGGGATTCTTGATGGGGGTTCGGGGCAGTTGAGGATTTCAAAACATTATTTTGACAATTCTCTTTCTTGATTAGTTGAATTGCATATTCTTGTAAAGGAAATGAATTGACAGCATTATAATATTCAACTTCTTTGCTCGGGTATGTTGGAGCAGTAAGGGACCCACACTACGAGTGTAAAATATAGGAATAAACGTGTTGCAAAGAAGTAATTCTAAATTTTATTGTGAATATTAATGTATAACGCAGTGAGTAATGCAAAAGGAGCTGTATTGAGAATCACTGGAAGACAAGAGGAGGGTAAAGAGACTTTTTGGTGTGAATGGTGTGGACACTGAAGATGACAGTTGGATTTATATTTTGAGAAGAATTACTAGAAGTTTTTGGAACCGAACAAACAGTTAAGACCATGAACTGAAATTTGACTTTAAGTGAAAGAGAAATGAGAAGTTTTTATTTTAGTAGGTAAAGAATTCCGAGACACTAAAATAATTCAAGATGTGGTGATCAGGCGTGTGCAAGCAAATTGCAACCGGAATTAATTCTCCTTCCCAATTATTTAATTTAAAAATTAAAACACTAGCATACATATTAAGATCAAAAATAATTTTGCCGTGGAAGCTAGTTTTGATCCGTGTGTGATATCAAATCAAAGATTTTTCAGTAATTACAACTAAGTGTTGACATATCATATTTATCATCATATTTATCTGTACAGCAAACTGAAAGTATGTTTGCTTTATTTGTCATGTCACTATCATTCTCTGTTTTTCGGTCACAAAGAAATAAGGCAGAGAGATTCTCGTGTTCTTCTATACTCGTACATACGTCATTAGATTAGATGATGGCAAGTATCAGTGGATAATTTTCTCCTCATAAAACAATTTTGTTTTGAAACCCCATATGAATTAACGACTATTAAATTTAAACTCAGCTTGGAAATCTATACACATAAAAGCATTGCACGAAATGTTAGGCTTCTTAGATGAAAGTATTAAATAATATCAAAACAGGCCTTACATCTACACAGACTATTTTAAGACTGATAAATTGGTTTTGATGCATCTTCACTGACATGCATAAGCAAAAATAAACAATTTTTAAACTTTACAATGAAGGCTTAATCCTTACGAGACAAACTCTCGCTATCGAAAATATACGAGAAATGTGATTTCAAAACTCTAGTGCTGTTCGACTCCCGAAGTGCATTGGAATTGCTCCGACACCCTATCAGGAATGCCTGGCGGTGTCCAGATGCAAGATCATTGATGGAGCTGAAAGAAATGGGTAAACGCATCGCATTTACATTGGTAAAAGCGGCTACTGGGATTAATAGTGAAGAAGTAGTGACAAAATCGGCAGTAATGACAGGCACAGCATACCCATACACCAAAACAGCTGAACTACCATCAGTCCTCTGAAGTCAAGTAAAATATCTTTGGAATTCTGTGCGCCGTCCGGCCATCCAGATTTCGGTTTTCCGTGGTTTCCCAAAATCACTCCAGGCGAATGCTGGGATGGTTCATTCAAACTACCGTGGCCGAATTCCTTCCCATTCGTTAGCACAATCCATTCCACCTCTAATGGCCACGATGTCGACGAGTCGTAAAGCCATAAAAGTAGAATTATATCTGTGTATACACGACTAAATGAAATGGCAAGCACTATCGGTTAATTCACCTGTCGAATCCTAGGACGCAGTGGCATCAAACAACATTCAAATCAAGAAAAATGATTATTACTCCATTGAAATTTAAACAACGGTGTCTCCCGAAACGTCTCCATCGTATAAACACATTAACCACATCTTTCAGCAATTGTGATGGAATCAGAGAACAATTTTATCTTTGCGACTAAGGAGAGATAGCTGGAGTCTGTCCAGCACATGCAACATCTTTTGACCTTAAGGCTCCCAGTCAACGTCACACAACCACTAGCTTTGAATAAATAGCGAAATTCCTTTAGACGTGTAACGTGAACGTCTAACAGCTGTCCTGACACTTGAGCCAGGCAACAAACTCTACGTGCAGACTCAACTCGTTCAATGGCTTACGGATAACAGGTTTGCATCTATCATTGGTCGACATCCACTGATCAGATGCAGAAGCGCAAGGATAGTTAAACAATTACATTGCCTCAGTCAAATGGACAATTCTACATAATGCTATATGTATCACGACGTTTAATCATAGCCTGTGTATGTACTTCATGTAATGGAATTATATAGACTGAATGATGTATACTAGCAAGTTATGTAAATTTACGTTATGAAAAACATGTTTCATAAAAGACAGAAAGGTCCGATGTTAATGATATATTTAATGTAATGATAAGATAATAATCTTAACAACAAATAATATAGGACTGCATCTGAGCAAAGGTAGTCATTGAAAGAATTGTAAGAACAGAGAGCGACCTACAACAAAGAAAATGAATAAAATATGTGAAGAACGTTTTTCGTTATAAAATTGTACAAGAAGGGACAAGTCTACATATTACGAGATGATGAATAATTTACAGAGATATTTATACTAGCACAAAATATTGGGATCGGTTGAAAGTAATAAATTTTACAAAGTAAGGTAAAGGTCACGAGGTTCCTGCGGCACCTGTTGCTTCCCGCGCGATTCACGGAGGTAGAGCTTTGCATTCCCGTTACAACCATTAGCACTGGAAGGCTGTGACGGGTCAGCGCCATGCTCCGGCCATGTTATAAAGTATTGTTATTTAAATGTTTATGAGTTCCGAGATAAAGTATGAAAAACTTGATAGTAAATAAACTAACTAGAACTCGTTCCATGGTTGATTTCTATTAACTGAGTAATTGAAAGTACGAAAATAAGAAAACAAAAATTATTATTTTCATTAATATAGGGAGAAAAAAAAATATAACTGGTAAAAGGTGATCTTTCCAAAGATACGGACGTAAATGTACTCGCTGATGGGACGGGAAAGTCTGCATACAAGGTAATGAAATTTAAATCTATTTTGAAGAGGTCCGTTGATAGTAAAATGAAACATAATTAAATAACCACATGGCTCTCAACGAGGCGGAACGAAATATATATAAAATAAATTCGATAAGCTTTTTCACTTAAATAAAAAAATCATACAATTTTGAACGGTATGCTGATTAATTCTTCATTTCAGAAAATTAAAATATCTTACGGTATCATAAAACAGAGGAAGCAATGTTGGATATTTTTCCGTTAAGGAAGACTTCGGCCGTGATGAAAGAAGAAAAGTGAGAAAATAGGGAAAAAAAGTCTGTTAATAGACCAATCTTAAGAATTGTGGCGAGAGACTGGAGGTCGCAGAAGCTATTTCTGTTCCGCTGTAACTTAATTTCCAGTCGACGGATATATCCTCGAAGCCGGCAGCCACCAATTAGGTTATGGTCTTCAGGCTGACTCGCAATTAGGGACCTCGGGCTTAGCCGAAGTTGTGCAGATTGTTGATCTGGATCGAATAAATTTATTTTCATCGATCACAAGATGCGAACATTTGGTGCTTTCATGTGCTTATAAGGCTGAAATTTTGAATAATTCTGGGTGTTACTAGAAATTTTTGGCAAGGAAAGACGAATCGTTGCCAATTTATGAGGAAATCTGAGAAGGTTAGAGACGATTATCATTAACAGCTTTTAACTCTATACAGTTGGTGAGGAATTTAAGCAAATTCGCAGTGTCTATTTTTTCGCAGCGTAAGCTGGGCTCTACTGTAGAATCTAATTACTCTTCCAATAGGGAATCCATTTAAAGATATCTGCACTGTGATCGATTCTTCTCTCACAACAGTCGTTGATTAGTCAAACACGTTTGTTGGAATCATAAGTAGTGATTTCCCAGCGAAACCTCAGAGTTGCGATATTTAATATCAACGACAAAAGTAAGATATTCTCTCCTAGTAAAACCTTCTTTTTAGCCCCTTGTTCAGACTACAGTATTTCTGCTCTCAGAAAAAATTGTTAATTTGATTATGACTAATTAGTTATGTTCACCAGACAAGCTAAAAAATTGTATTGATAATGTTATAAAGATCTAAACTCTACGTGTTGTAAGTCAGAAGTAAATAAACAATTACAGAAAATTTGGAGAGAGAAAAAAGGTCATTGCAGTAAATATTTAGGTGCTTTCACAAACTTTTAGTGCTACGTCATCACATTTTTGGTGTATAAAGGGTACATTATTTGAAGAAAGCGCGTGAATCAAATGGTTTTACATATAAACGAATCACTGGACATCCAGGGTAATAAAATCATTCAAAATATGTAGATGTTTCCAAAATAAATAAAAATATTTATTAATCAGATTATTTATCTCTGGAAGAGAATGTCTTCTTAACGTTTAATATTTAATTTTACATGTCCGCAAATGCTGATACAACATCGACACATTTGTCGGTTCTAAATGGGTGAATCTCTAGGCAAGACTGTCAGTGGCAATCATCCGACTACTATAACTTAAAAGCAAGTAAACTCTAGGAACATCAAAGGAAATTTAATGCTATTAACAGTTCACTTCATTAAGTTTAAGCTTGTTGGGAAAATAATTACAAAAATGTTGGAGTAACTTTTTATACTCTCTTAAAAACTTTGTTTTGGCAGCGAGTGCGAATCACGGGCGCAACGGTGTGCTACACTCAATGATCCAAGCGCAGTTATTAAAAACTGAACGATTCTAGGTTTCAATAAAATGAAATTTACTCAGGTAGTGCCAGTTGCAGCTATAAAATTGAAGTTCTGGGTTTCCTGTCAACCAATTATGTTTTCTGCTTCCTTCTAACTCATTCCGACAGGGGATGTGTAATTTATCTCATCCCTACCATCTCAAACAGGTTTAAGGCCTTCGAATTGCGTCATCTTTCCATCAAGAGGTGAAATCATTACCTCTCCTCTGTTCAAAGACCACACTACACTGCTAATTTATAGCAAACCATTAGTTTCCTACATCTGGCAATTAGCGACGCTGGTAGCTGCACATTAATGTTGTGAAAAGCTGTTCAACATCAATGAAGCATGTTAGCATGCCACGCAGAGTGTAATCGTCGAAATCAAACTGTTAAGCTCGCTCTAATCCAGTTTCAACATATCCAGAAAACTCTATACGTTGCTAAATGGCGCGGAAACGTGTAACTTCTGTATGCAGTAGTGGGGCATAATTGAGAATCTTACTTTTGACTGTGCCAACCATCAACAAACTACCACATCACTACAGAATTCCGATATAGAGCGCACAGTGACACAAAACAACTGTACCGGTAACTGAATGACTTCGAACTCTGGACATCGATTTCTAGCTTCAATATATATTTTAAAAGTACTTCAAATGTATTATAATTGTATACATTTAATTATTGAATTTGTAAAAATTTTACTTATTTTATTTCATTTCTGTATTTAACTGTAATCCTTATGCCAAAGGAAACTGTATGATCTGTCGCATTAATTTAGTTTTATCTTTCTTTACCCTGCTATTAATTATTAGCCTGCATTTCCATCGTCTGCTTTACATGACAGATTTTGATATTATTACGGTAGGCAATAATAATAAAATGTATGTGTCTCATAGATGAAATGTAGTCATACTTCTCGACAGTCTATGGATATATTCTCAGTGCCAAGAGAAACTACGTTCTTATGTAATCTATGAATCCTTGTAAAAGTAAAGCCGTTTTTCCACTATTTTAAAAAGCTTAGTAGAAACTTAACCGACCACCTAGTGTAAGTACTAGCTCTTAAAGTAATAATAAATACATAATGTTACAGAATCAGTTTTCACTAGACTTATGCTTTCTTGCAGCCCGAAGCTGCGTACTATACACTGTCTCGTATATCGCTGAACAGATCAGCAGGCTGTAGAGAAGAGCATTGCTCATTAACACATAACAAAACAGACATTTATTCAGGTATGGGAATCAGCAAATTCTTTGACATAAAAATGAATTCCGTGCCTTTTGTTTCTGTACTGAATTAATCGCCACTTTGCATTAGGCTGAAAATTTACTAAAAGTTAATAAAACTTAATACCGTGTACCTGATAGGTTGTTAACAGCATTTCATTGCAGATGTAAGTCACTATCATATTTCAGTTTAAATGTTAGTAATAATTATACCTCGCTACTTTTTATATGAAATCTTAAAATAACTATCAATGTATGAAACATATGAAATTTAACGCTGCTCTGCAGTTATGTCTTACTGTAGTACGTTTCAGTTGGCTTTCCACACTGATACAGGAATGGTTTAATTAACTACCACAAGTCTGTTCCGCTAATCTCTCTACAATGGAAGGCTGAATTCGCTGATTCTCACTTCTGAAGCAAAATTCCATGCATTTTAAACTCGCTATCTTTACTGCATGCAACGATATATGCTTCATTCAGCCTCAGCGGTTTCCAGGAAATTATTTTAAAGTAATCCGACAAGTCACGCACCTGATCACATCAAAGTATCCCTCACAGTTACAAATCATACAACTTGTGCTACAATGAACAAAACGCAGCTCGATATACCGTAATGTGGTTAGCAGGTTAACATTTACCATGCTCGCCTCCTGCCATATCCTGTATATCCCTTCCAAACTATTACCCTTCCGGATAGGGGCAATGCACACACTTTTAAGTGAATCGCGGAGTAATAACAATAAATAAATAATAAACTCGCAAGTGGATATAGAAATTTTTGGCTTTTTAAAACTGCGGCAGATTCCAAGGCTTGATAATTACTTTTCTTACCGTAAACCGGAGCTACTGCGGAATAACAGACGTGACGTTGGGACACCACGTTTTTCAAGTATCTGAAATCTCCTGCAGTTGGCAGTTGCGATTTATTACATCTTTGTTATGGTCATTCCATGTGTTATTTCTTCTGCTATATATCGGCAGTTTTTCTGAACTTTGTTCACCAACTTTTATGAAAGGCAACCACTTTTAATTTGAATCCGATTTTCAAAGTGCTCTGTTGTACTTCAAACGTTCATATAACAAAGAAAAACTAGAAACAGGCGTGAAAAAACAGGCAGTAATAACAAGAAATACATGCCTTAGCTACTGTTTTAGACGATAATCGGTATTTCACTGCTTTAAAGAAGATGTTTTTCCTTAAGAATATTAAAAAAATAGTTCGGATAAATGAAAGATGGAGCACTGTCTGGAGATCGAAAGGTCTCTGGTTCGAATCCCTGTCTCGGCGGGGATTTTCGCAGGTCCTTAATCCGACCTTCAAATCTGGCACAGTTTGCTGTGTAATGTGGAGCACGCCAAAACGTTTGCGTGGTTCGGATCCCAAGTTAAATTTTAACCGATAAGATTACCAGGCTAGGTTAGATAAGGAGGAAAGGAACTGGCAGGTATACCTGTGATACCAGGATTAGTATGATTCCTTCGGGAGTTTGAGGACTACGCTTAGCTAACTGAAAGATAGAAACGTTAGTCATAATATCTTCAGCACATGCCGCCCCGCAGGCCATTCTTCGTATCTTTACCATCTTACGAAGACACCTCAAAAGGAAAGTTTGCGACAAGAGCAAAGTTATTAGAGTTCCCTCTCTCCCTTAGCTAGTAACCCACAGGCTGGTTTGCACCAGTTCCATTGTTTCTAGAAATATTTTCAGTAAAATACAAGGATGATTACTTCACGAGGCCATGGCCGAATTGCTTCCCGTCCTTGCTCCTCTTTCTCATCCTTTTGTGGCTCTAATGAACTCGATGTCGACGGTCCTTTAAGCCCCTGCTCCTCTCCCTTCACTTTCCTGTTCAGTTCGAACGGGCAGTTACAAAACACGATCAGAGATACTCACGAATGATTAAAACGGACGTAAGAGACGTTTATAACTTCAAAACCATTCCTTTCGAAGATGTAGAATTTATAGTACCACAGAGTTATCTTCTCTCTTCTTCTTCTATCTATAACTGTAATACGGAAACCGGATAAATTAGTGATATAAAATCTCAGAAAATACTGAGCAAATTTCTATGTGGTTTTCGCCGTTTTAAAACTTAGAATCTCAATTCAGTTGTTTGGTATGTCTTATGATTCTACGTTACATAAATCTGGAGCATTAAATGAAATTCTCAACGTGTGGTGACAAATACGAAAGATGGAACCACTAGATGTGTCACACTCCGTACTTAGCACGCAACTACACTGTCTCTGACCATTGCCTGTAATGAAAGCATCAACAGCAGTTAATAGTAATACCTACGTTGCATACTCAACGCTAAACAAAACTTGAAATATTCTTTCCTTTTATTGGCAAAGGAGGTACGTACACCATATCTTTTATGATACCCCAGAAGAAAAAATCTAGCGGTGTCAGGTCTGGGGAACGGGGGGGGGGAGGGGGCTATGAAATTGGCGCATCACGGCCAATCCATTGACCTGGAAAGCGGTCATTGAGAAAATCCCGGACGTCAGTCAGATAGTGTGGTGGTGCGCCATCTTGCATAAAGAAAACATTTCGTTCTCGGTCATCCTCATCGAACTGTGGTATCAAAAATTGTTGGAACATATCAAGGTACACTATCCCGTTGATGGTTCTCTCTTGGAAAAAAAGGGGCCATACATTTTCCTCTTGCTCAACGCACAAAAAACGTTCACTTTGGGCTATCACGAACATGTTGCAATGTTTCATGTGGATTTTCACTGCCCCAAATCCTACAGTTATGTGTGTTAACCTTGCCACTTAAGTGAAAAGTTGACTCGTCAGAAAAGATTATGTTGTCCAAGAAATGTTCATCATCATCCACTCGATTTAACATATCCACACAGAAGTTCCTACGTGCAATCTTATCAGTGTCTTTAATTGCTTGTAGAAGCAAATATCGGTATTGTTTCAAATGCAAACGTTTTCTCAACACACGCCAAACCGTCGTATGTGGGACTTGCAGCTCACGAGATGCACGCCGTGTCGATTTCGTAGGGCTGTTGACAAAACTTTTTCTCACTTGCTCAACGACCTGAGGATTTTTTATATTTTACTGAGCACCCTGTTTCTACAAAACATCTATACCACTCACAAATTTTAGGCCTACTAGGAGGATCTTTAGCGTACTTGGTACGAAAATTACGCTGAACTGTTGTCGCAGACTTCGATTCTTCAAACCAAAACACACAGCTACCAGTTCAGGTCCAGTGAAGGCAGCCATCTTTAACGTAACTGCCGCTAGCGCTTGTGCGGCGCGATTAGGCACTAGCGGACTACGCGAGTCATAACTTGAAGTGTTTTCCTTTAAAACAACACCAAAACCAGCTCTGTAACTTGAATTTTCAAAGTTGTAAAGTCCTTTTTGAAACACCCTGTATAAGGATCAGCCACTAAATTCATCCACTTTCAGCGACTTTGATATCGTAGGATTGCCAAAATCTGTATTTTCTGCGTGATACCAGATACATTTTTATGTCTGTGGTATGTATTAATGTGCGTATGGTACATAGTTCGATTTTCGAACAGCAACATTAGCAGAAGTTGTTATTAGGCTGGAATGTAGCCTGAAAACTGACGTTCCCTATAAATGTATCCAACCCACCCCATCCTTGGAACTGTGCTCCTAAATCAACTTTTAGTTTAGTGCAGGACATGTCTGGTATCAAATTAATGAAGCTTGAGACACGTGAATCTTTTCTCACGAAAGAAAATAGTGTACGTGTAAATAAACTTCATTCCATCCCTTTATTAGTAGTGGGCCAGTGAATCTAGGTTTGCTTTGATTCCAAAAATGGTTGGCGCGAATTTTATAAAACTTTGTACACATGTTTCTCATTCCGTGAATGAAAATAGTATATGAATAAATCTACGCCAACTATACCGGGCAACGCCGGGAACTCTGTTAGTTTCATTATAAATTGATGTCAGTAAAAATTATTTCACATCATACGTTCAATGAATTTGCGTTATTTAAATCAACACGCTATTCTCAATTTGTAACCGACGGTAACTGATAAAAAACAAATCAAGACTTTTCAAGTAACTAAAAATGAATTTAGAGTCTACTATATTTCATGATAAACACTGCTTTACTTTCATTCGCTTCTGTGAAATAAATGAGACAAAAGAACTGTTACTTCACTTTTGCTTCACATATACGAAATGTTCCGATATTTCATGGTTCATTACCTTGCTTTTTGTTTTATATGCTCTATCTTGTAACCGTAATCTTGTATTTCCCAATGAACACGAGTAGAATAATAAATCTTAGGTGGCAAAAAGACCAAGGAAGTGTTACTACTACTTATCATTGATAATAACATCATGATGAGTTTAAAATGTGGATCCCAGGTACGACACCCTAATGCGCATACCTAGAATTCATTACTTCTGCATTGTTTTCGGAGGAAGGGTCTCTGACATTCCCTAGATCAGGTCTCTGGTCACCCACGCAAACTTCGCTTCCGAGGACCTAATGAAGAAGGGCTGTACGATTTATCGCAGTCACCCCCAACCCTGCAGGACCCTTTATTGGCTCGTTTCCCAACCCCCACCCTTCCACCTACTTGCTCAAACTATCCATCAAAGGCGGCCGACTCGATGCTTTCGATGAATTACATTTCCCCTCCGATACATAGAGGGCGCAATATACAGCAGAGATAAATGATAGCAAAGTTAATAAATTACAGAAGCAGCTTGACTGAGTAGGCACACCAAATATAATTTTTTATGCTTCTTACTAAATGAACCAAACGCGAAATACGATTCCATAAAAATTCAACGACAGTGTCACTCAGATTTCATAACAAAGTCCTAACTAAATTCTGCGAACAATGCTTATGTAGAACGTTGATGCCTTAAGTTCAAAAAGAAAAATAATTACTTTTAATTCCATATGCTCCTTTTGACGAGGAATTGAAGCCACGCGAATACCGGATCGATCGATAATCGGTCACTCAATAGTGTGTATGTTAATAACTGTTAGGGAATAACATTGGTTAAACAACTAAAGCATCATTTCTCCGGTTCAGTTCAGTATCTACTACTATGATATCGAAAAATTAAAAAAGGGAAAGGTATGATAAACAGCGTACTTGCAGAGGACTGTATTATCCGATGTAGCTTCGACCAGGATTCGTTTAATGATAATTACCAACATATTCTAAAAAAAAAAATGTTTAAGATTCTGAAGACTATATACATCTTGAGCGATGTGCTTCTTGAGGAGTGAGGTATCAGAGAGTTTGTCAACGGGACATTTTTCAGAAGAAGCACTCGTCAGCAAAATTACGAAAAGAAAGCCTTTAAAACTATTATCTGGACAGCAGGTCTGCAAACAGCCCAGACATTTATGTACGCTCGTGCCTTCCCATCTCCAGCACATCCCACAGAAAATGAATAGTGATATAAATCACTGTCTGAATAAACAAGCGTCTCATGTCTGAGGTCAGTCTATCTAATGCTTTAGAGCCAGATTTCCCTAATTTTCATGGCTCTGTCACAATTCACTCTTTCACATCTCTCCTACAACAGAAAAAAAGATCTTTTTTTCAATTCTAGTCTTTATGAAGATAACAATTTGGAAACAATGTTTCCTTTAGGAAGATTCGTGTTACTTGAGTCTCTATAGTAGATCAAGACTGAAAATTCCTGAAAATTCTGCACTGCCTAGATATTTTAATTAGGCGAGATACTAAACCCAGCTATCTGAAACCACTCCTCTAATAACACGCGTTATGCGCCTTTAAAACTATTATCTGGACAGCAGGTATGCAAAAAACCGCGAGATTTGGACGCTCGTGCTTTCCCATCTCCGGCACATCACACAGAAAATGAATAGTGATAGAAATCACTGTCGTATGTGCAACAACCACCGTCCAACGTCGCTACCTTTGAAGTCTCAAGAAATTAAAAATTTGTTCGTCAGTTAGCAATCATTATCTGAGTAGATACTAATCCGCATGCTGAATATTAGTTTGTAAACGAGTAAACATTTATGTAAAGATTTGCTGATGACATTTCCTACTCCGTGTGCGTTGCCTCAGTAAGTAAATCACACAGTTTCCTCCACCTTCAAATATTTAATTTAATTATTTAGATAAAAAGCAGTCGAAAGCATTACGAATTGATCGAGAATAAAATAAATTTATTTAAAAACAGACTTCCAATAATTCAAACCTGTAGCTCATTTCGTTGACAACGAATAACATTTGTATCATGTTGCTTCTTCTTCGTTTTAGATCAGAAGATCCTCAGATCAGATTTATATTAGCAGAACTTAAATGACTCTCTGAAAAATTGGTATAGGTATATACTACAACAGGCACTGATATTAGAAACAAGCTATATTATTTTAAAAACACAAACATGAAAAAGTAACACTCAGTTCCCTTTTGATATTACTGGAAATTTATCAGCTGAATTATACATCCATAGTATTTCGTGTCTTATTTATCAACCAAAAAAAATCATGAACAGAATAAATACTACTTTGACCAAACTTTTACATAACTTGGCTAGAACGTATCTACTGTAAGTGATAACTACCCCTTTTCCAATAAATAAAACCATTAAGTTTAATAAACATCCCATATGTCGGCAGAAAAATTAAACTCGGCAAGATTACGAAATGTACGATCCATTACGAAATAAAAGTGTGTACCGATAAATTTAACGCAGAAAACGAACTTGTAGTAGAGAAGGAACTCTGAATTACGCTGTGGGCCGGTAATTGGGCAGGCTGACGCATGCCGTAATTTTGCCGACCGATTTCCGAAGGTACCAATTTGAGCAGGGGGACGGGGACTGACACGCGATATACACACAGGGGAACCAATACCAAATTAGATTCGCCAGTTGCATGCATACCCGCCCCACTGGCTCAGTTGGTCGCGGCACCGCGATGGTGACCGGCGCCAGATGCGGGGTTAGTTAGTTTGAGCCCTGGTGGTGGAAAAAATTTTCATCATGAGGCCTTGGCCGGCAGGATAGGAAAGGAGGTGGTGCACAATTCCCGCCCCAGTTCATTTTCCCAGACGTTGTCGTGGTGGAGTAAATATACCTCATGGTAACCGCCTAAACTCTGAAACTTATAATTCGTTCATAGAAGAAGCTAAATGTTTAGTAATTACAGAGTAATGGTAATTTGTTGTTACAATATAGTAAAAGTGGTTCAGTTGGCACTTATAATTAAGACGGGTACTTTTCACCTGTTGTGATTATTTTAAGAATTTTCACCATATATATATATATTACCAAATTCTGCTATTTTCAAATGCAATGGGTAATGTAAGTGGCGGTAAGACGCAACATGAGGACACGCTCCTTGCTTTCAGTATCTTGCACGCTACGTTCGAAAAAAAAGCGTTTCAAAATAAATGCAAGCGATCAGAGAAATAAGTGAGCGCCGGTTCAGATCCACTGGAAATTTTCTTGTTGTTTGCCTAGTGAAAATATAATTCCCACACAGTTTATGGTTACAATTTTTCGCAAATCCTTTTTTGTTTAATTGCCCGAAGAAGCGGCGAAGTAAGCGTCTGTTTTAACCTCCTGTATTGCTTGTTTTCAACATATGTACGTACGTAGTAGTTTGGCTTTACGCTTCGACGACGTCGAGTTCATTGGAGTCCGGAAAGGATTGGGAACGAGGAAAATGAAGGAATTCAAAGATATCATCCCGGCTTTCACCAGTAGAGATTTCTGGAAACCAAGGAAAACAGAAATCTGGAACACCAGACTGGGATGTGAACCCAGCTCCTCCCAAGCGCGAGGCCCGAGCCTTACCGCTCACTCACCAGGCTCAGCAGATTTTCATTGTTATTCGCCACGTATTTTATTTTTTGATCAGTAAAAGCTCGTGACGGTGTTTTTGGTAAGTTCACGGGTCTAGATTAGTTCCGGTTTTGAGGGTCAAAGGTCACGATACGCTGACCTCATCTGGTTAAAATTTCGACGTTGAGTTGTGTCTTATCCCTTGGGTTCTATTTTCAAAATTTACACAAAATAAATAGCTAATGACCCAGCTACAATGAACACGCATCCAACTTAAAAAGCAAAGAAAGTGCTATTCCGTAGTAGCGTGGGACCAAGAGTAATGGTCAGAAGCAGGACTCTGCCTATGAATGTTTACGGCCGAGAGTTTACTCTAGTAAGTAGCGTTGGCCTTCTGGCAAAAATGATACCTACACAATTTCTTTAGCATTCAAAACGATACTGATCATTATCTTACTATCAGACAAATGCGTTTTCAGTTTTACCGAAGCCGCTTTACTTTTTAAATCTTATTCCAGTTCTATTTATTCGTTTCAGGATAACAGTAGGGTACCCATGATTCATCACATTTGAGAATTCTCAGCAAAAATGATTAATTCTTCTTTTAACCCAAAGTGTCCGAAATATTCTAAGGAATTTCAGCCTATAAAACATTCCGATTTGGATTGGAAATTTTTCGCAATCACCTTCCACTGATCCTGCGCATATATAATTCATTTTTAATTACTGGCACCACATTAACATAACTTACCCCAGTAGCTGCACTGATTTCACGGGCAGGTTTTCCTGTGCATTGATTAATTTTCTTCTTCTTCACCAGATTTTCCCAACATTAGAGGCCAACTATTTTTGATGAGTTTTTTTACCTGCTGTCAGGCCGTACTAATGGAGGAACTGATGTGCTGCAATCTGTCTGTGGAATGTGTAACTTGGTGTGTTCTGTATGTTGTTTGTGGGTATGTAGGCCGTGCTGGCATTCACCTTGATAACAACAATCAGGACAGCCGGTACACGGAGGCCTGGCTCCGCTATGCGGCGCCCAAGAGCAACGAGTCAAATTGGCGGGCTCCACGTCTTCATAAATAACAGTGGTGTGATGCTCATTCTAGGACGATATGCGTTAGCGAGTTCACAGACTACTGACTGTTCTTTCCAGAAGAAATTATGTTACTTGTACACTTGAGGCTCTAAGCTCCAAAGTATTTCATTTCAGAACACAACCCCGTGTCCTCCGATATGATAAAATAAACAAACGACTGTATAAGTAAGCACGTAACATTTGCGCGCCACAGCACCAAACCCCGCGCTGTTGTCATATTATCGAACGTTAAAACATCCTAAAAGCAGAGAGTCACGACAGACATGCATCAGTTAAAAAGGGTGTGAGACAAGGTTGTAGTCTATCCCTATTGATATTCAACTTGTATGTAGAGGTAGCAATAAAGGAAGTGAAAGAAAAAATTACATGTGGCATAAGTGTTCAAGGAGAAAAAAAAAAGTTAAAAAAAACTGTATGTTACGATTTCTGATGACATTGTCTTGATAGCAGAAAAGACTAAGGATATTGAGACGTTACTGAATGACATGAACAAAATACTGAAGGAAGAGTATGGACTAAATGTTAACCAAAGAAAGACAAAAGTGTTGAAATGTAGCAGAAATGGCACAATAATAGTAGATTAAATATAAAATACGATTGGGCGCGATAGAAAAAGTGAATTCCGCTACTAGGGAAAAAAATTACATCTGATGGCCAATCAGGAATGATGTTTAAAGAAGAATAGTGACAGCAAAAAGTGCTGGAAAAGAGGAATCTTTTAGTTTCAAATATTGATCTAGGACTCAGAAAGAACTTTTTAAAACTCTATCCGTGGAGCACAGAACGTTATAGTAGCGAAACATGAACTTTAGGAATTTCAGAAACAAGAAAAATTGAAGCATTTGAAATGTAGTGCCATAGAAGGATGCTAAAAGTTAGGTGGAGAAAGAAAGTACGAAATGAACGAGTTGTTTAAATGATGGGTGAGAAAAGAAGTTTGTGGAAGAAGCTTACAGAAAGATGAGACAGGATGGTAGGTCATATTTTGAGACATGCAGGTTTGGTTAATTTGTTAGTGGAGGGAGAACTGGTGAACTGGAGAACTGTAGAAGAAAACAGATATGGGAATATATGAAGCAGATAATCGAGGAAGTAGGGTGTAAGGGGTATGTTGAGATGAAGAATTTAGCGCAAGATAGGAAGGGATAGAGGATTGCATCAAACCAGTCGAAAGACAGATAACAGTTAAAACAAAACATCCTTTCTCGTAAATATTTCATTGCTCCTCGAAATCGAACAGTACAGAGAATTATTTAGTTTTTAAATAAAAAAAATACTAGGAAATCGGTTAGCTCAAAATATTTGCAATATAATTGGTTATGTCGATTTTTAAATTCAGTTTTAGGTAAATATTATAAACATTAGAGGAAATGTTACCATAATAGTATCGGTTTATTCGATGAATAAATAGTAATAATGTAACATCTAAATTTCGCACAATGTTTGCAAATTTTCTATTTGTAGTTAACCCATTCAATAACAGAATGTCGCAGAATATGTCGACAACGGTAGTATTGTCATCTCGCTCTTTTAAAAAGGCATTAATCACTTGCGAGATGAACCTTTAACGTACTTCTCAATGATTCTAGTACATCGACAAATAGAGACTGTTTTAATAACGTGACAGTGCTGGTAGTCACATAACAAACAATTCCAAACTTTTTTTTTAAAGTAGTATTTTGATTTTAGTAGGCTAAGAAACTTTTTTATCTCTTAACTTACGCGTTATGAATCTATACATCATGTATTCAAAGCAATACCTTATTACATTCCTTCTCTACAGGATATAAATTACTTTTTCAAACTAATATTTGATGTGAGAAAGGGAGGTTTCGATGCAAAAACAGCGTCCAGTTCTGTGCTTTTTAACGTTTCGAAAGATGGCTGGTAGCATAATCTACGTTCGTGTTAATTTGACTAATGTAATATTAAGGATATTAAGTAAACATAAGGCGACACGTTTACAACTTGTTTACTACTATTTCGTGTCACTTTTAGCTGCACTGGGCCATTGGTGGCCCCAAGACAAATGTAAACTCCGCTTTAATTGCCCTGGACACACTCCAGGACTCACTGAGCTACATTATCCGCCATTCACCGGTCACGCAAGGCTGTATTTGGGCGAAATGATATTACAGTCGGCTAAGCGAGGTACGAGAACGTAACGTAGTTTACATAGGCAGCATGATGAATGAGTAAACGACGCCTAAAAATAGTCTGATAACGCAGATAGCCAAAAGAATCGCTTCATTCTTCTTAGCAAACCACACCGCCATCGCTCAAAAACATTACTAAACTGTTCAACGTGGGCTTTGGGCTACAGATTTTCTTCAAAATCCACCAAAAGAAATCTTCGAATATCACACTGTTGCAGGGATCGTCGTTTCGAGCCTTGCCTCGGGAACTGACGTTTACAATTAGGAATTGTATCCGTCCCGTGTTGACGGTACTGTTAGGAATACGAAACTTAAGGAATCGTATTGTCCACCTAAGAAATCTTAATACACTCTTAGAATTGTTATAAACTTTAAGAAGTTTACTGAATGACTGTTAAAACTGAAACCCACTTTTTAAGTAAACCTGCCTCTACGACTTCTACGTCGAAGAAATTAAATATCAAATCTGAATTTCCTTGTAAGGGACAGTTTTTAATAACAAGGGTCTAAAGGACTTATTATACTCAAAATTCTAAGTTTGGGATAAATTTAGCGAATTGTTTTACAGGTATACGTATTTTTGTTGTTAAGCTATTTAGCTTGTAATTACAAATTATCCAGCGATTTAGCATTTGGTGTATATGGCTTGTATTTGAATACTGTCACTGAATACAGCAAGTGAGTATAGAACAGCATTGACAAGTGTTGTATAAATTACTAGCACTGCTTGCTGTCAGTATGTGGAATAGACTTTCTCCATTTATCTATTGCATTTCTACATCCACGAAGTGATGCAAATAATTCATGCAATATACTAATACATCGCATAAGCATTATATTAGTGAAACTCACAACCAAAGACGATACTACTATATTGTATACAACTTCAAGTTTATGCTGAACGATCATAAATTTCTCATAAAATTTGTGGGTTGCTGGGCTTAAATTTCAAAAGACATATTGGTCTTCCCAGACTTGTTATATGTAAGAAGACCGATCCAAACTTAAATTCTTCCCTCACTTTTCATAACAACAAATGAGTATGAGTGAATAAAGAAACAACGAATAACTTTCTTCGTCTCCAATCAAAGGCTATCAGAGCTAAAGCCTTCCAATCAACTCAAGAATACCTAAATTATTGAGTGTTACCTACTGTTTAGCTTATGTAAAAAAAGGCAGGTTCCACGTTTAAGATATAAACTTCTTCATTAAAATACAAATATTACCAGAATTCAGAAAAGGAAATAAATATTTTCTTTCTCATTTTGAGACATTTTGCTATTAATAACAACAAACTGCAATAATTTTGACAACGTAATGAAAACTGTGGAGACTATTAACAGGCTTGCCAAAAAAGGTGTAATAGAGATTTTGTTGCATGATAACAACACAATACCATCAGTTGCTGTATCTTACGCTAGTTTGACTAAAGAAACTTATTAAATATTGCAATAAGTGCTTCGATTAATTAAATACAATCAACAATTGTGGAAGATAAGTACCATTTAAGAATAATTATAAAGAAATTGGTGATACGTCATGACTACTCAAAAGAGCATGGTTCTTTTACCAATAGGATAGTCGTGACAGAAATATCAATATCCAAAAAAGAATTGGTCACAAAGAGGTTGCAAAGTGAGAGTTCTTCTTGAATGTGCTTTTGCACTCGTTTTTATAAACAATTTTCAAACGTGACTGATGCCACGGTAAGAGGATTTGTGTACATTTCAAACAAAATTCCTGGTCTTTCACAAGCAAAAATAAAGGTATTTTTGCTGGACCTCAGATTAGAGAATTACATTGTTTTCAGTCACCATCTATTTTCCACTCCCAGGAGAAAATATCGACGTTCAATAGCAAAATAGTTTCCTGAGATGGAGCAATCGCAGCGCAACAAGGAGAGCGAAATCAGCTCGGTTGCACGGTTGCAAACACAACTGCAGCGGCCGACTGCAACCGCAGTCACCTGCAGTCAGAGCAAAGTAGCACTCGGCGACAGATGTAGCCACTTCTAACTGCAGCGCAAGGCAAGATGTCTCATGTTTCCGCCGGTATTATTGAACTTCTGCTGGAAGAGGAAGATGATACGACTTTTTGCTAATATATACTACCAGGAAAAGAAAAAAGCTGAGAATACCGAAATATCAAAATAGAACAGAAGAAGGAAATTATTTAGTGTTAATTAAACATAAACGTTAAGTTAGAAAACCATATGCAGGGGCATTTGGATGTTGTGGGCCATTTCCTCCATCCAGTTAAACAATTTATATAAAAAAATAATAATTGGCCAATGCAACTGAATTTTATTTATTTTTATTTTCCATCATACGCATTTCATTCCATTATTATCGCATCTTCAGCAGTATCTTTGTGACGTTCGCAGATTTTCTTTGTTACATTTAACCATGGAAACAATATGAAGCACAGTGGAAATAAATTTTACTTTGATGTGATTGTATTTCATGATTGCTTCGTCTCATTGTTACGGTTTGGCTTGTTATCTAATTTGAAGTGGAACGTTTTGAATCTCTTCCAAATTTCCCTTTAATTGGAACTGCTACAACACAATACTAATCAAATTTTTAGTGGTGTCACCAATACGTTTTGATAATATCGGCATGTTCAAACGGAATGTGAATATAATAAGACTTAAGTGAAATTAATTTTCACAGTTCTTCATACTGTTTCCATAGTTAAATGTAGCTAACAAAATATAAAAATGTCACATAGACACAGCTGAAGGTGCTCTACAATTGGGGGGAAACACATACGGTGAAAAATAAAAGATAAATTTCAGTTTCATTGGCTACTATTAATTTTTATAAAGATCCAGGAAATATTGCGTTAAATAAGAGATAGTTTAATTTTGTACTCAACTTGGTTTAGTACAAAATCAAACGAATCAATGTCTAAGTAATTATACATATTGCGAATCATTCTTAACTCTAAGATAAATATTTTTCCACATAATTTAATAATTTTTCTCCTTTGAGGTCAGAAAATTTTTTTGTCTCCAAACAGATTAAGTTTTATCGGTATGAGGTTGACGGCAATTCTGGTTCGTGAGCGGTAGTGCGGTCTGCAATGGCGGCATGGTGCGACGGCAGGCGACAGTGGCAACGCGTTTCGAAAGCATTTCTTAGAAAACTTCAGAAACCAGTGGTGACGTCTGCGTTCAGTCTCAGCAATCTGCAGTCTGTCGTCTTACGTCTGCAGTGGTGTTCAGAAACTCACATTAAAAAAACACTCAAAATATCCTCGGCGACCGCAGATAGCGTCTACAACGTTAACTTCAATTTCTACATCATAGTAATAGTTCTACATCGTGAACAGAAACCAGATCCGGCAATGAGCAGCAGAATCCTTACTCAGAGCAAAATCCTGTGAAGCTTTATGTACCCAGAGAGGACCCGCTCGTCAACATTAGATACCAGCGTCTGAAATCAGACTTTTTTTGCTTCTGGCTTAACCGTCATCACGTAAACGTCATTAGAGGTGGGAAACGACTGGGAGCAAGGAATGGGAAGGAATTTGGCTATGGCCTTTTAAAGAAACCATCCCGGAATTCACCTGAAGTGGATTGGAAAACCTTGAAAAACCCAAATCTGCATGATCGATTTGGGATTCGAACTCAAGTCTTCTTGAATTCGCGGCAGAACATTACCGCTCACCTATCGTGCTCGGTCTGAAATCAGAATTACTTTATTTAAAATAAACTGACGACATTGTATGCAATGATGGATCTGAATTGAGTGAGTGATTAACTAACATACTAACTGGCCCAATCTCTAAAAGTTGAAGGTAACAAAAATAGAAGTATCTTAAATCGCTTACAGCTAGACAATAAATTATATGCAAAATTAAACACTTCATAGTTTTCAACGATTTCTGACGTTCTGAAATACAAGAAAAGAAACTATTTAAATATACAGGTACAATATCAACAAGTAAATAAGAGCCAGATGTACAGAAAAAAAAGGTAGAGCCTTTATGTAATTCTGATTAAATCTACAAGGTAATTTACGAAAATTCAGCAATACAATGTGAATTTACTTAATTCTGTTAAAACTCTGTGTTTGTGTATCTGTACTATATCATAGTCTTATTGGTCCAGTATATTGTTTAAAATCAGTAGCTGAAAATAAGTTGCAACTTTTATTAGATTTTCGTAATTGGAACTAACCAAAACATAGTTCAGTAGACACATAACGCAGTTCACATCACAGCTAAAGTGTGTATTAATTACTGTTTACATTTCTGGAAATTTCTTCTAAATTCAAGATACTGATTAAATTTTGTTAGCTATCATTGAAACGAAAGGAAGGGCATTTGCTTGTTTCTACAAGTGTCAATTGAATTTGCACAGTATGGGATTAAATTCAGCTATATTAATTTAATATCCGTACTTAACGTGGCATGAAACAGTATGAATTACTTGATAGTTGATTACTCTATATCTGGACCAGCGAAATGATCGTTGAAGATAAATAATAACTCGATGGCATATATAATGGGCGTGTTTATTCACTAGAGACTAATACTGAGTAAACCTTCAGGCTTCAACACACACTGTTATCGTGTAAACACAGCTAAATGCCATACTCTCGCATCACTGTTAGTAAAGTTATTTTCAGAACTACATTTCATGGTAGGCATTTGAATTTAATTCATTCTCTAAGAAAAAATTCTAGAGAACTGGAGTGGGAATGATAAATTATTTTAAAAAAATGGAATATTTTATTCATTGAGAAACAAACTCGAAGTCAAAATTCGAGCCATACCAGGAACCGAAGGGGTAGGCACCTTTCAAGCATCTTACTGGAGTAAAAGGGTTTCGCGTTTTCTTGCCCAGAGTGAACCGTGTTCATGATTATTGTTCCATGTGTAGACGATTGAATTGTTTGTGTTGTTTGCGATGTGGTTCAGGAATGAGAAAAGAGAGAGTAAAACCTGGTTCCTCCGTATTCTTTCACAATCTCCCGAAGCACACGAAAGATGTGGCAAATTTTTACACTCCAGTCCCATGGATGATTCACAGTTGTAGATATTTTTATAATGCAGTACAGTATAAATTTAGAGCATTTTAAATTTAATTCTATTATTATACTGCAAATAACCTCAAAATATAAGCTTCTGCTTACTTTTCTCAGTACATACAAAACTACCGGGTGTTTCAAAAATGACCGGTATATTTGAAAAATCATTAAAAACTAAACGGTCAGCGATAGAAATACACGGTTTGTTGCAATATGCTTGGGACAGCAGTAAATTTTCAGGCAGAAAACTATCGAAATTAGTTACAATTTTCAACAACAGATGGCGCTGCAGGCGATTTCAAAGATATAGAAGTAAACGCAGTCTGTGAGTTCGCCATTCTATAAGTCGTCTTTCTGCTGTAAGCGTGTGCTGTTCATAGATAACAAGTTTGCTGTGAAAAAATGGTTTATTCCTGTGGAAAATATCATACTTTAGATTTTTCCAGACTGCAGCGCCATCTGTTGTTGAAAATTGTAACTAATTTAGAAAGTTTGTCTGCCTGAAAATTTACTGTTGTCCCAAGTATATTGCAACAAACGGTGTATTTCTATTGCTGTTTTTATTGATTTTTCAAATATACCGCTCATTTTTGAAACACCCTGTATATTAGGTGTAAGTGCTTTCAATATTTTTCGTTTAAACATAGGTTACAGTCGACATTGAGGAAAAATTTCAAGCTCTTACGAAATATCGTTTTTTCTATATCCCCGAATCAGTTTCAGGTCAAGGAAATAAACGGTGTGCAAATATAAAGTGTCCAGCTTATTTCCTTTAGGGCTGGAGGTCTGGACAATCGGATAGACAGCGCAGCGTCAGCAATAGGGTTCCGTTTTACATTGGGTACAAAATCCTTAAAAAAAAAAAAAAAAAAAAAAAAAAAAAAAAATTTATTTCCTGAAAATAGTTAGCTGCCTGGCATGCAAGATGAATCTTTAACTCTTCCTCCTTCTCCAGGTCGAAAAAAAAAATCAGACGTATGAAACTGTGTGTGTTTTTCATGTCGGTTTAAATCAGCACAAATCGTCCTTTTTAATATCTTTATCCATTCCTACAGGAAAAGATACTAAATATGATTTTATTGTTGACTTTTACCTAGTGAAGAGTACTTCACCGGAATTCTAAAATCTACGAAGTTCTTCGGTCCATATTAGCTTTTCAAACACGTTCTGAGCTTTTACCTAGTGAAGAGTACTTCACCGGAATTCTAAAATCTACGAAGTTCTTCGGTCCATATTAGCTTTTCAAACACGTTCTGAGACACTTTCCGAGTCTGGAGATCTGATTTGTCGTTGACGTGTTGTATATTGAAGATATTGAAGACATATAGCTTTGAAGCCTAATTGCCGTTATTATTTTTTAGACAACGAGATTTAGATTTTATTTATACTTAGTGTTAAACTACTGTGGGGATTCATTCCTTTCAATTTGGAAGTTATATCGTCTTAAAGCAAACTTTGAACATTTATGATTTAGTATTTGGAAAATAAATTGAAGTGACATTTATGAACACATATTTCACTGAGCTGAATCAATAATCAAATAAGTGCTTTAGTAGGTATTATGGTGATAAAATCCGAAATGGAAGAGCTCTTTTCAAAAGATTGTTGCTGAATGGCGGTAAAATATGTCAATTGTAACCACTATAGCAGAAACCTGTAAAAATTAAAAGAGTTGTCCAACCAGGCATCCCGAAACAGATGCAGAGGCACGGTGCCTTATGTGATTGAATATTCCATTTGACTTGCAGAACTGGCCAGGAAGTGCAGATGCAGATAACAGGCGGTCGTGAAAGCCGCAGTCTCAGGTGGTGGATGAACTCATTTCCATGAGAAAGCAAGTCAGCAAGGCCGGCGAGGTCGCTTCCCATCACGAAGCAGGAAGCTTTTAAGGATGGCACCAAATAGCAATACTTTATATTAAGATAAACTTTATGTTGTAACTTTTCTCCCTTTCGAAGAATCCATTTTCAATGAGCCGATTATTTCGTGTGCCGCAAATGGACGGGAATTAATTGACTTTTGAAGCAATTATCCCGGTTTTTTTCTGGAGTGATTTCGGGTAACCATGGGAAACCAAAATTAGGATATCAGACCAAAGTTCAAACCCGTCCAAGACCCGAGTGTTAGCCATCACCCGTCAGATTTTGTTTTAACTCACGGTTAAAAGACTTAAGAATATAAGAAGATAGGTTGTAAAAGTAGAAATAATAGCCAACGATATCGTAAAACGGGATCAATAATTACCTCCCGCCGCTAAGCATTTCCAGAACACTTCCATATGGACTAGACATCTCTCTTCGATATAACATCAACAATTTCCTGTTGGCACTTAAATAGTCGGTAACATGCAATTTATCTGACTGGAAATATTTCTCGTACGTGAAGGGTCAATGAAATATTCTGGCAGAGTAATGGTGCATGCGGAGTGATGCTTTTTCTCGAACGTGAATGAAATTAGAAATTACTAGCTGGTACCGACGACTTCGTTCGTGATTGTAAAGAATTCATATTGACAGCTGTAGACATCTAACCACCATAGAGCACGATGGGAGACTCGATACTATTACCACACACTAATACCAGTCTTCTGCGCTATGTAGTTCCGGCAGCAAAGTAAAATTTACGGATACACACAAGTCATTGGATGAAATACGAAAATATTCACGATCGACCAATTTCAAACACCATATCTCACACACTCCCACAGTTAACGAATTTCGGCCAACGTTGTGATCGATGGGAGACTCTGTGTTACTACCACACACAAACGCCAGTGATCTGCGATTGATAGTTTTCACTTAAAAGTGATACACCGTGACACATGCGTCGTTGGCAGAAATATGAAATTGCCGCAGGTCGACCATTTTCATTCCCCATATCTTCCACACCCCCATAGCTACAGACATCTAACAACCGTAGTGCACGACAACAGACACGATTCTACTACCACACATAAACACCAATGCTCTATGCTATGTAGTCGTGGCAGAAAAGTGAAATCTGCGGAGACACATGCCTTTCGTCGAAATACAAAAATATCCTTGGTCGGCCACTTACAACCACCATATCTCCCACACAATGACAGTTTCTGAAATTAGGCCGCTGTTGTGATCGAAAGGTGACTCTGTGCTACTACTACACACAAAAGCCAGTTATCTGTGATCTGTAGTTTTCGCTGAAAAGTGATACACCATGACACTTTTGTCTTTGGCAGAAGTATGAAATTGCCACAGGTCGACCACTTTCAACCCCCATTTCTCCCACACCCCCATAGCTACCGACATCTAACAACCATAGTGCACTACATGAGATACGATTCTACTACCAAACACAAACACCAATGCTCTATGCTATGTAGTTGTGGCAGAAAAGTGACATATGCAGAGACAGTCGAAATACGAAAATATCCTTGGTCGGCCACTTACAACCACCATATCTACCACAGTACCACAGTTTCTGAAATTCGGCCGCTGTTGTGATCGAAAGGTGACTCTGTGCTACTACTACACACAAACGCCAGTTATCTGTGATCTATAGTTTTCGCTGAAAAGTGATACACCATGACACTTTTGTCTTTGGCAGAAGTATGAAATTGCCACAGGTCGACCATTTTCAACCCCCATAGCTACCGACATCTAACAACCATAGACACGACAGGAAAGACGATTCTACTACCACACTCAAACGCCAAAGGTCTATGTTATGTAGTTGTGGCAGGAAAGAGAAGTATACGGAGATACGAATTTTTGGTCGAAGTATGAAAACGCTCTGCACTGACCAACTTTAATCATTATATCTCCCACATCCCCACAGCTATCGGCATTCGGCCAACGTTGTGCACGACAGGAAACTCCATGCTACTTCTACCCACAAACATCAGTGATCTGTGCTAGGTAGTGGTGGCTGAAAAGTGAAATATAGGAAAACACACGTCTATTTTTATATATATACTAGCTGAACCGGCAATGCTTCACTATTGCTAGACTTGAGGTAGATTAAATGAATACATATGAACGTTTGTATTTAATAAAGATTAGATATTTATGTATAAATTGTAATTACTGTTTCATTCAATTTATTGCAATTATTCAGTTTATTGCAATGATCTTGTATATGCAATGTTTTTGGTAATTCCAGTTACACTGGCAAAAATTAATGGAATTTGTATTTTTGGAAACCACATTTAGGCAGTATTTTTCTGTATATTTTATAGTATACCTGTGCAAATTCCATCAAAATCGGATAAAAGATGTGTGTTTGTCTAAATTAGGGAGACGCGAAGGGGATGAGGGGGTGAAACTGTATGTAGGCAATACTTTTCAATTCTTTTTAATGTATATGTGTGCAAATTCTGGTCTAAATATGATTAAATCTGGGTATGTTAAAATTAAGGGTTATAAAGTGCTGGAGGGGGTGGTTTTTCTGAATTTTTATTTCTTAGGAACCTTCTCCGACACGCACTCCAAAACTCACAAAGGTTTCACAGTAATCGGATAAATCTTGTGGGTTTCAATAAAAATCGTTGGAAATTCAGAGGGGAGGTGGTAAAAGGGGAGAGGAATTGACTTTGGCAAAGACATTATTTTTCTGTTTGTTTTAAAGTACACGTAAGCAAAGTTCCTTCAAAATCAGGTTACAATTATAGCTTTATATAAGAAACATTCACAAAAATTTAAGGGATGTAAAAGGGAAGAGGGGTTTGATTTTTGAAACCATATGTATACAGTATTTTTCTCTTTGTTTTAAAGTATATCTGTGCCAATTTCCATCAAAATCGGATAAAATCAGTGTATTTCTTAAATTATGGGGTTTTAAGGGGAAGAGGGGGTGGTTTTGGGATAGAGCGGGTGAGAGGGGTTGGGTTTTTGTAAATCTAATGTCTACAGGATTTTTCTATTTTTTTAATGGTATATGCGTGCAAAGTTCCTTCGAAATCTGATAAAAAAGTGTGAGTTTGTGTAAAAGTTAAGGGGTGGGAAGAGGGAAAGGGGATGCGTTTTTGGAAACCAAATGTAGGCAGTGTTTTTCTGTTTGTTTTAAAGTATATGTGTTCAAATTTCCATCAAAATCGGATAAAATCTGTAGGTTTTTAAATTATGGGGTGGTATGGGGAAGAGGGAGTGGTCTTTTGGAAATGTTATTTCTTAGGAACCATCCCAGTGGCACACTTAAAAATCACCAAAGTTTTACCGTAATCAGATGAACGGTTTAATAGTGCATAGAGAAGATACAAAGAAAAGTACATTCATTTTAGGGGGCGGGAAGGGGGAGAGGGGTTGTATTTTTTGAAAACCATATGTAAACAGTTTTTTTCTGTATGTTTTAAAGTATATCTGTGCCAATTTCCATCAAAATCGGATAAAATCTGTGTGTTTTTTTAAATTATGGTGTGCTAGGGGGAAGATGGGGTGGTTTTGGGGTAGAACGGGTGAGAGTAGTTGGATTTATGTAAAACTAATGTCTGCAGTATTTTTCTATTTTTTTAAATGGTATATGTGTGCAAAGTTCCTTCGAAATATGATAAAAAGTGTAGGTTTGTGTAAAAATTAAGGGTGGAAGGGGGAAAGGGGGTCCGTTTTTGGAAACCAAATGTAGGCAGTGTTTTTCTGTTTATTTTAAAGTATATGTGTGCAAATTTCCGTACAAATCGGATAAAATCTGTAGGTGTTTTTTAATTATGGGGTGTTATGGGGAAGAGGGGGTAGTTTTTTGGAAATTTTATTTTTTAGGAACCACCCCGGACGCTCACTCGACAACTCACCAAAGTTTCACCGTAATCGGACGAACGGTTTAGGCGCGCATGGAGGACAAACAGACAGACTTGCATTTTCATATAACAGAGAATAAGAATACCTGACCTCCACAGAAAGTTGTACGCCCCTTGAAAACTTGAGGCTATGAAAGTATACCATAACTGAACTATGTACACAATCTGTGTAAACTTTTGCTGATTTAACAACTTAATTCTTAGAAATTCAATAAATATGTATTGCGCAATCAACATAAACCTTCTGTTTATTAATCATAATAATAAACGATCAAAAGACCGTAGAAAAAAGTTTACTTACAACATTATTACCACTGCCTTATTCATTAGTTGAAACTGCTGAATATTAATATGAATGTACTACTTAAAAATGATGGGTTTCACCTACGGTGGCAACTGGAATTTGCTCTGGAAAGCTTCTAAAGAAAAACGAATAATGATTTTTTTGTACTGAAATTTTTCGTAATAGAAGTTAACTTGCTCTGATTAGATTCTCGGGAAATTTGACTTAGATGTTTTTAAATAACTGTATTTGACTTTCAATGATGAAACTTTTTATTGTTATGAAAAAGTTTATAAGTAATGCCAGAACAAAGAAACTACAAGTTTAAATAGGCCTACTATAATTAGAGATGTCCAGTTTTGGATATAGTTACACATTCATCAACCTAGTTCCAAGGGTGATTCCTGTTTAATGAACAATTTCTACTCCAAATGAACAGTATATTGAATTCGATTAGTAAAAATACAAAATTTCATAAAATAAATAATCTAATTTTCACATTCATCATACTCTGTGCGATTATCTCCTACTTTTTCACACTGCCTTTTTATTTTGCTTCCTTTATGTGGAATTTTAAAGACGTTGCTTTCTCCCATAATTTCCGAAATCCAAGGTTTGTGTGATTTTCTTGTAGAGATTTGGAACTAGCCCCTATGTCAGTTATTTAAGTCTTCTAAAAACCGTGCTATCCTATAAAGAGATGCAAGTATATACGTGGCTTGGTTTTTCAGTTTGTTCCGGATATGATAAACTATTAATCGAAGATTAATCAAATTATGTAGTAAAATTTTAACAATATGTCTGAAATATCACTCTTTCGATGAAAGCGGAACGATCTACTATATAATTTCCTAATCTCACTCACTAACTCAATTCCATAGCTATTGGCTGGAGTACGGTGTCGCTCGCAAGCCAACAGCCATCGGAGATATCATTAGAAGAAATTTGAGGTTATGCACACAATTTAATAGCTAAGCAACTGCTATCTTAGTTGCCATAATTTATTTATTAAGTTTGCTTTTCGTAGCATTTCATAGTTAAAAAAATGTCGATAAGCTTTACGGCTGAAAAAACGTGGAACTGCTTTTCAGTAACATGATGCTAATGAATGTAACATAAAATAAACTTTAAAAAACTTAAATTATTCATGATCTCTGCTGTAAACAAGAATGCCAATTATCATTCCGGCCAAAGCTAAGTTTGAATTTAATTAAAACTTCCGCTAATGTTGTTGCTTGACCAAAGTTTTACATTACGGTTTATTTACTTTTTATATATTTTACTTACAACTTTCGTTAATGTTCTTAGTTCATGGTCGCTGTACGTGAGTTATTAGGTTATTTAAAGTGGACATCAGAACAAATACGTTTCCCAATCGAGTATTGAAGCAACTCATCTCTCATTATGAATTCCCAGCCTCAACAAAAATCAACGTGATGCTTTCGAAGTAAAAAGGAATTCTACAAATATTGCAGAGTGAACTTTAAGTCATTTTTGTACTCTTATTTCAGGAAGATCGAGTCTACGACCATCGAAACAATTATACGATAGTGCGATCGTCCCTGTCAGTATATAATACGTCTATTAATACGTCTATTAATACTTCTGAGTTCTTGTAGCTCAAGATATTTTATTCAACATAAGGATGAAACACAGGTCAAGATCGTATTTGGTTGGGTCAGGTAAACTTGCCATAATCTTTGACCCTAAAACTAGAACTATTCTAGACCCGTGACGATACGCATAAAAAGTTCACGGGCTTACGAAATAATAGTCGTTCATCTAAATTGTCTTCTCCCAAAACTTTAAAATCTCCTTAAGACATCTATACGACTTTTTATTGCGAGGAACGAATTGTGGTGATGTATTTTTCAAGTGTGTTGGCTGCATATCACGCAGACTAGTTGTTTCCTCTGGAAAACACACCGGTTGCGACTGAGCAATTAGCTGTCCTTAGCGACAAATACGAGGCAGTCAGAACAATGCATTACGTTCAGTAACAGAGCGTTCGTTACTCGCACAAAATGTGTGGACCACCCTTCCCCATCTCCATCCCCTCCCCACCTAAATTTACTTGTATCACCCTGGGAAAAGTGAACGCTATAAGATTGTAGGTTAGTAATGTTAACATGAGAAACGATATATGATATGCATCTATTGTAGAACTGACCATAAATAATTTGAATCAAACAGCTACGTGTATTATTAAGGTTACCAGCTTACTTTCAATCGTCGAATTCCATGTCTGTTCACTCATACCAGCCCACATCATGAAAGAAGTTAGATACTGGGCTTAGATTTCAGAGTTTCTCAGCACAAATGTTGAATAATTCTCCCCTTATGTATCACCATTTACAACCAAGTATCGAGACTGATAGCTCAGAGAACGAAGAAACGAAAATATTGAAAATGATTATTTATGACAGTAGTGCAGGAATTAAAAAAATTAATAAATAGGATAAGCAACACATGGTAAATAGTGAAACAGCAAAAAAAGGAAAGGAGGTAGGGTGGAACATTTAGTTTAAAGAAAGATGTAATACAACTGCGAGTGAAAAGAAAATAAATTAATATTAAAGATGGGATAAGGAATTTCTTTAATGCCTACCAAAATAAAGTAGGTTGGAAGGACACATATATAAACATAATGGTTCAAAATACGGATAGGGTGCTGCAGAAGCATGAAAATTTTTAACTGGCTGGAGGGTTGCAATAGTTGACAACATGAAACGGCCCATTCGGTACTATGGCATACTTTTGAAAACGTGAAACGAACTAGCGGTGGAATGGGAAGTTGAGTGAAGTATGGGGAACGCTGGTCACGTGAGTGTGTGCCGGACAATGGGGACATGAGTATGTACATGTGTGAGTGTACACATGTGGCAGCGAAACGAAAATTCATACTCGCCCATCTACAAACGCCAGCCCCACCAACTATATCCTCACCATCTTCGCCATTAACACCGCAAAAATCACCTGTAGTGGCCCAGAAGCAACCATCCCGAAGCACTGCAACCTCACCTAGTAACAATGAAAACGCTTCTCCATGTGCTGAGCAGCTGCAATCCACCAGCTCGGATGCAACCGTCACACAGGAGACAGCTGCCAACAAGGATGTGTGCAGGTGGGGCGCCCTGTATATCCGAAGAGGCGACATGGAAGCTGCCATCAGGGGAGTAATGCAGGACGCGGGGATCCTGTACCAAGAAAAACAGCCCGAGGCACCCACGTCCACAGGCGCACAAGTGATCCCACGCATCAACATCGACAAATCCGAAAACTGCTGAGGCTCCAAACCAGCACAAGAAAAGAGGAAATAAAAACGCAAGCATCCAGCAGTGCTACAGGTGCCAGAAATTTCTGCACCTTGCCAAGGACTGCAATGTTGCGGAATGCTATGTCCTCTGTGGTGAGCGGCACAACGTCGAAGAATGCAGCAGACCACGAGGTGCAGAACCGACATGTGCGAACTGCCACGATAGGCACGCAGCATCATACGAAGGTTGCCCAGTGAGGCAGTGCTGGATTTCCCATTAGGATGTAAAGGCTCCAGCCTAGGGGCGGCAGCGTTTTAAGGGCGGCAAATTTCCTAGGGTGCCCGCTTTAGTAAGCCGTCAAATTTGTGTGTGATTATAAACATAATAGAAAAACGTCTACTATAAATTTTCATTTAAGTGGTGACATCTGGTAGTGAAGTGACAAACTCGGAACAATTAATACAAACGAAAAATACGTTTACTATCAATTTTCATTTAGGTAAGTGGTGACAGCGAACAATTAGCTAAATAATTAATTTAATTCTTCATTAGTTTACTGACTTTCTATTTTGTTCAAAGCAGTCTGTAGCCCGTCGTATATTTCCGAAGGAAGACTCTATAGACAGAGTTTCTGCTGACAGACTTACGTTTCATGATTTCTATAATAAAAATACTAAAGATTTCATTAATTGAGTATCTGGATGTTGAAAGTCCTCGAGCGCTCGAAAGTCCTAATTAATATAAATTATAATCGTTTAATAATTGATTAAAAATCAGAGCGTACGTCTTAACATGTTATCTGTTCTTTGCCGATAAAAAATGTGTTACGAAGTTTGTCGTATGGAAAGCTGTCAGTGAGAAAGTTGTTCCTCTATGTTCGCCAATCAAAAATCCCGTAGAAAACTATAATTATGTATTACATTTTTTATTTTCTTGTTTGTATTTTTGTTTCATAATAAACATTCATTTTTCTTGTTTCTCTTTTATGACTAAATCTGAATACTTTCAAGAAATGAAGTCACTCTTAATCTATATCTATTCACATATACACATAATCGTTTGTTACCTAATAAATTAAATACAAATTACTGATTAGTATAAGTATGAAGGAGAAAAGGGCGGCACAAACTGAACAGCCTACACCAAAAAAAAAAAGTTTAAATCCGGCCCTGCAGTGAAGCGTAATTTGCGGAAAACGATTGCCAAGAACCTGCCTCACACTAACGCCAAGACTGCCCAGGCACCGAAAGTTAGTGCACTTCACCAGCAGGGCCACGCAGCCAGCCACTCAAGACGCACACAGACGCTGCTGGCCGCCAGACAGGGCAGGTCAAAGTCAAAGGGAAACGACATCGACAAGGAGCCGCCGAGAAACCCAACCACTCCCAGACGACAGGGTCAGAAACCAAGATCAGCTGACCCTAACCAGGATATTGCAGCTGCTAACGCAGCTTATCTAGACCTTGATCTAATGAAACGATCAAAACTAACATTAAAACAAGGACGTTAAGTCCACAGGTCCCCTTCAAACACCAAAAATTTGCAACGCCAAATTAAAAATTAAAGTTTTTAGATCTAAGTTAGTAGTAATGAAAAGTTTCAAATAAAGGAAATCCAAAAATACAATGCAACCTATCTGGCTCTACAGCGGCCCGCCCTCTGCCTTCAGCAGGGGGAATGAAAGATAATAATAATAAGCCAACGACTGGGCTGTCACAAACTAATTTGTACTATTTATAATTTCATGAACGAGCCGCGAGGGGAACCTGGTTCTGCCTGGCTGAGATTGGAGCAATGAGAAAGGAAAATTACCAATGTGGTTCAGTGCACTGAGGCGCCGCACAGTCGATGGCGTACCGACCATTCTTAATTCGATTTTAAGCGCTTTTCAACTGCCATAAAGAAGAATATCCGTACGGTCCCAATTCTCGCCTCGTAAACTATACATTTCACGCACAAAAACTACGTTTATCACACGCTGAATATAGTTACACGTTTCACAAACAGACGACAACACTTCGCTTCTCCCATTAGTACTTAGTGTGGCCTAGCAGAAGGTATAGAATGGGTGATGTCAGCAAGGGCATGCGGCAGTAAAATCACAGCTACAAATTTGACCAAACCAATGGTGAGTAAGACTCATTGGAGGCAACCGACTCCAAAATAAAAGAGAAGGTGTTGAAGAAGAAGAAAGAGGTCACGTGGCTAACAACGATTCCATGCACGGTCATTGGTCGACGACTTATTCAGTGTTCTGTATCGGTGAAGACAAGTTTACACGCGATCACAGAGGTGACAATTTACATTGCCTATTCACGTAGTTTACGTGCAGTGTAACTGACGCGACTGCGATACATATCACAAAAATCATCATCTGTATCTATGTCGGATACCTATCTGCGTGTTTGCAGGTACTGTTTGGTCTCGAATACTTACGTGCGTCGTAATTCATCGAAGGTACCATACCGGTACCGCTTTGCAGATTGTTTCCAACTACTAATACTGAGCAACATATGAAGTAAGGAAGAAAGAAAGTTACTATCCTGTTACTGGGCAATACGAATGAAGGATAGTGATAGTTCATCGCGCATAAGACTACTACTATGTCCTCATGTAAAGTCGACGTACTTCTCCCACCGCAAATTCAGTAGTAATTACTGTTAGGTCCCCACAACGTGAGCATACAACTCAGTAACAGACTTCGTGCACTTTGCAATAATGATAAATGAGCTAAATCCAAATGAACTGCGAAGTGAGTGACTTGTATTTAATGACTTTCTTTTTTAACAAACAGATTTGTTTATTATATATGTTGAATTTGAGCGGTCTTGTAGCTCACATTCACTGTGACCGTGATATAGACACATTTCAGCGTGTTAAAATAGCACAAGATTCAATCCTGAGCAAAATGGCATACGTGGCTCAGGTACTGCCGATTCCTGACCCCATCGCTGACAGGATTCAAAAAGCATTAGGGTGGTTTGTAAGCAGAGGGACAATTTTCAAAGTCGCTTTTATAACATTGATTTTTCACTCAAAGAAAGGAGGAATAGGAATGGTAAACATAAAAGAAAGGTGTATTTCCCTATTTCTTAAAAGAATGTCTACTATGATAACCAGCGATCCTACGGGCCTGACCAACAAGCTGGTCACCACTACCAGACCCATTCATCATGAAATACCATTTCACATGACGACTATCACGCACACCCTACCGCATATGCGACAATATCACCTTGAAGAAACATATGCCAAAGCCAAAGGATGTTCTTCTTTCGTCGTCAGTCTTTCGACTGGTTTGATGCAATCCTCCATCTCTTTCTATCCTGTGCTAACCTCTTCATTTCTACATACCCCTTACAGCCCACGTCATCAATTATCTGTTTCACATATTCTAATCTCTGTCTTCCTCTACAGTTCTTACCTTCGACTGTTCCCTCCACTAACAAGTTAACCAATCCCCCATCTCTCAAAATATGACCTACCAGCCTGTCTCTTCTTTCTGTAAGCTTCTTCCATAAACTTCTTTTCTCACCCATCATTTCCAAAACTCGTTCATTTCTTACTTTGTCTGTCCACTTAATTTTCAGCATTCTTCTGTAACACCACATTTCAAATGCTTCAATTTTCTTTCTTTCCGGTAATCCTAAAGTCCATGTTTCGCTACCACAAAGAGCTGTGCTCCACACAAAGAGTTTCAAAAAGTTCTTTCTAATTCCTAGATCAATATTTGACACTAAAAGGTTTCTCTTTTTCATGAAAGCTCTTTTTGCTAGTGCTATTCTGCTTTTGACATCATTCTTGCTTCGGCCATCGGTTGTAATTTTACTTCCCAAGTAACAGAATTCGCTTACTTCTCCTATTGCATCCGATCCTATTTTTATATTTAATCTAGTATTGGTATCATTTCTGCTACATTTCATCACTTTTGTCTTGCTTTGATTTATATTCAGTGCAAAATCTTCCTTCAGTATTTCGTTCATGCCATTCAGTAACTTCTCAATATCCTCAGCCCTCTCTGCTAACAAGACAATGTCATCAGCAAAACGTAGCATACTGATTTTTTCTCCCTGAAAACTTATGCCACATGGAAATTTTTCTTTGACTTTCTTCATTGCTGCCTCTACATACAAGTTGAATATCAACGGGGATAGACTACAACCTTGTCTCACACCCTTTTTAACTGATGCATGTCTCTCGTGATTCTCTACTTTTATTACCGCCACTTGATTCTTATATAGTTTATAGAGTATTCTTCTATCTCGATACTTTAGACCCGACTTCTTTAAAATTTTGAACATCTTGTCCCACTTAACATTATCAAAAGCTTTTTCTAAATCAACAAATGCCGTAAAAGTATCTTTGTTTTTCTTGATCCGCCCTTCAAGTATTAATCTTAAAGACAGAATTGCTTCCCTTGTACCGCGATTTTTCCTAAACCCAAACTGATCTTCACCTACTATCTCTTCTACTACCCTTTCCATCCTTCTGTATATTATTCTGGTCAGTAATTTTGAAGCATGTGATGTTAGACTAATGGTGCGATAATTCTCACATTTGTCGGCTTGTGCTTTCTTTGGAAGTGTGAACATGATATTTTTGTTAAAATCATTTGGAATTTCTCCTGTTTCATAACTTTTGGATATCAGCTTGAATAATCTTTCGATTCCTTCCTCTCCTAGGGATTTAAGAAGTTCTGCAGGGATCTCATCAATTCCAACTGCCTTAATTGCTTTCAAGTCTTTCAGAGCTTTATTAAATTCTGTCCTCAAAACAGGATCCCCTAAGTCATCAATGTCAACATCATCTTCTTTTTCCATTAAACTATTGTTCAAGTCATCCCCATCATAAAGTTTCTCAATGTATTCTTTCCATCGGTTAGCTCTATCTTCTGAGCTTAAAAGAGGTTTCCCATCGGCAGCTTTAATGTTCATACCTCTTTTCTTCATTTCTCCAAAATTCTGTTTGATCTTTCTGTAGGCAACATCTACTTTACCTACTGCCATTTCCTTTTCTACTTCTTCACACTTTTGTTGTAGCCATTTTTCTTTTGCTATTTTGCATTTCCTATTTATCTGATTTCTAAATTGCCTGTACTCAAAGGATGTACTCTTCACAATAAGACAGCCAAAGAAATATACTGACTTAAAAACACTGTACAGCATAGAAATAGAATGGAATTAAAATACCAAAATTATGCTTGGAACAACATATGGCTCAATATCACGAACAGCATCCTAGCATCCAAGATACGTTCGGTATGGTATGATGTAGTCAATGAAAATATCCCCACAAACAAAAAGCTGTATGAAATACACCTATCTACAACAGACAGATGCCCACGTTGTGGAAACGCAGACACGCTAGATCATAGGATAACATGCGGACAGAACCAACGGATCTGAATGTGGGCAAGAAGAACAATTTCTCTGTTAGACAGGACATCACCACTTACAATCAATGTGAATGAAATTCTTAAACCAGAATAAATCAGATTTCCCACTACTAAACAAAATACCATCCTGTGGCTAATGGGAAACACCACTGTCCATATAATACAAAATTGAAACATAAATTTTGAAGATTACATTGGCTATATGAACGTCACCTATTATGAAAAAGTAAAACTCCAAAATTACAAAAAAATGTTATGCGAGGATGTTAGACATCATAATGACAGAAAACTTACCTTAAATAAATAGGTAGAATATTCAACAATCACAAGAGAGGCTCGTGATTTGTAATAAAACCTTACGCCAAAACTAGTAAATAGTAACAACAATAATGCCATCAAGTGTTTTGACTGTCTTTGGAGCCAAATATTGCTTGCAACGTATATCAGATGTGCGCTCCATCTGGCAGTAAAGAATTGAATTCAACAAAGGAAGAAATAACAGGATTTCCGAGGCATTCATCCATCCAGTTAGGGGATAGAACGGAAAGAACCACGGCCAGAGAGCTGAGCTAATGAGTTTACCGCAAAACCGAGTTGCATAACGCAAGAAGTAAATATTTTCTGAGTCATCCAGATTTTGTGCTGATCAGTGAATATTCCGCGATTTGTTGCTTTGACCACTCACTGCGTTCCCCGTCAGAGAAGTTGCAAGTGATGGCCGGCGGCAGCGACTCACAGCACCCAACGACTGAAGCAGGAGCTTCTCGAGTCTGCTACATACTGTTTCTGACTTATAAATGTGAAACTTGTAACTGAGTGTGAGAATAAATTTCGTTAAAAAAAATAAGTGGCTAAGGCGCTTGCTTTCAAAAAATTCGCTACTTCAGTCCTGGGTTCAAGTCCCGGTGGGAGCAGGAAATTTTAAGAATTCTGTTTGATCATATAAGCTATGCCAGGCCGCTTCGTGGTTCAGATTACACGTTAAACTGTAGGTCCCAGAGGAAAGAAACTGGCCATCCTACCTCTGACACAATGGCTTAGTATGCCTTCTTCTAGAAGATCCAACCAACCTACGGGTTACGTTTTTTTATACTGAATTTAACAAATTTCATGATTTCCATTGACAAAACGTTAATGAATACATTTAAATTCACTGTCACATAAGTTGCGCTGTTTCATTTGATTTATGACTATTTTTTTCATTATGCAATTGTGTGCAATTAATTTGGGTCTTCCTACTGGAGTTAATTATGTGTAGCTATAGGGAAATCAGACTTCATTCAGCCTTCTGAAGTATTTATATGGCGCCATATTTTAATTTAGGAATATATAATCATCAGGGATCATAGATACAAGGTTAATTAATCAGGTGTTAAGTACACAACAAGCTATTCAAATTGTTAGCAAGGAATCCATGAGCATCGCAGCCGACTTCCAAGGAGTTTATTTCTAGAGCAATACATAAGGTTTCAGCAGGATAAAGACGACTACCTGCAGCGATATGTAAACTACCAAGCTGCCAGCAGCACCACTACTTTAAAGTTCATAACTTCACTGGAGAACTAAGTTCGGTAGCTTCTCCTTATCGAGATTTCCTACGATGTACAGGTAAGAGAGTGAAGTTTCACAAAATTACACGCGTTATAAAAGCAGTTCATCATTGTTGAAGAAATACATGTCTCTCAGTACGCCAAATTAATGGCGAATAGCCGTAAAACACCGCGATGTGAAATTATGCAATAGCTGAATGGGATGCTGCGGAGCCTGCAAACGTGTAGCTTTACCAAACTTTAAATTGTAGGGCCGTTATAGATGAAGCCTTCGTGGCTCTGGATATGGCGAAAGAGCGAATGTATTTTAATATGCCTGTATATATTAGAATGCATTTTTGACTTATCTAAACTGCGGATTTATCGATTTATCTACTAACACTTCAGTTTAACGTCCACAAACTACTTTATATGGACACGGATAGTTTCATCTATTTGGCGGAATCCTGTAACCCAAATAAAGTAGTCACATTTGATACCTCTGGTCATAACATTGACCATCAATTTTAGATAGTACACTTTATCTAGATTGTAAGAGTTATGAAGGAAGAGACAAATGGCTCTTTTATTGTTGAGTATGCTGGTCTGTGGTTAAAAATGTATGCCTTCAAGCTAGAATCCAAACAGAACTCTAGGTGGGTTAGAGGTAGGTCTAGCTCATTTGTCTGGAATTTGCAGATTGAGAATTATTTCAACTACTTGAAAGGTGAAACACCTATCGGGCTTCCAACATAATAAGGCTATTGAAGTAACCATGATAGATCTCTCTAGGTCAGATGATAATAGAAATATTTGTCCCAATAGTATAGAGATCCTACCATGGAGGCACAAGTCTATGGATAAATGAGATCATTAAGGAATAAATATCTATGATTGGATGTGAAATAAACTGAAGTGTAACAAAAGGCATGGAACAGGAAGATGCAAATATCCAGCACCGCGCAAGAAACGTATAAATGTGCCGTGCAGTACAAGGATTTTAATTTGTACTCTAGTGAGTCATGTGAAAGGTTCTCTGACGTGGTTAATGCCGCAAGACATGGATTAACAGGCGTTGAAGGCGGAAGGTAGTTGGCGATAGAAGCATAGGGCACTTCATTACGGAAATTCTTGAATTCAGCATTTCCCGATCCACATTGTCAAGAAAGTGCCGTGAAAATTCCAGCATTACCTCGCGCCACGGACAGCTACTTAACGACCGAGACCAGCGACGCCCGTGTTGAGATGTCAGTGCTGACAGACAGGCGACACTGCGTTAAAGAACAATACTCAAAGTGGGAAGTACGACAGACGTTTCTGTGCGGACAGTGCAACGAAATTTGGCTTTGATGTGATATGGCAGCAGGTGACTGGTATGAAATGTGTTTAATCTCGTCAAACTGAACCTATCGTTCAGTGCAAATGATTACGCTCAACTACTCAGAAACCATTTGCGTCATGACCTATTTCAATGACGTCAATGCTCTATGTCACCGGGCCTAAATCGTTCACGATTGGTTTGTGAAACATTCTGGACACTTTCTGCGAACGATTTGACCACCCAAAAACTTGTGTGTTCGCTTTGAGTTGTAAAAGTTACTGCTAGCAAAGGACCTGTATATCTTCGGATCTGTAAGTATTAGATAACGTGTTAATAAATGGAATCAAAGAAGTTTTACTATTTATTTGAAATACGAAACACGAAACTAATAAGCACTAAGCTGAAAGTTCATTCCGAATGACTTTAAAACGATTTGATGCTCCTCCTGCCGACAGTTGAATCATTTCAGATCCTTAAAAATACAACTGAAAATTATATTAAAATACAACAAGGCTAAATAAAACAAGACACCTTCCATTCGGCTTGCTGATAGAAGTTTCCGAAATGTTATTGCTACGCGCGAAAGTCATAGCATCTAAAAAATGCTCATCTCACGTCGGTTGTTCGAGCCATAGTGGTCCTTCCTCACTCCACTCAGCCGCCTGGTGTGCGTTTCAGTTATGAGGTATGGTCACTGGTCCAGTATTTGTCCTCTGAGTAATATTTTTCTAACGCAGGTGCGGATTTAAATAACACTCGTACGTGTCTTTTGCCAAGCGATCACATGGTCATTCATAGACCCCTAAATAACCGAACTTTTGGGTCAGTCATGAGTACAATTGTACACTTTTCCTGTGATGAAGGGTTTATTAAGTTCTTAGAACCATCCTAACAGTCCACATAGCGCTCAACACTAGTCTTGTACAGCAACGGTACCTTATTCCATACCACAATGAATATTCCACATCGAAGCATATCCAGGATTCTGTGACCACAAATATCATAATAAATAAATAAAATAAAAAATTAAATTTGCTGATTGTTGTAAAAGGGAATGAGATTATTTTTATGTCTTTCATGTTACTATTATGGTAGAATATTTAATTAGGGCGAGCGAAGCGAGCCTGGCGAGCGAAGCGAGCCCTTATACTAGGAGACGATTTGTGCACACATTGTGGTACACTTTTTGAAAAAACTGCTGCACCTTAAGACGTGAAATTGAACATACAGATCCAAAGTCAATTCTAGATGTGCCATCAATCATTATTTTTGTAAAAAAAAAACACAAATAAATAGCTATATTTTTTAATATTTCTATTCATTCATGCTGAGAGAAGCCAGGTCACGTGACTACGTCATGAGTCACGTGACCGCGTCACGTGGTTTGACGCAGTTATTGTCAAGAATTAGTGAATCAACTAACGCTCAAGATATTGGAAATGCGTTAAATGTAGTCTTGTTTTTAGTGTGTTTGAGAGGGTTTGAAAACGTTGTTGGCATTTATACAATAACTTACCACTGAACTCGAAGTACAGCCATCTGTTCACAGCAACGGTAAGATAATCAAATAAACTGCTCACTAAAAGTGTAGTTTGTGATTCCGATGTTGACCTGAGAACTTACGCTCCAGAAAGAGAGATTATTTTTTGTATTAAATGTGATCTATGGTTGTTGAATGTTCTATTTAAATACATGTGTTTTGTGTAAAATTAGATGCTACAGTGTTGGAGTTATATAAAGACATTCCACTCCCACACTTAATCAGTTATTAAAATATCTATCCAATTATAATGACTTCCTATTCAATGTGTAATGAATTCAAATAAAATATAAAATGAATGTACACATAATCCGTACGCTTCAAACTTTGATCGAAAATAACGTTGCCCCAACTAAAATATTGACAGAATATGAACTCCAGAAAGAAAGATATTAATTTTTTTACTAACGATTCTTCTGTATTATTGTTAAGAAATATGTGTATGTGGGGATTCTACGCTGCAATTTGATGACGAATTTTTATGTAATTAGATGAGACTTCGAGATATAGCGTGCAAAAAAATCAGTAGTTTCTTGTGCTTTTGGTAACATTTCTTCTGGTCCAGGCTATATTTCAACGTAACAACAACCAATAGGAAGAAAATAATACACCTATCATGAATTTCTACCGTGTTGATATTGTGGTTTTGGTGATTTTTTTCTGCTCCAGGCAGGATCTCACCCTAACTTACTCACTTTTCAGATACAGAATCTCGCGAATTAAGCAAGATACTCGTATCAAAAAAAATAAAAAATTCTTTATCTTTTATTTGTCTCGTCAAGTTACATACGAATTCGTCAGAAAATTTGGCTATGGTGAAATTTTTCTTCTGGTTCAGACCGCATTTAACCTAGCCATGTCAACTTTGAGATCGATATCTCGAGAACTAAGCGAGATATCAAAAATATTTTTTCTTTTTTTTCGATTTGTTTCGTCGAGTTCTGCCGTATAAGTTACATATCTGTATTATACTGTATTATTATTATTATTATTATTATTATTATTATTATTATTATTATTATTATTACTGTATTATTATTATTAATAGTGATTGTTATTACAGGAAAATGACACGAAATCGCACGTTGGCAGGTCGTACAGAAAGCATACGTAACCGGTCGTTAATGCGTAATGTAAGAGAACGACCGCAAGAAGATCGAAGTAATGTAATACAAAATCATCGAGGTGATGTTCATTTTTATGAGCAAGTAGTAAATTTTGAACGTGCTAAAAAAAAAATGGATTTTAAATTGTGTTGACGACGTCGTTGGTTTGATTTACATATTGAAAAGGTTGGACTTTGTTCTATTTGTCATAAATATAAAGAAGAAAATGAAGTGAATGTGTTTTGAAAAGAAAATAATATGGATCCAGGTATTCTGCTTGATGTATTGAAAAAAATAATGTTTGTTGAAGAACAGTTAATTGCTCAAATTCATCTAGTAATTACAGTCTATCGGCTTATAGGTGGTCAATTTGGATATAGTGTCCAGCTCATTAACTTTCATCAAGATATTATAAATTTTACAACTTCCTTAATTCATTCCAATGATAGTCTACTATTCACGAAATATATTTGTTAGAAGACACGACGGCGAAGGGTATAAGGATTTTATTGTCAATCACGTTAATGACGAGGCTGCTTCTATATCTTAAAACTAACAATCCTTGGTACTATGATATTAAAATGAACAAAACTAATTTAGAAAGATTGCCTAATAATGAACAACAAATAATATGTAGCCAAAAACAACAAAATATTTTATGCGACATGAATAGCGAAACGATTATGAAAAATTAGTTACTTAACAATATTTATGAATCTGGAGCTCCAACAAATACTTTTAAATGTAACCGAAATATTTAAAGATTGTGTCTTATTACAAATGTGCCAAATTATTTTTTGTCATCAAACTAAAACCATGGTTTTTGATGATAGTTCGTGAAGTTTAAATATTAAAATTCTTACGATTATTTATTAATTTCTTTAGTTGTATATAATATTTCTTATAACAAAACTTCGCGAGCCAACACAAAGCCGTGCTTTTAGCTAGTACTTGTAGTAAGAAGAAAACATTCGCTTTAATGAGCTCACTGTGTGTTTCCTCACTCCTCTTTTGAGCACGTTGGCCCTCTGCCTACCTGTTCGTAAGCTCGGTCGCACATTTCGAACAACACACGCGCTGAAAATTGTTCAGCTAAGCATTAAGGTTCAAATACACGAACAATAAACTTACGAAACTTATTGCGCGAGTTGATCTCAATATTCGTGTAAACACGTCTGAAAGCAAACCCTAGACACTTTTAAATTGTTGCTCTATACGTTTAGTCATCAACAGAGGACAAAGAACAAAGGTTAGGACTAAGGGGCGTCCATTAATTTTGTGACCACAAATAATAGGGGGAGGGGTAGGGTTGACGGAAATCTCACATTTTAATTCAGATTACTGCCCTTCAAAGAAAGGTAGAGCTAAAAAAAAGGTCTCCAGGATTTACGAAGTAACTACTCACGTAATTAATGAACGCCCCCTGAGGGAGTAACACTGCTTTATGTTCTACTGTTGACAAGGGTTTTAAAACAGAAATTGTTCAAAATTGTTCCGTGTTCGTATATATAGGGCTTTTTCGCCTTTTGATGTTACGTGATATGCAAATGTTCCCCACCCTTTCTTTATTTATATGAAATAATATTACTATGTTTCCTGTCAATCCTTCAATTACGCTTACATTATGAAATCTGTAACAGCAGAAATTGGAACTCTTTATTCTCAGAATAGGTTGAAAAGTTTTACAAACGTATCACGAGCTACTCGTAACATAAAACTCAATGTCGTGAAGTTTCATTTTATTAAGAAAATTCGATTAAACTTCATTGTGATAGGACTCATAAGTACTTAACAAGTAACATTAAAGAGACTTGTGCAACTCTGCAAATTGACTTACTGAGCAAGGTTTCGGTACAAATAGACTGGTGTCAAACTCTAAAATAGTGCCAAACGCAAAAATTATCATAAATTTAAGCAGTCAATTAATTTTAAATGAGTTTTAATAAAACGGTTCAAAATTATATACAAATATTACCATGATCATTCACTTTAACTGTGAGCTGCCTTCTACATTCTATACAAATCAACCCATCAGTACACAAGATTTCATTTTCACAAAGCTCTGTGTCTGGTATTTGACAAATATGTATCCTGGCGTAAGCGGTTTATCGTTTTATTCGCATTAGGGTGAGGTTTGGTATCTACACTAGATACTTGCTACGTAATCCCCTGATTAGATGCTATCTATCCTGTTTCCCAACTGATAAAAATTCCTTCCACAACCGGCCGGTGTGCGAACTACGTAGCTAACCCAGTGTTCACCGCCAGTAACCGTCATGGAGTCTCCGTTGGCCCAGCCCACGAGGTGGGTGTAGTATTTAGATACAGTATGATGCCACAATTATTCCAAGTCGTTCTTGGAACGTCAAAAGAGAAGTTCTGTGAAAATAGAGAAATAATTTTTTTAACATTTACATATATTTTATTGCTATTTACAAGAACAGTGAAATCAGTGATCCCTGTCGGGATTGTTTTTCTCACAGTCAGTATGTGATTACGTTCAGTATTGTCTGTATTCCTGGAAATGTAGCTGTATTAATATCTGCATCATGTCTCTCCACTAGAATCCAATCGTTCTATAGGCTACAAATTTGTATTCCTGGAAATGTAGCTGAATAAATATCTGAATCAGGTCCCTCCACTAGAATCCAATCGTTCTGTACAAATCTGCAACAGATTACCTCCTCTCCCCCCCCCCTCCCCACAAATATCGCTCCTATAAGAAGTTACCGTTCGTCAAATGGCAGGATGCAGGGAATGTATGTAAACAAGTAAACCACCGTCAAACACCGTTCTGCGAAGCCATATCGAGTGTTTGCGAATGACTTTACCGGCCGTTCTCGGTGGAGGTTATCGGTCACTAACTGCGGGAATAGTGCTTCGCAGAAAACTCCTAGAAAACACCTACACCGACACACAGGAAAAGTTTAACGACCTCCCAGTTACTAAAGCAAAAATAACGTGTTAGGTTTTGAAGATACAGGAAACCGGTACCGCTACGGTAATAATGTATCCTATATAATTAAATTGTAGAAAAGGTATGTCTCTACACAAAATTTATTTCACAGATAGTAATTGTAATGTACAATATCGATGACAGAAATGCCAGAAAAGTAATGTTTCGAAGTTTTGTTTTTCTATCTGCGCATTTCAAAAAAACTACGAATTTTAAGGAAACTTCACACAGTGGGTTAACAGACATTTACGTTTTGTCCCTGTAAGTTATAATGTTCTCGATGTTGCAGAAACCAAAACCGTAAATTTTTGTCGCTTTATCAGCGCATCAAACAAAAACTACTGACCGCATTTCAACGAAATTACACCCAGTGATAGCTTACGTCATCAGTTAGCATGGATCATACTTTATGAAAAGTTCTCGGGCCTTCCACTGGTGGAGTGCGTCAGTCAGATGCGACGTTTCGGAGTTGTTCTCCAACTCTATCTTCTGGCGAAGTGTCGTGTTCATGGAGTATTTGCCCTATATGGCTATCGCTGGTCAACGGTTTCCGTCGAGACACCTGAATATTACATCGGAGGAAACCGTTGACCAGTGAGTGCTATATAAGGGCAAACGCTCCAGGAATCCAATACTTCGCCAGAACAACCCCGAAACGTCGCATGTGATTGACGCACCGCCCCAGCGGGAGGCCCTAGAAATTATGCCAAGACATTCATACTTCAAGCCTTCAACAAGCAATTACGACCTCACCCTATAATCCTTTTTTATCTGTGTATCTAATAAGCTGACTTTACTTGGCATTTATCTTTGTTCCATGTTGACCTACACTTTTAGATATTTTATCCATGTTCTCTTGCAGCTGTTCACAGCCTTCTCCTGTTTTCATATTATTATATACCATTATATCATCTGCAGACGACCTAAATTCTGACACTAAACCATCAACACAACCTCTCATTCGAAAAATGAACAGCAATGGTCCCAATATGATACCCGTAGCACTCCCATATTTACTTCCATCTCTTCTGATTATGTATTTCACACTTTTCTTTCAGGCTCTTAAGAATTCCTCTACCCAGCAAGTAACTTTATCATTCAATCCAATAGCTTTCACTTTTTTAAAAAACATTTTACGTTTCACTCTGTCAAATGACTACTCTCCCAACTTGGCCTCCATTGTCCAAATCATCTGAAATATCTTGCATATAGCCCGCTATCTGAGATTCACATGAATATCCTTGTCTAAAGCCATGTTGTCGATATGCAAACCAATTTCTTTCCTCATAGATATTTTAGATAGAGTTGCATATCAATCTCTACATCGTTTTGCCTATCACAGTTCTCAAACTAATCGGCCAGTAATTTTAAACCATATTTTTCACCTCTCCTTTATGAACCAGTACTACCATTGCTCTTTTACAGTCCTCTTGTTAGCAGCAAGGCTCCGGACTCATTTTAAATAAAATTTCAAGGTAAGGTACAATATCATATGCCACAACCTTTGATAAATCTTATATCTTATATCTATAAACGAGCAATTCTTTTATATATATATATATAATAACAATGAGCAGGAAAAAGCTTTAAGGCAATAAAACTAAGGAAGGATAGGGAAATATGACCCAACACTTACCACAGTTAGTTTTATATATATATATATATTTCGGATTTCGGAAACGGCTATGACGATTAGGATGAAATTTGATATTTAGATAACGTTTTTTATAAGATTGGCTAAATAGTTGTCTTCTCTACAAACAAAAACGAGTTTAGAAAATACGAAAAATTTTTTCACTCGGTATCTCGAAAACGGCACTCGTAGACAATTCAGGTACCAGAAAGCCTACAAATAATTTCTCTTTGATTTCAAAGAATATTTAAACGAACAGTTCTTGTATACTGGCTAACCCGTGGAAATATTAGCACTGCAAGTTTAATTGTAAAACATTTAAAAAGGAAGATAATTAAAAATTTATCATTGCTTTTGTCAGAGGTAATACTTTAGAGAAACTTCTTTGAAAATAATATTACCGGTACCAGTTATAAAGTTACAAATCTGTTTATAGACCAATAGATTTTAATAAAGTTATAAAGTAATCATCGTTTACTTCTTGACCGTAAAAAGTGGTTGTTAGTATGTTATTAAATACTACCACGCGAGGTATGAGCATAGTTTTATCGGAGTGAATGAATTTAGCATTGATGGTGTTCCATCATTAGCGTGACGTCACAATCTGATGATGAATTCTAATAGAACTCGACGAAACATACCGAAAATAAAGAATATCTCGCTTGGTTTTGTAGATATAGCATCTAAAAAATCAGTTATAGGTATAGTTTCTAGTGCTTTTGGTGACATTTCTTCTGGTCTGGGTCGTACTTCAACCTAACAACAACCACTAGGACAAAATAAAACATTGAAATTACATTTCCATCATATAGACATATTGGTTTTCGTGGATTTTTTTTCTTGTCCAGGCCGAATCTAATCCTAACCTCTTCACTTGAGATATCAGAAAAATAAATTCTTTATTTTCGATTTGTCTCGACGAGTTTCATACTAATTCATCAAACTTGGCTATGGCGAAATTTATCTTCTGGTCCGGGTCGCATTTCAACCAACCACGTCAAATTTTGAGATACGATATCTCGAGAACTAAGCGAGATATATATATAAAAAAATCTTGTTTACTTTCAATTTTTATCGTCGAGTTACATAAGAATCCATCATCAAGGGTTATCGTAGAATCCCCTGAATTATCACAAATCTCGCACCATTAATTAATCCCTAATAATAGCATTTTTCTTTGAAAGCAATTTATGAGGCGGTCTCGCAAATGGATCTAGCGATTTGGATGAAATTTCATATGTAGATAACGTTTTGATTTTCAAGTTTTTAACACGATTAAAAAAGAAAGAAACGAGCAATTTTTGTATTTTTGTATTTTTGTATTTTTTGTTTCTCGAAAACGGCTCTAACCTCATTACGTTGAAGGTTCAGGTACCAGTAAGCCTACTGATGTTAGTTAATCTTCTCTTTGGTTAACTGGGCACCTCAAAACGCCTAGGAAGCCTTCAAGCCTTTTACTTTAATCAAACTTTACTCGAAATCTTGGATATTGAACAGAAATCGAAAGATGCCGAGCGAAGATCGGTCACCCAGTTATATTATCAATCCCAGCCCGTCTAATCTCTTTTACTAAACTGTCTCCCGTAAAACCAAATTCAGTCTCACAACAGGCTGTAAAATATTCGGAATTTTAGTAAGTACTGTCCGTGTTGCCTCGAATGGAAAATAACATGCAGTAATTCATTCCTCACGGTGTAAGGCTGCCAGCTTAGTAACAGCCGGCACAGACTCTAAAAATAAGGTGATTAATGTTAAAATTTCGATGATAGTAATGTAATATATTGTCAATTTATATTTATTTCCTTCTAAAAAAAGTGTAAACATATTTAAAAAATTTATACTTTTTTAAAAGCAGTTTTAATTTTTGTATATATTTTTAAATGCATTTTTGACAGTTGACATTGTTTAATATTTTTTTTTTTTTTTTAACAGTTTAACGTCCCTTTTTAACAACGTGGTCTTTAGAGACGGGAAAGGATGGGGGCAAGGAATGGGAAGGAATTCGGCCATGGCCTTTTGAAGGAAGCATCCCGGCATTCACCTGGAGTGATTTGGGGAAACCATGGAAAACCCAAATCTGGATGCCCGGACGGGGATTCGAACCGCCGTCCTCCCGAATGGTTTAATTTCGCCAGTGTGATGTTAAATGCTTGTAAATATTTTGTAATTTCATATAATAATGTTTTCATTTGATTTAATTAGTTTGAATTAGTTTTTAATTGTTTTAATTGGATTCATCTGTGATTCTATTGATTGTTTTTAATCTCTATCAGAACTTTCGATGCTGTGTATATAATATTAAGATAATCACAGCTAAGCAACCTGCTCACGCCCGGAATAATATTAATAGAGTTTGTGCCTCAGTATTCTTCTGAGAAGACTGATCAGATTTTCAGGCGTTTTTCTTATAACATAAAAGTTATTGACAGTTTCGTCATTTAAAATCCATTTTCAGAAAACTTGTTGGATGGGTCTTTCATTTATTTTTGATTGCAACTTAAGTAATAAACAGGTGGTTACAGACTGGTCACCATGTGATTTTATCTTTCACCAAAGGATAATGATTAACACAGTTTCTGAACTGATCAAATAGTTTAATGAAATAACAAGACCAATGACACACTTTTCAGCTAGCTGTTTTTATATTGGCGAAATCCTCATATAAACATAGATAGGCATCAACTTCGTCCAGAAATACTAAAGCACATTAAAAAAAATCCAGCGAATAAACTTCATTGAACAGAATTGAACTACTTGAAAAACATTCCTGCTTGTCAACTTTTGCTGCTCGCCATTGCCGCGATAGGCGCTCCAGTAACATCCAGAAGATAAAAGGTGCCGACAGATGTTTCTCGAGTGCTAATATTCACTTTGAAAGTTAAATTCATACAAAAACAATCAAAACTTGTACAAAATCACTCATAATCATTAGAAAACATTATAAAATGAAAATTAAAGCTATTTGGGTGCATTTAAACATAAAATAGGCAACATAAAGCTCTACTTGCAAGATTTCGTGTTATCTTTAAGACCAAGAGGCAGAATTTCTTGGAATGGTGCTAGAAAAGAAAAATTAGTTCATTAAAAAAATAAGAAAAGCCAATTCCCTTTGAGAGTAAACTAAGCGCAACCCACTGTTAGCGCTACAAGGAAGAAACTGCTCCCGGCGAGCGAGCGCTCATCTTCCGGCATTGTTCGACCGTCGGCCGCGGACTATTTCATAATAATTACGCTTCATAAACTTCATAAACTTGTATGTGCTAAGCATTTAAATGTGACGTAATTCAGTAGCTTACCTTATAAAAGATGCTGGAAGTGTTGACCCTCTTGTGTAATGCACATTTCACATATTCTGAACATTTTTCGAGACACACGCTGCCCTAACTGACTTAATGATTTTTTGGGTGACTGTTCTAGTCGAAAAGCGATATCGTCAATTTTCTCCTCTGTGAGAATACGGTTGACCGACAGTCTCTTTTTGTTAAAAAATGAACCCGTTTCTCTTACTTTTTTAACCAGACGCAGAATTGTTGATTTAGCTGGCAGTAAAGCGCCAGGAAATTCGCGATGAAATTTACTGCGACACTTTTTAAACGACTTCTTCTTCACATATGTATCGTAGAGAAATATTCTTTGTTGCAAACTGTAACGTACCATAATTTTACTCACACTCAAACACGGTACAGATTAGTAAGAGTATGAAGCCCCAAACCAGCCAAACCGCGAAGAAACGTTTATTCACAACACTGATTAATAAGAGACTGAAGTCACAAACTAGCTACAATGCAAAGAAACCGTTCTTAACAATGTAAGGGTCCCAATATACTGCGTCACTGCACTGTTGGGGCAGCGGAGGTGTTAAACAGTGCGGTGATTCACGGTGCCGTGTGGCGGGAGCTGCTGGCGTGACTGACCGAGCAAGTTGCCGACGGCAACAGACTGGGAGGGTAGCGTTTTCCGGCGAACGCCCTGTATATCACATCCTTTTAGTACTAGGAAAATGGGGATGAGGTTTTCCTGTACTTGATATTCATAAATGAGGTTAACCGCGGTTTATAATTTGAATCAGTAATTAAGTTTCTAATGTGATTACAAAGACAGGTTTATGAGGATTAAAGTGCCCTAAGCCTGCCGACTAGCTTTGTTCTGTCTTGCCAGATGTGCGGGAATTCGCCACGGCTGACGCAAGATGCGGGACATTAGCCGTAATTGTATGTCTAAATACTTCACATCGATTAGCTCTCCCACTGGAGAGGAAAATATTTACGAGAAGTATTTGAAGATACACTGCATATTTTTGTATTCTGGAACGAAAACTGCCCGCGTCGGTATCAGTGGAAGACCCTTAAAACACATTGGCAAACCCACAGGCGAATAAATTCCCTTCAGCATTGTATCTGTGTAAATTTCAGATTACCTGTTTATCGACAAGTACAGATCAGTCAACGATGCTGAATAACTTCCAGCTGTGAGGCTACCTATGTTATAGGGTGTGTTTACGTTTAAGAATATGCATGAGCAGAGACAACAGATTCACATGAACCCTTATGATTTGTTTTTAACGTAGTGCCACGTTTCTAAAACGTTTTATTACCCTTTCCTCTGATTACATATCTAATTTACATGACCCATATTATTTAAATGAGTGATAATAGCTACATCAGTTGAATATAACTTACAGTTATTAATATTCCATATGGCTATTTCCTAATTTTACTCTTGTAGACTATTTTAAATCTGTAAGCGAGCTGCATAAGTTAGAGGGTTTGATAGGTCATCACACAACAACTACCGTACCATTTTGGATGGGGTTTTCGCAATTTGAAATCTTATTGCCTAGTTTAAAATCCGCGGTATATCTTATGTCTCTACGTGACTGGCGAACGAAGCGAAAAACGAAAATAATTACGAAACGGAACAGATAAGCACCACAGACCGCATAGTATTTTAGGTTACTCCTTTCAATAAATACTTAAAAAAGATCACTCTATTACTCTTTGGATTCTGTTTTGTTTTTGGCTTCTGTTATTTACTTCTTCATTTCTCTGAAACAGAGAACATTAAAATAAACGGAAGAAGTTAGCTAAACGTAGTAAAAGTAAGTATTATTTAATTTACGTAAATATCTTTGTATTTTAAGATACACTACAGATCAAACTCTGTTATTATAGATTTTCTACTTCGGTTATTTTTTATTTATTTTTTTGCGTTTTCTGAAATACAGTTCGCACAAATAAATGTAATATTTTAGTCAACTCACAACGCACTACAGTAGGCGTAACTAAATTGTGATGTTTAATATAATGTGGTTAACGCACAGACCGGTAACAATAATAATAAGAACACAAGAAACTACAATTTTATTTTGGTATCAATGGAAAACAGACTTCAGCACGAAAAACATAATTTTTGGTACAATTCATCCATACATTTTTGAGGGTACTATTTAGCGGGGCGCAGTCCCATTCTTGGGTAATGGTTGCTCACTACTGTAGTGTATCGCCACACTACATGGAAAGATCTGGGATATGCTGGGGGCTCCTAGCTCGCACAGGTGGACAGTGCTATCAAAAGGGCGGCGGATTGCTGCGGTATGCGACCTTGAGGCAGGGCCGGCGCTAGGAATTTCGGGCCCGGGGTAAAATCGGTGACTTTTTTATTTTATTTTTTTAACTCTACAAACTACCCGGGCGACAACAGGCGGATTCTCGGGCACCTCCAACCAGTGATCGGGGGCCCCCCATCAGCCGGCGGGCCCGGGTACAATCGACCCGCTTACCCCCCTAGCGCCGGCCCTGCCTTGAGGCAGGTAGGAGGTGCCGTTAGGGTGAGGGGAGAGAGTACGGTAGATCGCCAGCCGACAGTAGAGAACATGATGTGTGCCGAGTAGTTAGCACGCGCTGTCGTGGTGCTCTATGTTACATGTCGTCATCGGAGTGGATGACTCTGTCCGACGGCCACCAGATGGATCATCCACCTGGGATTACTGCGGGCATCAGACTTGGCCCCTTCTACAAAATGGAAACTCCACAGAGATGTTGACGATCACCGTAAAGATTCGTCGTATTGATCAACCCAGTGTTCCCCAAGAGACTCTCGTCACCCCGATGAGCATCGTGAACGGACGTATAATAAAACCCCTGAGAACTGATAGATACTGAACCTATTGTATTACGAGTTGATTGTTTAATTGTAATTGAACAGTAAATATGTAATAAATGTTAATGTCAAACGCATGTGATACGGTATTGCCAACATGTAAAGTAACATCCCAATTCCACTTCTCAGAAATTCCATTCAATAACAATATTTTTGTTGATAAAATAATTAAATTAAAAGGTAGTTTAATTCATAAAAAAGGGAATATAAGTTGTACACTTCACTTTTAGTGCCGATAATAATCGTTGGATTTGTTTGCGTGTAAATTGAAATGTAGCCTGGACACTGTAAAACATAACCATAGGTTATAATATTTTAGCTGGCTGCACCACAACCTAGGCGCAGATAAATCACTTTTAGGCTACTGTCCTTTGAGTAATGGTATTAGCACGGTACCATTAGCGCAAAATTAACCAAACCGTCCTTTGGGATGTGGTGTTAGTTATGGATCAACTGCGCAGAAAGTAATTACAAAGCTCACATTGCAGCCTAGCCACAAAACGCTTTAGTATCAAATTATATTTTATACGTAATACTCGAGGATGCGTTACGACCTAAGCACAGTCCTTTAATATGAAATAATGTTTCATTCCGTGTGCATGCGAGGCATTGTTTTCAACGAGAGAAAATGCAGGAAAACGGTGTCAAATTTAATTCGAAGGCTAACTATTTGGAGAATAATTTATGTGACTATTCTAATTAAATCGTCTCCTTTTCCAGCCATTTTTTTAAACAGTTAACCATTAATAGCAAACTCGGATTAGTTAATAAAACGCACAGCCAATAAGCTTCGGCAACCATAATCACAATGATTAGTACCCAATCGTATGCGGCCACTGTCAACAACTACGACTTTATTATAATTATTATTACTAGTGTAAGCCCGTGACTGTCATGGGTCTAGAATAGTTCCAGTTTTTAGGATGAAGGACAGATTGACCTGACTTGATCAAGTATAAATCTGACCTGTGAGTCATGGTGAATAAAATCTCTTGAGATTGAAGAACTCAGAAGCGTTAATAGAGATAGGTATTATATACGAACAGGGACGATAGCGCAATCGTATAATTGCTTAAATACAAACTTGAATTGCATTTGACCCTTAACGTACACCCTGTAAAATTTTTAAAAATTCTTATTTGCTTCGAAAGCATGTTGTTTTATATTGAGACTAGGCAAACTCTCATAATATAATCATTGGTCATAGTATCTGTAACGGCCATAGATCTTAATACACATTCCATACTATTAAACAGTTGAGCAACTCCGAAGAAATGAATTGCCAGAATAGTTGATTTGGTAACATACACAGACGGAAAAAAAAATCCCAACACCAAGAAAAAATTATTGTAGAGTAATGAAATTTGGACAATGCATTTGTCAAGTTAACATGTTTAATTGATTAAATTTTCAAGATCACAGGTTAATTTAAGCTCAAGAAAATGCATTTCAAATGTGAAATACTGTTAAATTAATAGCCGGTGTAACCTCCAGAATTTTGAATGCAAGCCTGCAAACGTGAATGCATTGTGTCATACAGGTTTCGAATGTCACTTTGTGGTATGGAGTTCCATGCTTGTTGTACTTGTGCTGTCAATACTGGGACGGTCAGTGCTGGCTGTGGATGATGCTGGAGTTGTCGTCCAATGATATCCCATACGTGTTCAATTGGAGACAGATCTGGTGATCTCGCAGGCCAAGGTAACATGTCGACACTCTGTAGAGCACGTTGCGAGACAACAGCGGTATGAGGGCGAGCGTTATCCTGTTGAAAAACTCCCCCTTGAATGCTGTTCATGAATGGCAGCACTACAGGTTGAATTACCAGACTGACGTACAAATTTGCAGTCAGTGTGTTTGGTATAACCACAAGAGTGCTCCTGCTGTCATAGGAAATTGCTCCCCAGACCATGACTCCAGCCCTGTAGCGTGCATTCCACTGACTACAAGCCATCGCCGTTTGCGACTCCAGTGGTGTCAAGCCAGAGCTCATTGGAGGACGGAGTGGAGATCTGTTGTGTTTTCTGATGAAAGCAGGTTCTGCCTTGGTGCCAGTGATGGCCGAGTGTTGGTCAGAAGGAGGCCAGGGGAACGCCTGCAACCAAACTGTCTGCGGCCTAGACACACTGGACCTACACCTGGAGTCATGGTCTGGGGAGCAATTTCCTATGACAGCAGGAGCACTCTTGTGGTTATACCAAACACACTGACTGCAAATTTGTACGTCAGTCTGGTAATTCAACCTGTAGTGCTGCCATTCATGAACAGCATTCAAGGGGGAGTTTTTCAACAGGATAACGCTCGCCCTCATACCGCTGTTGTCTCGCAACGTGCTCTACAGAGTGTCGACATGTTACCTTGGCCTGCGAGATCACCAGATCTGTCTCCAATTGAACACGTATGGGATATCATTGGACGACAACTCCAGCATCATCCACAGCCAGCACTGACCGTCCCAGTATTGACAGCACAAGTACAACAAGCATGGAACTCCATACCACAAAGTGACATTCGAAACCTGTATGACACAATGCATTCACGTTTGCAGGCTTGCATTCAAAATTCTGGAGGTTACACCGGCTATTAATTTAACAGTATTTCACATTTGAAATGCATTTTCTTGAGCTTAAATTAACCTGTGATCTTGAAAATTTAATCAATTAAACATGTTAACTTGACAAATGCATTGTCCAAATTTCATTACTCTACAATAATTTTTTCTTGGTGTTGGGATTTTTTTTTCCGTCTGTGTATTTGGTCTGATGTCCACTTAAAATAACCTAATAACTCACGTACAGTGAACATGAACAAAGACATTAAACGAAAGTGGTTAGTAAAATACCTAAAAAGCAAATAAACCGTAGTGCATAAACTTTGGTCAAGCAACAATATTAGTGGAAGTTTTAATTAAACTGAAATTTATCCTAAGCCGTAATGACAATTGGCTTTCTTGGATACAGCAGAGACCATGAGGAATTTAATTCTTTTAAGTTTTTTTTAAGTTGCATTTATTAGCAACATGTTCCTGAAAAGCAAATCCACGTTTTTTCAGCCGCAATTATTATTATTATTATTTTTAAACTATGAAACGCTACGAAAAGCAAACTTAATTAATGTATTATTACAACTAATTTGGTAGCAGTTGCTTAGCTATTGAATTGTGGACATAACCACGAATTTCTTCTAATGGTATCTCTGGTCGCTGTTTGGCGTGCGAAGGCTGACAAGTGACACCGTTCTCCAGCCAATAGCTACCGAGGTGAGTGAATGAGTGAGTTTACGAAATTATATAGTAGACTATTGTAAGCCCGTGACCGTTTTTGCGTATCGCCACGGTTCTAGAATAGTTCCAGTTTTTAGGGTCGAAGATTATGATAGGTTGACCTGACATGATCAAATGCGAACTTTACCTGTGTTTCACCCTTAGAGTCAATAAAATGTCTTGAGACTGAAGAACTCAGAAGTATATTAATAGACGTATTAAACATAGAGACGATCGCGCTTTCGTATAATTGTTTCAATGGTCGTGGTTGATAGCCTCAAACTTGCTGAAATACAAACTTGACTTGCATTTGACCATAAAATTCAACTTTACAAAACCTGAAGAATTTCTGTTTAACGGGAGTGTGCAATTGCTTCGAAAGAATCACGCTGTTTTTGATTGATGCTGGGCAAATATTCATAAGGTAATCTTGGTCTTAGTGTCCGTAATAGCCAGAGAATTTAATACATATTATTAAATAGTTAACTAAAACCGTAGAAATGAACTCGGTAAAATATTTGGTCTCATATACACTTTAAATAACCTAACTCAAGGACACCAAACATGTAAAAACAATTAACTAAAGTGGTCAGTAACATGCATAAAAACCCAAATAAATCGTTATGTATAAACTTCAGTCAAACAGCAACATTAGCGAAAGTTTTAATTAAATTGAAATTTAGCCTTTGCCGGAATGACAATTGGCTTACGCTATTACAGCAGAGACCATGAGTAATTTAGGTTTCTTAAAGTCGATATGTACTGAAAAGTAATTCCATTTTTTTTAAACTAAAGTTTATCTATTTTTAACTGAAAAATGTTATGATAAGCAAAATTAATGATTGTATTATGGCAGTTAATTTAATAGTAGGGTCTAGTTGCTGAGTTAATCTCTAATTTCTAATATCTCTGATTGCTGTTAATTAGCGGCAAGAATATCGTTGTTGAATTACATTTAATAAATAAAAGCTGTTTTTTATGTTTTAAATTGATTAAATAAATTAAACGATGTATTTTATTTACATGTTGTATTTTACCCTTAAAGTTCAATCTGCAAAATTAAAAAATTCATGTTAGCTTCGAAAGCATCACGTTGTTTTTTATTGTGACTGAGCAAACACTCATAATGTAATCATTGGTCATAGTATTTGTAACTGCCTGAGAACTTAATATACATTCCATATAAAAAAAAATTGAGCAACTCCCAAGAAATCAATTGCCAGAAGAGTTGATTGGGTAACACATTTATTCCCATGTCCACGTAAAATAGCCTAATAACTCACGTAACGCGAACATGAAGAAAGACTATTAACGAAAGTTGTTAGTAAAATACCTAAAAAGCAAATAAATCGTAATGCATAAAATTTGGTCAAGCAACAACATAAGTGAAAGTTTTAATTAAAGTACCTGGGTGACCGATCTTCGCTCGGCATCTTTCAAGTTCTGTTCAGAATGCAAGATTTCATCAAATCCTTAGAGAAGTTCGTGAGAAATTAATTTTATCTATTTATAAGAGTTGCTCGTATAAAAGTATTAGATTGGACAGATTAAATATATAGACAGTATAAAAAGCTAGCCTGAAGGTTGGTTAAATCCTCCAGAAGGAGGCCTACTAAGCCATTGTACCAGAGGTAGGACGGCCAGTTCCTTTCTTCTGGGACCTACAATTTAACGTAGATTCCGAACCACAGAACGAACCAGCGTAGTTCATATGATCAAATACATATCTTAAAAATTTTTGCCCCCACCGGGATTTGAAGACGGGATCGTAGCAAGATCTTTTTGAGAGCTAGCGCAGAAACCACTTTTTTCCCCACTAATTACATTTTAGCTGTCAGACCTCTCCATATTTGTTATACATTCAATATGTTTTTAATAAATAAATTACGCCAAAGCAATTGACTTTTTTGTATTTATTGGTCTCCAGTACGCGTATCACTTCTTATGCAGAAGGATCTTCAGCGGGTTTTTTCTGTTAATTATGTACAAAAGTTGTAAGCTGGTTATGATGTGTTTGGTACAGTGGAATGAATTATTATCTAACTTATAATCTACTTACATTTTGTGGTCTATTGTATTTCTTTTAGCTCCATTCTCAGCATCAGTGCTTTTGCATTTTTGGTGGGAAGTGTCTTCATTTTTCAGATTCACAACACTACACTTTATTGCACTGCACTATGTGTTTTTACTTGCGAATGGTTGTTCTGTTTTGTTTACTAAGCATCGAGTTTTGTGTAGTTATGCGGTGCTGTTTTGATTTTCAGTCTTCCATTATTTGGCGTTTTTTTTCAAATATAAATGATATCAGTAGTTGTGGTTTTGTATGTCCTTATTTACTGTTGTTTTTCTGTGTCGATGTTTCTATTTTATTTTAGCTTCAGTGTTTTGTATAGTGTTGGGTGTGTGAGGTTTGTGTATTCATTTATTATTCGTTTTCCTTCTGTTAGTGCTTTTTTTATGTGGTAGTTTTCTTGGAATGTTAGTATTTGTGGTTTGTTGTTGTTTATGGTGAATATTTGCATGTCTGAGTCAATATTTGTTGGATGGTGGTTGTGTTCTTGTAAGTGTTCTGCAAATGTTGAATGGTTGTTATATTTTAGAGCTCTTATATGTTCCCATTCAACATTTGCAGAACACTTACAAGAACACAACCACCATCCAACAAATATTGACTCAGACATGCAAATACTCACCATAAACAACAACAAACCACAAATACTAACATTCCAAGAAAACTACCACACACAAAAAGCACTAACAGAAGGAAAACGAACAATAAGTGAATACACAAACCTCACACACACAACACTATACAAAACACTGAAGCTAAAATAAAATAGAAACATCGACACAGAAAAACAACAGTAAATAAGGACATACAAAACCACAACTACTGAAAACATTTATATTTGAAAAAAAACGCCAAATAATGGAAGACTGAAAAAACAAAACAGCACCGCATAACTACACAAAACTCGATGCTTAGTAAACAAAACAGAACAACCATTCGCAAGTAAAAACACATAGTGCAGTGCAATAAAGTGTAGTGTTGTGAATCTGAAAAATGAAGACACTTCCCACCAAAAATGCAAAAGCACTGATGCTGAGAATGGAGCTATAAGAAATACAATAGACCACAAAATATAAGTAGATTATAAGTTAGATAATAATTCATTCCACTGTACCAAACACAACATAACCTGCTTATAACTTTTGTACATAATTATCAGAAAAAAACCGCTGAAGTTGCTTCTGCAAAAGAAGTGAAACGCGTACGGGAGACTAATAAATACAAAAAAAGTAATTTATTTATTAATATTATCAGCAATTGAGAAAAAAAATGATCCACAACATCCAGATATTCAATATATTTATTTCCTACTTACATAAAATGTTTTACAATTAAACTGGTAGTATTTAATGATAACCGGTTACTGTGCAAATTACGGCTAGTAGATAAAACTCTTAAATCTGGTTGAAAATACCGCTAGCTGCTTCCTTGGCACTTTAAGGAAAAATTTACCCGAAAGCCACAAAATGTGTAATAAAATCTACAATTACTGCCTATGCATTAATAGACATCTTGAACCTCTGTGACATTTATATGGTCAGAATTCGGTATGGCAGCTGTTTTCTTTACTCAGAATCCAGTAAGCATCAAGAAATGTTAGTAGTCATTCTGGTCCAGGTTGCCATTCAACCTAAACACAACAAGATTAGGCACATTGCTGACTTAGCGGCAATAGACGTCTCGAGCCACCTTTGACGTTATTATAGTTAGAATTCTGTACTGCAGCCACCTTATTCACTCAAAAACCATGATACATCATGGAATATTAGTCTTCATACAGGTCCAGGCTGCATTCAAATCTAACCACACCCTCCGCTAATACAGCTCATTGAAAAACAACACATTCACAGTAAAGATGGCTGCTACATATTGGCTAATACCGCGCGTAACCAGACGATTTGTATTACTCTTGTCTTACCTGTTTTGTCGACTTCGCGTTCACTTTTTCTTGAATACTAATGCCTAAGGAGTGCGTTAATCACATTTTCATCCCGAAATAAGAATTTTTTTTACTGGCCGTAGTTTGCACACCACTCTGATAACCACTTTTTACAATTCAGTAATATTGAAGTTTGTGTTAAATACACATGCGGTCAAAAAGTAAACAATGATTACATTATAACTGCTAATATTATTATTTCACAGAAGTTTTGTAGTGTAAAGAATCACTTTTGACAAAGTCAATTTTTAAATATCTTCTTTTTAAATGTTTTACACGGGCAGCTAGTATACAAGGCTTGCTATGAATTTCGAAGCTAACAGTTGTTTACAACAACCAAACATAAAGCAGTACAGTAGACACAACATGGCGTTAAATTTTTTTTAAGTTTGAAAAAATAGAATTTGACAAAGCCAGTATTTATTTTTTAAATATCTACTTTTTAAATGTTTTCCAATTAAACTGGTAGTATTTAATGATAATAATTTTTTTACAATTCAGTAATATTGATGTTTGATATACGGTCAATATTATTTTCAAAGAAGTTTTGTAAAGTAATGTACCAATTCTGACAAAGCCAATTTTAAAAAAAAAAATTAAAATGTAGTGCTAGTATTCCTCCGAAGAATTGTAAGCAAGTTATGTTCGTTTAACATTTGTAGGATTATAGAATCCACAAGCGATCTGCACGGAACAGAGGAAGAAAGAGCGATAACCCCCCAGGACAATGGAGAAAAATGCTATCCCCATCTGCACTGTGACGGAAACATAGCTAAAACCCAAGGAGAGATTCTCATTTACAGGCTATAACATTATTCGCCACGACCGCAGGGACGGGTTCGATGGCGTAGTAATCCTAGTACATTTCAATAGACACTTCACCAAAGTCGCATTGGATCTACGAGGAATCAATATAGAATGCTACGCAATCGAAACCTCTCTCATAGGCCAGCGTGGTACAGTACTGGTTATGTACAGGCCTCCTGGAATACCGCTATCTAAAGAAGACATCCATTACATCCTCAGACAAATTGACGATACGTTAATAGTCACCGGAGATATAAACGCCCACCACCCGAGGTGGGGCTGCTCTACTAAAGAGAGTTTTGGAATGGAAGAACGTAATTTAATACTAATTAATGACGGATCATCAACAAGAATCAGTAGACCAAAGAATCTCCTTCCGCGGTGGATATCACCCTTGCGTCACCAAACATCGCCTTGGGCACAGACTGGTCTGTAATTCAACATCCCCTTGGCTCAGATCACTTGCCACTATTGCTGACCTTCCCAGGTACTAACCAACAGCATACGACGAGATATCCAAACTTTAAATGGAAAATAAGAAAAGCAAACTTGCAGCGGTATAGAAAAGCAGCAATACAGGTTTGCGGATTTTGAAATGAGCAGTGACGTAGAGAGCAACTTCCATAACTTCATAGAAAAAATTAAAAACGCGGCTTCTTTTGCCGTTCCAGTTACGCGCCCTTTTACTGCGCGCAAACATGACGATTGTCAGCAGATGTTGGAAGAAAGGAAGGAAGCACTACGTACATATCGGAGTTCGGCCACAGATAGTAACTTCCTCGCTCTAAATAAGATCCAGCAAAAGCCAAACGTCTTTTCAAAGAAAAAAAGAGAATGGCCTGGAAAGATTTATGCTCCACTCTTAATAAAGACATGCACCTACAGCGACTATGGGAGAAAATTAGAACATTCAAAAGTTCTCAGCAAGCATCCAACGGAAGCCGTTCTGGAAGAAATCCTAATGCAAATAGCGCCTCCATGGGTCGAGCAGTCTGTTCCACCAAAGGATAACAATGATAACAACTACTGCAAATTTCTTACACAACCATATGTCGTTGAAGAACTTAACCGACCATTAGCTGGAGGCAAAGGAACAGTCCTCGGGCCCGATAACATCGCCTATCCAATGCTTGCCAATCTACCTCCCACTCCCAAACTGTTCCTCTTGGAGATACTAAACCAAGTCTGGCCAAAGAGAATAGAAATAACAGAAATGAAGACAGCATGAATAGTAGCCGTAAAGAAACCATCCTTGAGTCCTGACAAACCAACATCCTATAGACCAATCGCATTACTATCGTGTGTGTACAAATGTCTAGAAAAAATTATTAAATCACGGCTTGAACGGTGGTTTGAAAATCACTCGCTCCTGCCACGTCTTCAATTGGGGTTCAGGAAAGGGACAGGAACTACAGAAACACTTGCCCACTTGCTGGTCGACACTCAGCTATCTCTTAGTAGAAACAAATACATGGTTGCGGTGTTCATGGACTTAAAAAACGCATATGACAACGTAGTATTGCCTATACTGGTGAAGAAGATGACAAAAATCGGGGTGCCCCGAAGATTTGCGATACAATTGTACAAACTACTGAGTAATAAGTGGCTAATTGTAAAGTTTTGGGTCTTCGACGTGTTAATAAAGGGCTGCCACAATGATCGATCCTGGCCCCGTTCCTGTTCAATATTTACACGGCTGACTTGAATCTGATAACCCAAGGAGAAACAACATTATTACAGTATGCAGACGACCTTTGCATTTATACGGAAGCGGACTCATCGAGGAGTATATAAGAAGGCTAAGCAGGACACAACAAAGGTTACAAAGCTGGCTTTTGAACAAGATATCCACTCACAAAACAGCCGCCTGTATCTTTACAAAACATAGAATACCTACCTTCACGAGCATAAAAATAGGTCCGTATACCTGCCCAGTTAAGCCTCACGTCAAGTACCTTGGCTTAACTATCGACAATAAATTGAAATGGTTGACCCATATAAGGAATATACTTAACAAATGTGAAGCATCATATAATGTAATACGAGCTACAACAAGTGTGTGGTGGGGCACCGAACCCACAGTTGCATTCCACCTCTATAGGGCTCTCGTACGACTCATCCTTGATTATGGGTGTATCTTTTTAGGATCGGCGTCAGATAACAAACTATCCAAACTCAGTAGACTACAATACAAAATTCTGCGTTCCTGCCTTGGGTCCATGGGTTCGACTCCTACTAACTCTTTGCTGGTAGAAGCTAAGGATCCTCCATTACACCTTAGAAGGCAATACCTCACAACGAAAGCACTACTGAAGTGGTCGCAATTCATAGAAAACGAATTGACTGAGAAAATCTCTCAGCTGATACTGCACTACATCACTAGCAGATACTGGTTTAACAGGACGATGCCGTGCAGCCTACATCGACGTACAACCTCTACAGAAGCAAATAACTAAGTCATGGCATATAGGATGTTACACCACAAACTATAATAATCTCATAAAAGAACTAAACATTCAGTTAGACCTCTGCCAAAAACGAAACTCGCAGGCTATCACTTCAACATTGGCGCAGCTCAGAGCGCAGAACCTTTCATACAGGGCGTTCGCCGGGAAACGCTACCCTCCCAGTCTGTTGCCGTCGGCAACTTGCTGGGACAGTGGAGCCAGCAACTCCCGCCACACCTCCGCTGCCCCAACAGTGCAGTGACGCAGTATAATGGGACCCTTACATTGTTAAGAACGGTTTCTTTGCATTGTAGCTAGTATGTGACTTAAGTCTCTTATTAATCAGTGTTGTGAATAAACGTTTCTTTGCGGTTTGGCTGGTTTGGGGCTTCATACTCTTACTAATCTGTACCGTGTTTGAGTGTGAGTAAAATTATGGTACGTTACAGTTTGCAACAAAGAATATTTCTCTACGATACATATGTGAAGAAGAAGTCGTTTAAAAAGTGTCGCAGTAAATTTCATCGCGAATATCCTGGCGCTTTACTGCCAGCTAAATCAACAATTCTGCGTCTGGTTAAAAAAGTAAGAGAAACGGATTCATTTTTTAACAAAAAGAGACTGTCGGTCAACCGTATTCTCACAGAGGAGAAAATTGACGATATCGCTTTTCGACTAGAACAGTCACCCAAAAAATCATTAAGTCAGTTAGGGCAGCAGGCAGGCGTATCTAAGACGTCAGCTTGGAAAGTAACAAAGCTAGTTCACTTAAAGCCGTACAAAACAACTGTGGTGCATAAAATTACAGAAATAGACCAGGGGCCTAGGATTAGATTTTGCAACTGGTACCTGCAGGGTGTCCACGATGGCACTGTTGATCCGCACTGACTTTTTTCTCTGATGAGGCCTGGTTTTATTTGAGTGGTTATGTTAACGCTCAAAACAGTCGACACTGGAGTTCAGAAAAACCAAATACTCCACTCCAACTGCCATTGCATGACTTAAAAGTGGGTGTTTGGTGTGCGATTAGTGCTTCGAGAATCATAGGTCCAATTTTCTTCCGTGAAACTCTTACTTCCGCAAGATATATCGAAAATATTGTGAAACCGTTTTTCGAGAAACTTACTGAAGAAGAAAAATTGTACGGCTATTTTCAGCAGGATGGGGCGACAGCTCACACCGCTAGAAATTCGCTTGCTGCACTTGACGAAGTGTTTCATGATCGTGTAATCAGCCGTGGGTTGTGGCCCGCCAGATCACCGGATTTAAACCCTTGTGACTTCTACCTTTGGGGTAAACTTAAGGGTAAGGTGTACGAAGGAAATCCTCACACATTGGAAGAACATGAGGAAAAAATCTATCAAGTAATAATGTCCATTGACAAAGGTGAAATCCAGCGTGTGTCTCGAAATATGTTCAGAAGATGTAAAATGTGCATTACACAAGAGGGTCAACACTTCCAGCATCTTTTATAAGGTAAGCTAATGAATTACGTCACATTTAAATGCTTAGCAAGTTTATGAAGCGTAATTATTATGAAATAGTCCGCGGCCGACGGTCGAACAATGCCGGAAGCTGACCGCTCGCTCGCCGGGAGCAGTTTCTTCCTTGTAGCGATAACAGTGGGTAGCGTTTCCCGGCAAACGCCCTGTATATTACACGGATGGATCTAAATTCGCAGACGCGGTAGGATGTGCATTCGTTGAGACAATCACAAAAAGGTGCGGAAAATACAAGCTACCTTGGTCTGCACGCATACTAACAGCGGAACTAACGGCGATCTTAGAAGCCTTACGGAATGCCAGCCACTCCGAACGTAAACCAGTTATTATCCTCTCCGACTCAATGTCAGCAATGCAGCTCCTAAAGGACCACACAACCACCGCGCATCCAAATTCTGCGGCCCTCGACATTGTAAACTGGATATCCATATTAGAGAAAAGGGGCCAGCCAGTCACTATGGCGTGGATCAAAGCACATTGTGGGGTAGTGGGAAACGAAACAGCAGATGCGCTTGCCAAGGAAGGAGCCTTTAATGGCGAAGTGAAACACCTCGATGTACCTTACACCGACTACTTTAGTTATTTCAAAACCAAACTGAAGACTTCTTGGGAGGTAGACTCGAAGACAGAAGCCTAGACAAAAGGAAGATTCTACAAATCTGTACAGCAACATATCCCTACCAAACCGTGGTTCGACAAAAGCACATTCCCCAAAAAATTAGTAACAACGATAATTCGCCTGAGAAAAAATCACGGGCTCTGGCGACAACACCTCAATCGCCTGAACTTCGTCGATAACCCAACTTGCAACTGTGAGACCAATCAAGAAGAAACACCAGACCACATATTTTTTGGCTGCTGCAAATACACTGCTACTAACGACACCCTCTTAAGTGCCTTGGTAAGGGAGAGTCAGGAACTACCTACATCTATACCAACTCTTCTAGCCTCAAATAACTTAAGTGTGTACCTGCTTCTGTACAACTTTGTTGTTAGAAACAATATAACAATCTAACGAAAATTCAGAATGTGGTGAAATAGACGGAAATACCAATATTCCATTAAAACTTGAAGTTCAAGAGAATTTGTCTCTATATATGTTGTATGGTTACTTAACTATGTATAAATATGTAAATAATCAAATATGTAAATAACTAAATATGTAAATAGTAAATATGTAACTATAAATGTATGTCGCATGGCTGTATGGTTACTTATATAGTTAAATATGCACATAGTTATATTTGTAAACAGTCGATTGTGTAAATAGCTAAACATGTAAACAAAAATGTGTCTGACATGGCTGCATGGCTACTTACCAAATGCCAAAATAAAAAATAATAAAAAAATTTATGACTTCCTTGAACCAAAGAGGAAATATTAGTAGGCTTCCTGGTACCTGAATCACCTAAAAGATGGCGTTAGAGCTGTTTTCGAGATACCAAGAACAAAAATTGTTCGTATTATGTAAAATTGGGTTTCGCAGGGAAGAAAATTATTTATATAAACTTAAAAAGCAAAATATTATCTAAATATGAAATTTCATCCAAATTGTTAGTGCCGTTTCCGAGATCCAATATTTATATATATATGTACACAAGAATTGCTAGTTTAAAGATATAAGATTAAAATTTATCCTAAGCCGAAGTGACAGCAGAGACCATGAGTAATTTTTTTTTTTAAATTTTAAGTTGCTTTCATTAGCAACATGTTAATGAAAAGCAGATCCACGTTTTTTTCAAATGTAAAGTTTATCGATATTTAAAAAAAAACTATGAAACGCTACGAAAATCAAACTTAATGAATGTATTATGTAAATTAATTTGGTAGCTTGGCTATTAATTGTGGACATAACCAAGAATTTCTTCTCATGTTATCTCTGGTTGCTGTTTTTGCGAGAGAAATCTGACACGTGACACCGTTCTCCAGCCAATAGCTATCGAGGTGAGTGAATGAATGAGCTTACGAAATTATATAATAGATTATTAATTTTTAATTGCGATGGAGCTAATGTTCCGGTGGCAATTCCCCTAGTCATCTGGTTACCCCTTTTTATAGATATATTTTTTTATTTCTTTTATAAATGTAATGTTAAATTCCTCCCCCATTTACTGAATTACAGATTTTAATTTTAAATTCCTTTGCCCGACAAAATAGTGTCAACGAAAATTACTGCTACTACTGAAGTATTACTCCATGATTTAGTTGTTTGATAAACGACAAAACGCTATCAGGTTTTAGTATCGACATTAATCATAAAAATGTTTACCCTAACTAAATACCTGGGTGGCCGATCTTCGCTCGACATCTTTCGATTTCTGTTCAGTATGTAAGATTTTATCAAAATCCTTAGAGACGTTTGTGAGAAATTAATTTTATCTGGGACTGCACCACCTTCTGAACCGACGCGAAATTGGTAGTAACCTGTTGAAATTTGGTTTAATTGCTTTGTCATTATGTCCTCTTTACTTTTGCGCCCTTGCTTTACGGAAAACTTGCCAGGAATTTAATTAAAATGGCGAAATATGACAGCGACGCTCAGCCGTTAGATGCTGTCAGCGTTGAAAAATCGGTGATAGTCTCTTAAAATGTTGATTTAATCCTTTGTTGTAATGTTTCCTTGCCGTTTCAGCTTTTCTCCGTTGGAAAAAGTCGCACGACAATATTTATCCGAGTTGTAATACGGTGACGCCCTCCATCTTATCTAGAAAGGAGCAGTAAGAGATAATTGATTGCTTCCATTGTAAACAAATACGCCCTTTCCGATGGATGCCACTGAATGCTAAATTGCATAAAATTTTTCTCTTGGCCCAGGCAATATTTCAACCTAACCACGAAAACTATGACGAAACGAAACTGTTTAGGTTGATACGATCCCTGTACGGATATTTATTATTATTATTTCTGCAGTGCTGATTGCATTTCGCAGTTACTCAGCCTCATATTTCGGCATTTTTAATTTTTCTAACGACTTTTCCGCAAAGCAAGAGTGCAAAATGTGAAGAGGACATGTAGACGAAGCAATTAAACCATATGTCAACACGTTACTATTAATTTCGCCGAGGTTCCGAAAGTGGTGCAGCCCCCATATTCTCTGTTTGCAAGAGTTGCTCGTATAATAGTATTAGATTGGATAGAAGGAAGCAATTCTGTCAGAGGTAGGATGGTCAGTTTCTTTTCTCTGGGACCTACAATTTAACGTAGAATCCCAACCACAGAACGCCCCACCGTAGTTCATATGGTTAGATACATATCCACCTTCCCCCCCCCCCTCCCATTTCTATGCAATATTGTTTTTAAGGAAGTTAAGTAAATATAATTATCACTTCTGACAAAACCACTTTCTAAATGTTTTACAATTAAACATCCAACGTTAGTATTCCCTCGAGACAGCTAGCATACAAGAAATGTTCGTTTAAATATATGAGTTCATTGAAACCAAAGAGAAAATATTAGTAGGCTTCCTGGTACATGAATCATCTACGAGATGGCGTTAGAGCCGTTTTCGAAGTACCAAGAGCAAAAGTTGTTCGTATTTTGTAAAATTGGGTTTTTGCTGGGAGGAACATTATTGAGATAATCATAAAAATCAAAACGTTATCTAAATATAAAATTTCATCCAAATCGTTTAGCGTCGTTCCCGAGATCCAATATATATATATATATATAAGAATTGCTCGTTTAAAGATATAAGATAATTTCACTAAGCTTACTATAATGTTAATCCAGATGTAGTCGTTTTGTTAACGTATTAGGTTAGTATCTCTTACAACACAAACATTTATGAGTAGCTTCAATACTACTTCTACTTCTTCTGCTTCCAGCTATATATATATATATTGATATTTTTAAAGCTATCTCTTATTTGGAACTTTGAAGAACGGTTTCAGTGTTATTACTGTCATCATTTTATTCCTCAGATTACTTTCATCTTGTTCTTTCGAATCATAAACCCTGTCGCACTCATTTACGAAATAATTTTTATAGTTTCCTTTTATAATTATCAATATTTACTAGCCAAAGCATTTATATGATTGCTAATTGCTTAGTACGTCGAGAACTGAGGTATGCTTTCAATATTATTATTTTTAACACGTAAATGTTAAACCATGTTTTTCCCCTGAATTTACGACTAAATCAATAAGATCGCAAAGATACATAATACATACAGTTTGTACAGTTTTATCATTCACATATCAAATTCCTTAAGATATACAGATTTACGGTTGTTACTAGTAAACTGAAAAAAATCTAGGAAGGGGTGGGGATTGGCTGTACAGCTTTAAAATTTACTAACTTGAAATAATAGCAACATAACATTTTTAAGTTACCAGTTGGTTCTAACAGTGTTACATATTTAAATTGGGTGTGAGTGTCCGTTACGTTTGTGATCTCGAGAGTGGCCAAGAATCACTGGCTTAGGGAAAAGATCTGCAATCTTTTACCTGAAGTTGTACGCACATTATATCGCTCATTCCTCTCCTCGTTTTTTTTTTTTTTTTTTTTTTTTTTTTTTTTTTTTTTTTTTTTTTTTTTTTTTTAATGTGTAAATAAGGCTACGCAATTCCGCCATTAGCTCCCTCTCTTTTTTTTTTAATTTTTAATTGCGATGGAGCCAACACTCCGGTGGCAATTCCCCCAGTCATCCATTTACCTCTTTATATATATATATATATTAAAATTGGAATGTTAAATTCCTCACCCATTTACTATTATGATTTACAAATATTAATTCTAAATTCCTTAAGCGTTTTTGAAAATTATTCATCACTACACCACCAAAAGAAAATTTTCCCACTACCTTATGCAAGAAATCGAGAGCAAGCTTGTGGTCATGGTAGTCTTTCCCCTTCCATGCACTATTCCTAATTCTTTGAACATATCCATCCAAGCTCCATTACCAACACATGTCCTGCACTCTCTTCATCCTCCTCCTTTCCTCCCATGAGACCCTATCCAGTTCCCTTATCATATCAGTTACTGACTGAGTCCTGCGATAATTTCCACAAGCAAATCTAGCTGCTCTTCTTTTCATAACTTCCAACTCCTGTATTTGATAACCAAAATGTGGGTCCCAAACTACACCTCCATATTCAACCAATGGTCTGACCAAAGTTTTGTAACCCAACTCCCTAACTTCTCTGGTACATCCTCTCACCGTCTCCAGTAAATGAAGGGTTTTGTAACCTTTTCCTACCACCTGCACAATGTGCTCTACACAATTGAGTTCGTTGTCAAACGTTATGCCAAGATATTATATACATTTCAGCTTTCAACAAGAAATTCTGACCCCACCCTATAACCGTAATTAACCTTTTTTTTATCTGTGTACCTAATTAGCTAATTTTTCTTGGAATTTATCTTCATTCCATGCTGGCCAACCCTTTTAGATACTCTATCCAGGTCACCCTGCAGCTGTTCACATTCTTCACATCTTTTGATCCTATTGTATACCAATATATCATCTGCAAAACACCTAGACTCTGACCGTAATCCATCAACACAGTCATTCATTGTGAACAGCAACGATCCAAATACACTAGCCTGTGACACTCCCATATTTACTTCCACCTCTTTTGATAATGTATTATCTACTCTATCACTTTGCTTTCTGGCTTTTAGCAATTCCTCTAGCCAGCAAGTAACTTTTTCATCCAGTCCAACAGATTTCAGTTTATTTAAAACCATTTTGTGGTTCACTCTTTCAAACACCTTAGAAAGATCAGGTGCCACACTATCAACTTGGCCTCCCTTGTCCAATTCATCTGAAATATGTTGCATATAACCCACCATCTGGGATTCACATGAATATCCTTGCCTAAAGCCATGTTGTCGATCTGAAAACCAATTTCTTTTCTCACAGACATATCTGATATAGTTACATATCAATCTCTCATCATTTTGCTTATCACTGATGTCAAACTAATTGGCCTATAAAATTCAACCCTATTTGTAACCGGTACTTCTATCGCTATTTTCCAATCCTCTAGTAAGCAGCAGGACTCCAAACTAATTTTAAATAAATCTTCAAGATAAGGTATATCATCGTACCCCACAATCTATAATAAATCTGTAGTAATATTATTTAACCCTCCCCCTTTTTTAAATTTCTGAGTTCATTTATAATTTCCTGAGAATTTATTTCAAATTTTGTGGTTTCTTCATTTATACTTTTAGGGAGACTCTCCTCTGATTCATTCCCTCCCATCAAAGGATGATTGTCCCTAGTTGTATGAGTCACTCAACATCTCTGCAATTTTAAAATCCTCAATGACTTCCACTCCGTTCTTATTTACAATTGTCTGAATACCTTCACGTCCCCTCTTTTCTAATATAGCCATAGAGCGTTTTAGATGCATCATTCATTGGTTCTCCTGCACCAATAATATCTTCACAAACCCATCCTGTGCTTCTCTCTTTGCTCTTATTAATTTCTTGTTTAGTTGTTTTAAGTATTCTCTTCTGCCATTCTGTCTCTTAACTCTGTTGTGTTCCTGTCTCACTAGACTATTTAACCTTTTCACTTCCCTACTGCAGTATGTACGTCTGTACTCATCATTATTTTCTGCTTTGGAATAAACCCTTTTTTATTATCTCTTTAAACTCTTACCATTTTGCCTTCACCGTACTTGTGCAATCCTTCCATTTGCTGAACCTTTCCTTGAAATATCTCTTCAATTCTAAAGTCCGTACCTTTTGTAATTATACCTTTTCCCCCTTCTATTTTGGCCACTGGTTTACTGAATCCTCTAATATCCGTCATTAACGCACAGTGATCACTTATTCCTTCAGTTACATGGCACCCTACAAGATTTTCATCAGGTTTTATTAGAAAGATATCCAACATGTTTGGTCCCCTCGTATTCTGGTCTACCACTTGTGTAAAACCTCCTTGCCTTATTAAGGTATTTGCAAATCTCTGTTCCCTTGCGTTATTTATCTTATTTCTTACTGGAAAATAGTCTTTCCATGTGTTTTCATCGGTTTTTTTTTCTCTGTTCCGCAAATGCGATGTTAATTGCCGTTATCTAAAGAAATAAAATATATAAATCGAAGAAGTTTGGAGAGGCGGACAGTACATCGAGTTCTGGTCATTCTGGCAGCTCACAGCTATCTGTCCAGCGTCTACATTAATTGGGAGACTGTACCGTCATACGGGACGTTAGTCCAGTAACGGAGTAGTTTTACCTTGCAAATATCACGTAGAAGATTTTTTTCTTATCTTATATATATTAGTGATAGTATGCAGAAACCAAGTTTTCGGTCTCCGGCACCCTTGACAGTATTTTCTGTGGACGAAAACGTTAAAATTCTGGCACCTTTTTTTCCAGTTTTTTCGTATATAACTGCTTCCTGATGAATTCTAGCAAGAAATATTTTATTTACAATTTGAAGGAGGATAAAATTTCCTACAAAGTTTTTTTTTAACTCAAAACTAAGCGCGTTCCTGTTCTTAGAAAATCAGCGAAATTTCACATTTTTCCTAAAAGTTAGATTTCCACCTACTTTGTAGCATTAAATGACCTTGAACACCCGTATATTTAATTGAAATATATATTATTTTGTATGACGTTGTTGTATATGTATTTATATTGTGCTTGATTATTGATGGTCAAGTCAAATGTCACTGTTGGTCGGGAGATGCCGAAGGATTGTTCGATCGCCAGGTGACAGTGTTTCGATTCGCCGCACAATGCGCCCCTTTATGACTATCTAACCTAACTAGGTAATCGTACCGTGTGTAGGTAACCTTTAGCTTCAGTGGAATCTAAACCACATAAGCGTTCTGGCATCTTCACATTGCACAGCAAGCTGTGGGAGAGCTGGAGGTCGGGTTAAGGACCTTTTAAAATCCCATCTGAGACCGGATTTCGATTTCCAGCAGACGCCTCAACCACTGATCTACCATAGCGCTCTATTACTGATGGTATTTATACCAGTTGGAAAAATACTTTGCAGAAATGAAAGCAAAAAGCTAGGGCATAAAGTTTATTCACACAGTTAAAGGTAAGTTGTAATAAATTCGTAATAAGTTAAAAACTGGACGCGCAGACTTCCGCGGCCGTTGTCGATTATATTGGTTTGGGGGTTGAACCGCGTCAATTTATCAAAGCCTAGGTTTCGGGCATCATTCTGCGGCCTTCTTCAGAGGACTGTCATGGCTGGATTTTTTTGTTTTTAATCTTTCATTCCTCTGGCAGAGGGCCAGAGGCGGGATGTTGGAGAGCGTTATCCCTATTCAGCCATCGGGTAAACATTTATTTGATATAATTGTTTATTTGCCTTTTTTTAATACATCATGTTATTATCTGGAGATTAGGGATTGATTACTATTTAGTGGGTGCTGTGGACATAAAGTCCTTATTCTTGTTGCTTTTTAATTTAATCCTTCTTACGGGATTAATTTTGCTATCAGTTGTTTCAGTAGCTTCATAATTTTCACCAGGGCTAGTTGGTCTTGGCTGCTGGCCCTGACTTCTTGGTTGGTACACCTGGCGCAGAGCGGGCAACTGTTTTCTTGGTGGGTGCGCCTCTCGTCATGGTTACATGGTTACTCCTTCGGTGGAGCTCTTGCTGTGATGGGCAGCAGCTGTTCTGGACCTTGTCTCGTGGAGCTGCTTGGCTAGTACCCGCGTGGTGGGGATGTCCCAGGTGGAGGGGAGTGTCACTCCCTCCCTCCCTCTGGCGACGTTTCAGCGCGAGGATTCTTCTTCTTTCGCGCGGATTTTTTCCTTAGAGCCGTGGCTATCCTGTCTTGTTTTCTGCACGTGTTGACTGCGTCTTGTAGGTCTGGACGGGCACCGAGAGAAACATGATGCATGCTGACCCGAAAATTTGCGCAGGTCAGGCGTTAAATCTCTCGGGCGGCTACAGGTCTTGACACTGTGATTGCCCGCGCAGCAAACACAGCGTTCATCTGCTGCGCAGTCTTTGGCTTTGTGGTCCCAGGCTTGGCAGTGAAAGCACTGCGCATTCTTACCTCTGCTCTCTGCTTCTTCTGTCCTTGAGCAGCAGGGGCTTTCCAGTCAGTTTCGGGTGGTACAGGATGCCATTATCTTGTAGTATCTTGGTAGCAGCTGCTATGTCAGCTGGACGTACTAAGATGGCAACCTGCACGCCAGTAGCCCCTTCCTTGGTTGCTGGGTGGGGGCGGTGAGGTGGGTCCGTGCTTGGTGGTGCTGCTTCACTTGCTGCAGCCTCAGGAACCTCCTTTGGGCTCATGATTGGTGACATCTGCGGGGTGCCAGTCGGTGAGCTCGTTGGGGAGGGTTCTTCCTCGGTGGTAGACTGGTCCGTCCATTCTTGGCTGTCACTGGTGATTTCTACATCTACATCTACATCCATATATACTCTGCAATTCACAAAATTGTGGGTGGCAGAGGGTGCTCAGCACCAAAGCTAATCTCTTTGTTGTGCATTCCAATCCCTAATGGTACGAGGGAAAAAAGAATTCATATAAGAATCATTGCGGCACCTTATTTCTCTAATCTTATCTTTCCTGTCATTCCGGCTCAAATAGGTTGGTGACGAAGTATTTCACTACACTCGTGAGTGAAAGTGGGAGTACGCATGTTTACCAATAAGTTTAAACGAAACGTGCGTCGTCTATCTACCAGAGACTCCCAGCCTAGTCTACTAATCAGTTCTGTGACGCTTTCATAAGGACTGTAGCAAGCGGTCACGAATCGAGCGGCTCTTCTCTGTACTTTCTCTATACTTTCGATCAACCCCTTACGAAACGGATCCCAAATGGCACAACAATAGTCCAAATGTGGACGCACAAGAGATTTGTACGCTATCTCCTTTGTTTGTTCATTACAATTTTTCAATATTCGACCTATGAATCGCAGCCTAGAATTAGCTCTACCTACAACGAATTAATGTGTAAGTCCCATTTCATGTTCCTTTGTACTGTTACTCCCAAATATTTCATAGAATCGACCATATCAATAACTGAATTGTTTAACTCGTATTTCTGAACAATTGGATTCTTTTTGTTAGTTATGCTCATTGTCTTGCACTTTTTACAATTTAGCGTAAGTTGCCACTCAGCGCACCATGCCAAAATAATATCCAGATCACGCTGAATTTCTAAGCAATCGGCCAAATTCCTTACTTCCCTATAAATAACCGCATCATCAGCAAACAATCTAAAAAGGCTTTTCACTTTGTCTCCGAGATCGTTTATAAAAATTAAGAAAAGAAGTGGTCCTATTACACTTCCTTGAGGTACCCCGATGTAACATCTAGATTAGAAGAACTTTCTCCTTCAACGACGACATACTGCGACCGACCAGTTAGAAAATCCTTTATCCATTCACAAAGCTGATCCGATATACCGTACGCTCGTAGCTTCGCTAAAAGGCGGTTGTGTGGCACAGAGTCAAAGGCTTTCTGAAAATCTAAAAAAATTGCATCTACTTGTGAACCTGCATCAATAACTTTCATTACGTCGTGTGTAAATAGGGCCAGCTGTGTTTCACATGATCTTTTCTTCCGAAATCCGTGTTGATTTGTTGTAAGCAAATTATTATCTCTAGAAATTCATAATGTTCGAGCATATAATATGCTCCATAACTCTACTACAAACAGATGTTATAGATATTGGACGATAGTTTCCAGGATCACTTCGATCACCTTTCTTGAAAATCGGAGTTACTTGCGCGATTTTCCAGTCTGAAGGTACTTTTCGCTCTTCTAATGATTTACTGAATATATCAGACAGAAATGGCCCGATTTCCGCCGCATATTCTGAAAATACTCTTACTGGAATTCCATCTGGGCCCGGTGCTTTCCCCCACTTCAGGAGCTCTAATTGCTTTATGATACCTGCAGTATCTATCGTAATGATTCCATCACCAACTCGACACGGCGTGGGAAAACGGGAACACTATCCTTATTTTCATCAGTAAATGAATTTTTGAATACAGTATTTAGTACGTTAGCTTTATCGCGGCTTTCATTAACCTCTGAACTTTCACGAATTAGTGCTGGAATATTGCTATTGGTACAATTGACTTTTCGTACATACGACCAAATTTCTTTGGGTTTTCTGTGAGACTCTTAGAGAGAGAGTTGGAATGAAAATCGTTGAAGGCCTCACGCATTACATTCTTAATACGTCCTCTTAACTCAGCTAAGGTTTCTAAATCGCTGCGACACCCCTTCCTTCTTGAGCGTGCGTGTATCCTCCTTTGTTTTTTGAGTAATCTTTTGACTTCGCATGTGTACCACGGTGGATCATCCTCCCCCGCTTCGGTATATGTATATCCATACCTTCCCTGACTATTCGTATAAATCGATGCCACATCTCTTCAACGGTGTCCTTTTTGACTTGAAGTTATGGTAATTATTCCTCAGGTAGGTTCTAAAACACTCCTTAGAGGCCTTACTGAATTGTATACAATCCGCCTTTTCTCCTTTTTCGCTTGGTCATTAGTCTGATAGTTGCAATTACCGCTTTGTGATCGCTTATACCTGTGGTCGTTGAAATTCGGTGAATAATTCTGGCCTGTTGGTAACCAGCAGATCTAAAATATTTTCGCTACCGTTATGACACCGCGTAGGTTCATTAACTAGCTGCTCGAGATGATTATTGAGAACAATTCGAGAATTACTTCAGAAGCTGCCTTATCCCTGCTACCTGTAATGTGAACGTAATTACGCCAGTCAATATAAGGCAGATTGAAGTCGCCTCCTAGAATCATAGCATGATCCTGAAAACGGGCTATACTGTTTACATTATTTCTTAACTCCTCGGCGATAGCTATGTCGGAATCGGGTGGACGGTAGAAGGCGCCTATGATGAGTTTTGACCCAGCAACTTTGAGTTTAATCCATATGATTTCACAGATCGTATCGACTTCTATTTCATTACATGGGAGAGATTTACTCACAGCTATAAATACCCCACCTCCATGAGAATGTAATCTGTCTTTACGAAAAATTCATGCTATCTTTAAAAATTTCGGCGGAACTTATTTCCGGTTTTAGCCAACTTTCTGTACCGATAACGATATCCGCTCTGTGCTACAAATAATGCTATCAAGTTCCGGTTGTTGTATACAAACCGTTCTACAGTAATTACGAGAACTTTGAACTGTCGATATTCTTTTACGCTCCTCCTACATTCCGGTGTTACATCTGATTGGGTTGCCCTGTAACTGTATTTCGTGTTTCGGGTCTTCCTCCCTCAGCCTAAAAAACCACCCAGTGCATTCCACACGGCCCCTGCCTACCCGTGTAGCCGATTCACGTGTGTAGTGCACACCTGATCTATTAAGGGAACCCTACATGACTCGACCCTATGGCGAAGATCGAGGAATCTGCAGCCAATATAATCACAGAAACGTCGTAGTCTCTGGTTCAGCCCCTCAATACGGCTCTAAACCAGAGGTCCACAATCAACTCTGTCTACGATGCTACAGATGGTTAGCTCTGCCGATATCTTGCGGCCACTGGCCACAGAGTTCACCCTTTCAGCCAGCCGCCGGAAGGAAGAGAGGATAACCTCCGACCCAAGGCGACAAGCATCAATGGTGCCGACATGAACCACAATCTGTAGTTGGCTACACCCTGTCCCTTCTATGGCATCCGGGATGGCCTGTTCCACATCTCGGATCAGGCCACCCGGAATACACAATGAATGGACATTGGATTTCTTTCCCCGACTAATCCGCCGTTCCCTAAGGGGCTCTAATAACCGCCTAACATTAGAGCTCCCAACTACCAAAATCCCCTCCTGTGTTTGCTCAGACCTAGCGGGCTGGGGGGCCGTCAACTCACAGGATGACAATTGTGGGACTGTGTCAGCCTCCGACAATACATCATACTGTGGACAGTCGAACAAGTTCAGCGTCTTGGCCTTTAAGCCTGCTCGACTGCCCCCGTGTGCGACTTCTAAGTCTAGAGGCAATACGCCAGTCACCGACAGGCGATCGAGGCACAGCCTCCAACTCTTCAGCCTGGGTTGCAGGTATGACGGTCGATATGGGAGAATCTGTTATAGGCATTGCTACATCAGTTTCCCCAATATTACATCTGCTGCAACCTTTTACGGCTGCTTCCAGCTGTGTAACTTTCGCTAACCACAGCTGCAAGCTGTGCGCGGAGATCAGCCACCTCAGCTCGCATTTGCACACAGCAATCACAGTCCCAACCCATTCTGCTTTTGAAAAACGTGAAAAAGAAAAAAAGAACAGAAAATCGAAATAACCTGTACTTTGTACAAAATATAAACACTCAGAGATTGCACCAACTAAATCGACACACCACTATAGATCAAATATAAAACAAAAATACGCTACTGTCCTCAACGACTGCTTAACTCTGACTAACCTCTACCTTACACAAAAGTAAACACTCGCAGATTACACTGACTAAATCAACACACCACTAAAATTCAAATACAAAACGAAAATGCGCTACTGTCCTTAGCAAATGCTAAACTGTAACTAGGGATTGCAATCCAGCAAAGCGGGATCCCGCAATCCCGCGGGACCCCGCATGATTAGACAGTCTGGCGGATCCCGCACAAAATTAAGCGGATCCGCAATCCGCAAAATGCGGATAAAACACGTGTCAGTGCGTGACTCGCTGCCCCACTCGGTCTCTATCGGATGTATTGAGCTGTTTGCCTGTACCCTTCCAGTTGACATTTGGCGCGTCGTGAACAAACTTTTGTTTTTGTCAACCTACGTCATTCGTAAGTAAATAGAAATACACTTTTACGTATTCATTTTCGAGTACACATTTCTGTAATTTGAGGTATGTTGCGTATTTAGTATGATTTTGTAACTATATACTTATTTTTTTTATGTGTCGCACACGTTATCTGAACTACAAAGTTACAGCTTTTTATTCACGGTTTCATTATTCCCATTTTCTGTATTTGCAGATAAAGTCATTGTGACAATTTCATTTTTTTGCGGCTGAAAATTTGATTATTCGTTGATACGAAACTAATGTTATCGTAATTTTAATCGCATACCTATTTATTTAGCAGCTATCAAAAGGCAATTGTATATCCTTTGATTTATTGCTGTTTTGGCCGCTGCCTCAATGCGTTTCTTTGACGAAAGCCACCTGTTTACATGTGCCGCTCAGGCTATAGATTAATTCCTCTTCCCCTTGTTATTATTTCGACTAAAGGTAAAAAAGTTACAGTGAAATTTTCACGGGTGTATCGACGAATTGTGTTGTAGGAACACCATACTTCGACGGCTGCCTCCGCCGTCTCCCTCACGTGTGAAATCTCGTGTTTTTTATAATGAAATCCGGAGATACAACCTATGAAAACTTCACTGCAATCATTCGCCGAGAAAGTCTCCTTTCTTACTAAAAAGTAATAATTTCCACTCTAAAAACATCGTTACGCCACATAAGTAAAACTGAAATACTTGACAGTTTATGTGTTGGTGAGAAGTTTCCTTTAATAACATTGAATCAACTGTAAGATCAATCAAGGAATCAGGAGATATAATAATGAATCCCCCCAAAAACAATTTTTGTAAAAATAAAATCCAAGTCTCGTGCTTGTGCAGTGACAAAAAAATTATGAGATCTTGTTCTGAGCCAAGTCTACACTTTACAGGGTATATTCACTTCACTTTGTGAAATGGAATGCTTTCTCTCGGTCTTATGGAACGTTTATTTAGAATTTAAAAAAAAAAAAAAACCTCTTTTAACTTGGCCACTAAGCAAACGATGTTTTTAAATTCATGTGATGTACTGTAAGGTACAAAATATGACCTAACACTGAATATTTTCCATTTTTTATTATTTATTTAAAAATTGGTTTATATTAAATAACAAAAATGTAAAACCTCGAAATGTACTTAAGACATGCTAAAAGTATTAATATCATTTTGCCAATTAAAATATTGTTAACTATTAATTTTTATCATTTAACATTAATATTGATTTATCAATTTAATTATTATTTAATTTATTAACGTTTTAAGTAACTATGTTTTAAATATAAGCGTTAAAAAACTGTTTGCGCCAATCCCGCACGGATCAACGCGAGATTGGCGCAAATCCCGCGCGGATCCCGCGGGATTGAAAAACTGCGGGATTGCAATCCTTAACTGTAACTAACCTCTACTTACTACAAAAGTAAACACTCAAAGTTTACACTAACTAAATCCACACACCACTAAAGATAAAATACAACACGAAAATAGTCTACTGTCCTCAGCGACTGCTCAACTGTAACTAACCTCTACCTACTACAAAAGTAAACACTCAAAGATTACACTAACTAAATCCACACACCACTAAAGATAAAATACAACACGAAAATAGTCTACTGTCCTCAGCGACTGCTCAACTGTAACTAACCTCTACTTACTACAAAAGTAAACACTCAAAGAATACATTAACTAAATCCACACACCACTAAAGATAAAATACAACACGAAAATAGTCTACTGTCCTCAGCGACTGCTCATCATTTTGGACAGGTCTAGCAGCTTGAAGCTGAAGGACACATCTGGCAGTTGTCGTGGTGTGTCCTCCGTTGGCGACTGGGGAGTACTCGTCTGGGAGTACATTACATCTTCTGAAAAACTTTGCTTTTTGCTGAGGTCGACGAATGCTACCTCCGTCTTGTCGGAGGTAAATTCGGCTGACGACTTTGCATTGCCCTGGTGCCTTGCAGTCTCCGCGATTGACGACCTTGTTTTCCTTGAAGTCTCGTTGCCGCCTATATATAGCTCCTGAAGAGCGCGCTAACTGTTCGGAGTTACGTCACTCAGCTACCGCCCCCAGCGTGGCCGGTCCGATGGGGGCTTGCGTACCCCGCTTTACTAATCAAGCATGACCATATCTGGTCAAGTTGTAGCCCGCCTTCCGCGTTCATATTGTCTGGTCTTTTTTTATTTCCAACGCTTCTCTGATACCATCTGCTTTCCTGAACAAGTACACTAGTATCACTAAATAAAATTGCGTGCCCACAGTCAGCAGACTGTTGTGCTAAAGCTGATTTGCTGACGTCGTTATTTTTAAGATGTCTTATGTGTTCACACAGCCTATCCTTGACCGTCCGTCCAGTGTCGCCGACATCTCGTAGACTTGGCCACAGCTACAGGGTATTTGGTATACGCCCGCTGTCTGTAATTTCTTCCTCTTGTCTTTAACCTTGACAAGCACATCAGAAATCTTCCTGGGCGCTCTGTATATCTGAATGATATTTTTCTTTCTTTAAAAAAAAGTCCAATTTTATTCGTCATCCCCTAGACGTAGGGTAATACTGCCATGTTTGTCTTCTGACTACAACCAAGATAACAAGTTAAAAATTGGTCATAAATCAATTTCTTTTCAGTCACGGCTTATCAACGTCTTCATCTAGAAATGTGTCTCATTCATCCATTGAATCAAGAACAACTTCATCGAGGTCGACGAACGCTTCCTCTCCTCCATTTACTTCAGTCTTAGCAATGTTTTCGCGAGAGAGGCTAGAGCAGTTTTTGCAAGCAACTGAACAGTGAAGTCGAGATTTGCGACAGCTGCACAGTGGAGTGCAACTTTTCTTGCAGGAAAATGATACAATCTTCAGAGTTCTCAGTTGCAGCTTCTTTTATTATTGTGACTAAAATAAGACAGGACGAGCCTTTCCTTCATCCCCCTGGGCGTTTCTCTACCAAGCCATGCTTGCGCTTGGTGGTACGTGCGCCGCATCTGATGTTGATGGCAACCGTGCTAGGTTGAACGCATTTTATGGCCAAATTTCGTAAATATTTCGTATCTGAGCCCATAACCAATTTATCCGTACCTTTTTTTAAGACGAGCTGTTGTCCAGATGCTAGTCTCCAGAGGCTAGGGATTCTGAGAATTTAGCATGCATATTACTTTTAGATCTGCTTGATGTTGAATGAGGCAGCAGAATTATTCTTTCCCATAGCCGAAAAACACTGATACGGTATCACATCCTGTAAAGGCATGGTTGAAGAGCGTATGTGTAGATGTATCTTCTTTTGCCTGTTGAACTTGGATGTCTTCTTTTACATTTTTTTGCATGTCAAAATTTGCTACGTCATTGCAACATTTGTTTCCTCATTGAAAATTGCTGAAGTACCTGATGTTTTCAAACGATCAAACCTCTCAGATGACTTTAAATCATTCTGCGCAGCATAACTGCGGTATCCGTCATACATAACTGTGATGTTGGATACATAATATCTTTCCATGCCTCATCACCAATATACGCATTGTACACTTCCACGACTCTCTTCATCCTCCTCCTATCTTACAATGAATCCCGTTCCATCTATTTTGTCATATCTGTCATTGATTGTGTTCTGCGGTAATTTCCAGCAGCCCTTTGCACACCCTCCAACTACCGTAATAGATACCCAAAGTGTGTGTCGCATACTACAGCACCATATTCAAACAATGGTATGGCCAAAATTTTGCTACCCAATTTCTTTACTCCTCTCGTTCATCACTCTCTCTAACAAGTGAAGGATTTTGAAACGTTTTCCTACTACCTGCCCAATTTGTCTTGACCAGTTGAGCTTCATATTATCGAAAGCTATACCACGATAGTTACATTTCAATTCTTCTAGAGACAATTTGTTCCCTTGCGGACGTCTTCATTAAAGAAAGATGTGATGCACGGAACGAACTCAAATGGAAAACAGTAATTCATAATGGAAAAGAAATTGATTTATGAGCATTTTTTGACTAATTATGACTTAATTTTGATTTTATAAATACACTGTGAGCCGCAACATTAAGCTTTGATTTTTGCAAGTTATTTTTCCAACGGGTACAAATACCATGAGTAATAGAGCGGTCTGGAATCTCAGTGGCTAGTGCGTCTAACTGGAGATCGAAACCCCTGTCTCTGATGATTTTTTCAAAGGCACTTAACTCGACCTTCACCTCTGCCAGAACGCTTCTGTGATATGGATTCCACGTTAAGCTGTAGGTTCTCTATACCTACCATAGTTAGGTTAGAATGCACGCTGCACGTGAACTAAGACATCCCAGTGACAACTGAGGCATCTAGAGAGTTCGTGAAGATTTACTGTTGACACATACACCCGCCATATAACGCTAAAATTGTCAGGAGAGGGGTAAAATGAAGGAAGATCGCATGCTTTTGGGACAGACCTCGTATTTTCAACATCCAGAAATTAGTCTCACGCGGAAATTTTTGTCGGTGCTTGGTTTTGCTATGGCGCCTCTTCCTCAAATAGTTTCTATTGGCTAGAACAGTTTTCTAGTTGCCTCATAAGAATCCGCCAAAACTTCGGGACGTACGCCTCCTAAAAATTTCGGGTTAACAAAATGTCATCCAGTCATCCACGTTCTCTTGTTTATTTCCTGGACTTAGTTGATACCATAGGGATTTTCAACACCGTTACTCACAAACAAGATGGTTGTCCATGGTTCGCCCCTCAGAGCCGGCAACCGTCTGGCGGGCGCTCTGTTACCTTGTATTCCGTACCTTGCTCGGCCGTCGCAGCTACGAAAATCAGACTCAGTCAAAATTCTTCTTATCTCTGACTGAATTTAATATTAATAACAAAAGTTGTAAGGTATGACCCAATTTTGTCATTCCATTACAGGAGAGACTATATAAGCCTCTTCCGACCAGATTTCAACCTCTCCTTCACGTGATATACGGACGAGGTTCTGCTGACTGAAAGATTCGCGGTATAAGGAGTCACCCACTACTTTCGAACGGCCTCCGGAAGGAGGGCAGAAGAGGGGGAGAAGTGGTCCAGGGCACACTCTTACACTCTTGCCCTTGGTGTTGGAACTAATGGTGGATGAATCAAAAATGATCAACATCATGGGATGTAGCAGGCAACGGGAAGCAACTGTGTTAAAGAAGCTAAGGGTATCATGAGGGGGTAAAATATTTCCCCAACCTAATCTCCGGGTGGGAACTGCTCAGGGAGTAAGAATGGATAGAAACATTCTACAAGTCGGAGCGTGGAATGTTAGAAGTCTGAATAGAGCAAGTAGATTATAAAACTTAAAAAGGGAGACGGAACCTCTTAAGTTAGATATCGTTGGAGTTAGTGAGATTAAGTGGAAAGATGGACAGGATTTCTGGTCTGGGGAACACAGAATAATAAACATAAAAGCAGTCAGTGGAGTCACTAGTGTAGGATTTGTAATGAACAAGAGAGTAGGTGACAGGATTATTTTGATGAGGGTAGAAACTAAGCACGTTAGTAGAATTGTATATGCCAAAATCACAAAAAGATGGTGAAGAAATAGATAAAATATACGCTGAAACTGAATAATTGATCCAATATGTGAAAGGGAAGGAAAATCTAACAATCATGGGCAGGGCCGGCGCTAGGATTTTTGGGCCCGGGGTAAGCAGTAAGGGGCCCTTGACCAATTCATCGGTTAGGCCCTCCCTCACACCAAATGGGCGACTTTTTTTAGCTCTACAACTTGTCGAGCGAGGGCACCTTCAGCCGGTGATCGTGGCCCCCCATCAGCCAGCCGGGCCCGGGTACATTTGACCCGCTTAACCCCCCTAACGCCGGCCTTGATCATGGGTGATTGGAATGCAGTAGTGGTAGAAGGAAAAGAAGCTAACACCGAAGGAAGTTTTGAAAAGGAAGAACTGAGCGAAGAAACAGATTTTTAGAATTTTATGAAAAATATTATATAATCGTGGTGAACACACTGTTAAAGAATCATGCATGAAGTACACTTGGAAACGACCAGGGGATACAGATAGAAGTCAAGTAGATTATATCATGGTCAAACAGAGATTCAGGAACCAAGCTCTAGCAGGAGCGGATACAGACTGTGGCCACAATCTGATATTTAAGAAGTGTAGATTGAACTTCAAGAGAATAATGAAGCGACCTAGGCAGAACAGACCATACTGGAAGTGAACAAATTGAAACAATCTAACATTAGAAAAAAAAATCGGAGTTGGTAGACGTGGGTGCAAGAAACAACTATGAATAGAGATCAACTGAGGACGAATAGAATGCAATGAAAACAGAAACAATCAAAGCTGGTAAAGAAACATGAGGCTTTAGGGAAGAAGCCACTCGAAAACCTTGGATCACAGAAGAAATTTTAGAGCTGATGGATCAGAGGAGAAAGCACAAAAATGCTCAGAATAAAGCAGCACGAGACAATGTAGAAATCAAATAAAAGTACAAAAAGCACAAGATATGAAGAGGTTAGCTCCAAGAAAAGTGTGAAGTAGAATGTGAAGTGGTCTTAGGTCAAATGGATGTGGCATGTAGGAAGATCAAACAATATTTTGGAGAAATGAAGAAAAGATGTGTATGGTAAAAATTAAAGCTGCTGATGGGAAACCTCTTTTAAGCTCAAACGATAGAACATATCTATGGAAGGAATACATGGAGAAACTGTATGAAAAGGTTGATTTGAACAACAGCATATAGGAAAAAGAAGTTGATGCAACATTAATGACTTAAGTGATTCTGTTTTGATGACTGAATTTGATACAGCTTGTAACAGAATGACCAAATATGGGTCATTCCGTACATTTTTATATATATTATTTTGCATATTTTTATATATAAAAAGAATAAGAAAGGAAGTATCGGAGAGGATTGTCAGTGTTTGTGGGACCTCCCAGCTAGACGCGCCAGAGGGTCGCGACAGGCAGGGACAATGGACACCAGCTACCCTTCTCACGCAGTTGGTCAAGCGTATAATCCCTTGGCTCCGGGGAAACGGTAAACTGAGGTGAACAAACTACCCAAGCCCCAGGTCTACGAACGGGAAGTTTTGGAGGTCACAGGTGACGAAAAGGTCCGAGGCTATCCCGAATTCACACGAATCAAGAAAGACAAGATTCGCCTATCGTGACAGCCGAAGGGAGGAGCTTAAAAATGGCAGAACCAATCGAGAGAGACTCTCCTTTGCATTTTGTAATGATGGTGTATTTTTTCTATGTACACCACGAGCGACGAGAGGAGGCTTTTTCCGGCGGACGCTGGAGAGGACTTGGCTCCGAGCCTTCAGACGAGAAGGAGCGGATCTTCCGAAGCTGGAGATCGCTCGGTCTTGGCTTCGAACCTGAGGGTCAATAAGCGTGCCTTTTACAATGAGGTCACTGTGCACGCATCCATTACGCTTGCACGGACGTGGTGCATTGTCCGCCATAGCCAAGGGGCTATAGTAATTTCGCCGTCGCGGGAAACACATCGCCGTCACGGTAATAATTCTACAAGTGCAGTGTGGTACTTTTATTCGGTCATTGAGTACAGCCCTGTAACGACCACTGAATGATTAGGAGCTCTCGCACCCCCAAATATTGAGCTAGCTGGGGCAGACTTTCTTAAAGCCACACTTGGTGGATAATTTAAATTATCCTGGCGCCCGGCATTTGAGATCGAATACAGTTAATTGTCAATACTGTGTTTGATTTATGGTTCCCGATCATTGTGACGGGAGCTTTCATTTAAACAAATCAAGTGTGTAGCTTTCTTGCTTGCCAATTAACATTGGGAGTTTGTTTCAAGGTTAATTTAAAGGTGGTTGTGTTTTAATGCTTTGTTTATTTGTTAATATGTGTTGGCAATTGTAAGAAGAGGCTTTGAATAGTTCTTTTTATCATATTTCAATGTGTCAATGTTAACGATAAATAAGCCTCGCCTGTACGCCATTATGAGTACCCAATAAATTAGCAGCCTAAGGCTTCTTTTAATTATAAAAAGAAGTAAAAGGTTTTCACCCTTACCTCCCCGGCATAACCGCCACAAGCTTCGAATGATTTGAAATCAAATAATGCTAATGGAATGATGAGATAGAATTTTTGATAGATGGAATCCCTGCATAACATATCGAAAGTAATAAATGCCACGCCTTCTACCTTCTCGTATTAAATGGTTCCAAGTTTGCATTATTTATGCGTTTGAAAGTGTCGAGATTTTCTCGCAGGAATGATTATTTGCAATAGTAAATTGTGGAGGTTTGTTGGATACGAACGTGTAGATATCAATCGTCAATGATTTTTAGTGAATAGTCTATATGTGTTCATTCCTCCACCGACTTCGTTGCTGTGAACTTTTTTCTGACCGTGCGTTGCACTGAAACACTTGCTGTCGTAAGCTGTTGGTCCAACAAACAGAGCATTCAGAATGGTCGCGTAGGGGAAAAAATAAAAAATACCAACAGCGTTTCTATTTTTGTACTGATTTTTATCGTTAGAATATTTGTATTTTTCGAAATAGTGTATGAAATAGTCATTTTATTATAGATCTATATTTTGACAAGTATGCAAATAAACACGAAATAATTGAAGACATACATAAGCAGTTGGCAATTAAAAGTAATTAATTTCGTAGCAGTGAAGTTAGTTTAGCCAGTAAACAGTCGGTTTTGTATTATTTTATTAATATCCTTTTTACACGCGTTATATTAGCTTGATCTGTATGTACGTATGTAACGGAATTTTACAACTCCATTTTGACTCACTTCCAGATGCCCGAGCTATTTGAAATTTCGCACACATATTAAGATCCGGTGACAATACAATAATTTCACAGAAATGTCCTGCCATTCTCATTACTTTGACAGTAACAACAGAAACATGGTTGAATGTCATGGAATTTTGCAACTTAATTTTAACCCAATTCCAGATGTCCGAATTGTTTGAAATTTTGCTCATGTATTGATAACTGATTACAATAATTACATAGCTATGTCTTGATATTCTCGTTACTTTGACATCAACAATTGAAAAATTTTGCACACGTTTCGAGAACCATTGACAATTAGCAACCTCGTGTTATTTTCCTTACTCTGACGGTAACAATAGAAAAATGATTGCATGTAATGGAATCTTTCATTTCAGTGTTCACCCACTTCCTTACATCCGAATTGTTTGAAATTTTGCACACTTATTAAGAACCGATAAAAATTCAATAATTTCACTCTCACCACGTTGTCAGTTACGACTTAAAAGTGGTTGAATTTAATAGAAATTTCAATTTTCACCCACTTCTGAAAGTCCGAATTGTCTGAAATTTTGTAATCTCATTACTTTGACAGTAAGGGCACTAAAGTTATTTAACCGTCTTATGACAGATTTGGATCACCCACTTTCCACGTCACCCTTGGTGGCTCGGTTGTTTAAGGCGCGTGACTTGCAATAGACGTTCCCTAATCGAATCCCGGCTTCGGTTGGAATTTTCACTGATATTATAAGTGACAAAGATTAAGATAACCCACAGTTCGGATTTCACGTTAAACTGCAGGTTCCCTATACCTGATGGGATTGCCTAGTTAGGCAAATGTAGCCGCGACATTAGTGCACAAGCGCGGCAATTCAAGAGAAACCTTCGTCATTTTGCGACCGGACCCTTCCAACATTTCCCGACCAATATCGCCATATGCATTTAATTGAATTACCAACTTCCAGGCGTCTTAATTTTTCGAAATTTTGTATGCGTATTAAGAACGTTTAGCAACACATTAATTTCACAGCTGTAACCTGGTATTCTCATTACTTTGACAGTAACAACAATGGTTTTGTTGCGCAACCTTTTGCATGTGCGCAGTTCTTGGAAGAGCGATATTTTAAGAAGTTATAAAAAAAATAATAATAACAAATGTGGGGTCAAGTAATAATAATCCTACCAAACCTGATAGTACAATGTTTTTATTTTATTTTCTGAAAGGACTGTTAACAATTCAACGAATTGTACATGAAAACTCAATTGTTACGAGAAAAACTACAGCTACATTCAAACAGTTCAACCTTTCTACATTTAGCTATCTGTATTGGCGGTATTAATTAGGCATGTAATAATTAAAGCGCTATCAAAATCAATTTAACCCTATGAAAATTATAAATGATTCTTTTCAATAGCATCGTCGGTGGCGACAGATGCGAATGGTTTATTTGTGACCATAGACATCGGCAAATACAGACGAAACAGTGATGGTAGAACTTACTCGTAGTAGTTGTGAACAAGAATAAAGGGTGAAACAAATGAAAACAAATTAAGAGAAAAATACTTAAATATGTGTGGTCCAGCAGGTAGTCAAGCTCTTCAGCATCCTACGAATTGTTGATGCTACCTAAAAAACTTAACGACACATCTTCTAGTTCTGAAAAACATCAGGAAGAGCATTTAGCAAACCCACCCAAAATAATACAATCAGGAACTGTTGCAAAGTGCAGAAGAAAATATATCATTACTTCCAGTGAAGTGTAAGAGATTCAGTTTATGTTCTTCAAGCTATCGTGGAGGCACTTGGACTCAGCATTCATGATTCTTCCATAAGCAGATATTTCACTGAATGAAACAGACACAAACAAGGAAGGAATGAGCAGAAGCTATGATAGCTGATTTTAAAATGATGTGTCCCAAGTCATGACAGTTCAGAGGAATGACAAGTTGTTGCCCGGTCAGGGCATAAGTAGTTCCAAAGAATGACTGCTAATCTATCTTATAATTACATATCATAATAGGGAACAACTTCTTGTGGGAAAGACAAAAGTGAAGTTGTTTTGAATGCTCTGAATAACTTGGACCTAAGTGATAAAGTGCAGATAAACGTGTTGCAGTACAATTGCATCCAACATAGGTCATCTTAGTGGCGCTTGGGCACTTCTGGAGGAAATGTATGAATGAAAGTTGTTACTTTTTGCATGAGGGTATCAAACTGATATTAGCAGTCTGATAAAACATTTCAGTGCAACATAAATTGAGTACTGTAGTAGTTACATTTATGTTTGGCTGAATTAAAAAATCCATCCTGAGAGACAACTACAGAGAACTAATTGAGCTATTACATTTTTGGATGGAGATAGTGACAAAGACCTGAAAATAAGGCCTCCTTGTCCATTGCAATAAACGTGATGTATGGCAAGAGCCATTTATTCACTCAAGATACATTTCCTAAGTTTTCAACTTAAATTGAGCAAGGAAGATAAAATGTTATATAATTCAGAAAGGGAGAGTACATTTGACTTTGTAAAAAGGTACACTCCTTTGATGGCAGAAATATCTGGCTCTACTTTGTATGGTATTTAAAATTAGCTGTCTTGTATGTAAATTGTACATTTTGTTTCTTTTGCAACTTATTTAATGCTTACCTATGTTTTGTTTTAGGAAAAATCATGGATGAATTTTATCCGTGAAGAGCAAAGAATTGTTTTCTCGGTTGAAAATTTAAAACAGTGTTCTTAAGGAAAGCATTTCTTCGATGGAATAAAATGCGGTTTTTGTACAGGCTAAAAGATAGATCTTTTATCTGAATGACACAGTTGAAACATATGTTGAATTAATGCAGGATTTTCATGATTTAATTACAGCCGTTGAAGAACAGAAACAATTTTCATGCAAAACACCGAAAATTATACCAATGCTGAGAGAGACAGATATTACAAAGAAAATATCCCTAATAATTTTAATCCTTCTATATCACTAAAAAATAAATATTATTTTTTAATTTTTTGCTGTTTGGATTTCTTTGCAAATCCAAAATTATAATGATTTAGTCAGGTTTAAAGCAATAATCAAAATAAGCACTTTTGGGTCTAATCACCATAGGTTAGCATCATAGTAGAAGGATAAAATTTCTTATGTAAGTATGCTACAGTGATTTTTTTTTTCAATTGAGGATATGCGTTTGAATATTCGAAGAAAAAAATTCCCTCTATGAGGTACACCCTAATATATATTTATATAGCTTTTAATTAAAAATAAAAAAAATAAAAAAATATCTGTACATTTAAAATATCATATTTAAAAAAAAGAAAGTACTGTGCTGCAGTGTTAATGGCCTATGAAACAGTAATCAACTGTTTTAAATTTTTTGACTCTCTGTCTGTTTGAATAAACCGGATTCATGCAAAAACTACTGGTCGAATGCTCATGTGGTTTTGAATAATATAGGGTATGTTTCATTTTGATATGAAGTCACAAGACTAATAAATTTAAGATAAAACAAATTAGTATCAGTTTTTTGCTGAGCAAGATTCAAGCAAAAACTACCGGTAGGATTTAGATGGGATTTTGAATAATGAACAGCCCAGTACCTGGGGTAAAATAGGGTATGTTTTATTTCAATATGATGTCGGAAAGCTGAGAAATTCACTGCACAGGTGTTCACAAACTAGTACCCATTTTTGATGAATGTGATTCACGCTAGAACTATCGGTGGGATTTGGTTAATTCTCACAATCGAAATGATGATCATGATTTCAGCGTATAAAAGATTAAAATTGGCAGGAATTAAGCTATCTTTTTGTCATCCATTGGTGATGTGTTAATCTGTACATTATCAGTCCACATGCATACATATTCTAAGTTAGGATGTTTGACATACAAACCCACACCGTTGAATCGTTTCAACCAAATTTCCTGTAGTAAATCATTTCAATCAGGGGGGTACAAATCTCCATCTGACAGCTTCACTTATTTAAATATTGTCTGATCCAATCCACATTCTGTAGTGATGGGAAAGGATCAAAAGTTAGATGAAAAGAGAACTAGTGGTTCAAGAACCGCACTTTACTTTGGTATATTTTGTTATAAAACATGTACCAAAAATAATGTAATTGGTTACAAGAAAAAGTGTATGAATATCTTGTGGGTAATTTACAAAATCAATACATACAGAGTTTGGCCATTGTATAACAGCTGAGCTTAATTTACTCAGATCTCTGCTTAGTTCTTGAGCAGTCATTTGAAAAGTATTGGTATAAATATGCAAGCTGACATTTAATAGAAAAAAATACTGTCATACATAACTATGAATTCTTCCACTAAATACTCTACATACTGGTGATCCTCTCTGGCAAATGGCAGCAAGTTTTGCATCATGACTGTGTGGTTGGAGAAAACAAGATGGAAAGCTTACTGCTCAGTCCAAAGATACTAACAACTTACAAATCCCTAAAAAATCAAAATGACACTTTCTGAAGTCATTCCACCCATGACTTCAGCGTGCACACATCTCCGGAACCAAATAGCTCATTCCCTATTGCATGAATAAGGTTTTAACCAGAAATATTGTATATGTTTTTGTTCATCTCATATGTTTTTCACTGATGCAGCCTTCAACTTTGGTGAGTGATGGGTTACTTTCCATGTCCTTTCTTATTTATATTGAGTACAACATACACTTATCAAAATATCAATTAAAAGCAAATTAAGAAAGTGTTTGTTGGTAATACAACACAACTAGAGAAAGGTGAAATTAGAGCAGTTATTCAATAAAATGGTAATAAGACCACTGAGCAGCTCTCTACACAGTCTAGAAATTAGTTCATAACAAACTGCAGTAAAACTACGGGTGGCAGCAAACAAACAGCAAGATTTAAAAAACAAATCACTGAAAATAAAAGCAATTCATTTTTGTTGTTATAAATAGATTTGACATGAGTGGATCTTACTGGTATAATGTAAAAATGTTCATTTTCTGAATATTGTGTCAGCCAGATGATTGTCTTCATTTTGTACACATTGCCTGAGCCTGAGAACGAAGGACCCACTACGTTGTGTAGCATTTCCAAAGATATTTTGTTGACTCCTTGCCTTATGTGATCCTCCAAGCCATTCTTGTCCCTTGGTACATTATTTTGAAAAATTTTAGATTTAAGGTAGCCCCAGAGAAAATAGTCAGGTGCCGTTAAATCAGGTGAACAGGCTGGCCATGGGAAATTGCAACTTGCTCATAAGACTACCAGGAAAAGCGAACCAAGTTAAATCCAGTAAGGGCACACTGGTGTTATGGCTAGTTAAGCCATCTTGCTAGAATAGTGTGTTTTCATCAGGATCATACTCATCGAGTTCAGGAACGGTTAAAGTTGCCAACATGTCAGTGTAACGATCAGAGCTAACCGTCACCACAGCACCAAGTTCATCTTAAAAAAAATAGGGGCCGATTATTCCACGTGATGACACTGCGCACCAAACCATAACTTTCTCTGAGTGAAGAGGTTTTTCATGGAGTTTTAATGGGCTAATTTCAGCCCAGTATCTAAAATTCTGCTGTTTTCAAAGCCGCTAAGGTAGAAATGAGCTTTGTCACTAATCCATAAATTGTGAACTCTCTCTTCATTTTCACTAATTTCATTTAACAACTGTTGACAAAAGCAAACTCTGTTAGTGTAATTCTGAGGATTGAGGGCATGCACAACTTGCATCTTGTATGGATGGTAATGGAAGTCGTGCTTTAGAATCTTTCTTACAGATTGATAACTAAGTTTAAATACATCGTTGTGTCACCTAGCTGATTTTCGTGGGCTTCTTGTTAAGGTCTCATGTACTTGACCAATATTCTCAGGTGTTAGGGTCATTTTTTCACTACCCCCTCTTTTGTTTGTCGTTCTTCCAATGGCTTCAAAATTTCTCACTCACGGTGTGATAGCTTTAACTGATGGCAACAAAGAACACGGAGATTGCTGAAACTCTCACCGGAAGTCTCATTGAGTGACAATGAAACTATCCACGTTTTTGTAATATTCTTTTACAGCAAATGCATGCTGCTCAATCGATCAGTGCTTCGTGGCAACTAAATTCTGACTGTCTAGATGCCCCCTGCTCTCGAAACCCCACCACCATGCCTACCAGCCCTTCCAGGAACCTTGCCATGTGACTGACCCACCATATGTATTCATGAAGTTCCAAACTGTTGAAGGCAATAAACTACTAAGCCAATAACAATTTTTAGTGCACAAAATCTAACAAATGAGTTGCACCAAATTTTTGTTTTGTTTTGTTTTGTTTTGTTTTTTGTTTATGGATGTAGCATGATGTAAAAGGAATATACAGAATTTAAGCTCAAAATTATCTATAGCCTGTTATGCATTATACATTTTGAAGTTAATCACAAGTAGATAAAATATAGAGAGAAAAAGATATACTTTCAAGTTTTGATACACAACTAAAACATTCTGGGGTACATTACATGAAGTACTTTCAGAGTTCAAAACAGAACAATTAGAAACACCAACTAGAGTAAAGCATCAGAATCCTTATTTAAACTAATAAAAGTGTATTTTTTTTACATGGTGGGAGACAAGAAATAGAGACCTAGTGTGTCCCATGATAGACACCAGCTGTTAAGGCCTTAAAGGTCTGCATAACTTATTAGTCATTGGCAACACTTGACATGAGATAACAGATAGCCACGAGTTCACCTGATACAGCTGGGATGGTCAAAGCATAAGTCTAATAGACTACTTGTATATATTGTTTAGCAGATGTCTCCACCCAAAACTAACAGATGTAAAAGACATATCTAGTGTGATTCTAGGAGGATATCACCTGTTGGTCATAGCAAACGTTAAGAAAATCAACCTGGGCAAAACAGCAAACAAAAGGAGTTGGAAGCTGGCAGACAGGAGCACAGAGGCATTTGAGGAAGAGGTGAGATAAATTTGCCTAGTGATGAAATAAGAGCAGCAAAGAAGACTAGAGAAGATTTAGAACAATCAAGGGAGCAGAAAGGGCAGGTGGAAGAACATCAAATAAGAGGAAGAGGAAGCAATCATCTTGGTGGTAGCTTATAACTGAAGCAGTAAAAATGAAGAAGAGAGTATGGAGAGAGTGGTTTCCAGACAGAGACAAGAGAAAAAAAAAAAAAAAACAAATGCAAAAGAGTAAAAGGTAAGGAACAGAACAAAAATCAGTAATACTGACAAAAGTACTTAACACATCAGGTGAGTGGAAAGAGGAAGAAGTATTGATAACATGGAAAGACTACTTCAAGGAGCTGTTGGAAGAATAGAATGAAACCAGTGACGGACTGTAGAAAGTACCAACAGCATATGAAAAGGAAATGGAAGGCTTTAGCATGTGGGAGCTAGAAATAGCAGTGAAAGAAATACCACAAGGAAATCACCAGAAGTGAATATAAAAAAAGGACAAATGGGAAAGAATTGGTTGTACAGATTTGTATGAGCAGATTGTAAAGAAGGGAAAGTATGAGGACTGAAGGAAAGGAGTCATGGTGCTGATTTATAAAAAGATAGGAAATCAAAATGCAAGAACTACAACAGTTGCTGCACCATTGCCTGAATATATATGAAAAAATTATCCTATGCAAAATCAAACAAATAACAGGGGAAACAGCTAGAGAAGAAAAGCATGGATTTAAGCAAGGAGTATCAACAGTAGATGCAATGTCTATATTCAGACAAATCATAGAGAATAGATGGGAATATAAAAAAGGACACAGTAAAATCTTTCATCAACATAAAATAATGATAAGGCACAAAGGGAAAGCATATGGTAAACCTAAATAAAGAGGAATAAATGACAGAATCTTAGAATAAGGGATATTTATGAGAAGTGTGAAAACTGAGTGCAGCTAGATAACAGAAACTCAGATTAGTTTCAGATGGAAAGGGGAGTTAGACACAGAAGAGTATTGTCACCTGTTTTGTTCAATGTGATATCAGATAAAGTCATCACAGAAGTTCAGTAGAACGGAAACACAGCAGAATTAAAAGTGATAGCATATGCTGATGTCATACTGATATTTGGGATGGAGACAGAAAAGAGTTTCGAAAGAGATTTGGGAACATGGTGGCCAGTGATTGGGAAGCATGGTCTGAAGATGGGCCTGTAAGAAAGACAATCCCATTAAAGGATGTGTTAGTCAATAGCAACAAAATAGAATGCATAGAGCAGTTTGTTTACTTTGAAAGTAAAATATCTACCAGTGGAAAGATAGAGGAAGAAATAGTAAAGAGAATAAGGAAGAGCAGACAATTTTATCACTAATGCAAAGATATAATCTGGAGGCGTAACACATGGAAGGAAGTCAAAATCTTGCTTTTGTAGTATATTACCAACTAATAGAGCAGTCTGGTGACTCAGTGGTTAAACTGTTTGACTAGGGATCAGAAGTTCCCCAACTTAAATCACTGTCTCAGCAGGGATTTCATAGGCCCTTAATCCAACCTTCACCTCTGATATAGCTTACTGTCTAACGTGAATTACACCAAAATGCTTCCTTGGTTCAGATTCCACATTAAACCGTAGGCTCCCTGTACACAGTAGGACTACTGGGTTAGGTTAAGGTGGCTATGACAGGGGCAGAATGTGCAGCCAATACACTAATACTGAATTTTGGTTCTGAAACCTGGACTTGAACATAAAGAGATATTAGCAGACTAAAGGCAGCTGAGATGAAATTTCTGAGCAGGATAGAGAATGTCAGTAGAAAGGAAAGATTTAGAAATGAAAACATCAGGGAGAGATTAAAAGTTGGTGTATTGGAAGACACATTAACAAAGAAGAGGCTGCAGAGGCTGGGGCATGTCATGAGGATGGAGGAGGCATGAATGCTGAATTTAATTCTTTTAAGCAATGGATAGGGAAAAAGACTTAACAGAAGGCCATGCACAAGATGGATGGATCAGACAATAAATAATGTAGAGGCAAAGGAAATTTGTTGGAGAAAAGTGATAGAGGGAAAAACTTGGAGCGACCTACAGACATGTAAGAGGAAGTGCTATATGATGTACAAAAGTGTAAACATATAGTGATGATGACAAAGGCTGCACAGAACTTAACAGTGAGTGTGGTTCATAACCATAGTAAAATAATAACAGGAAGATTAGTTTTACATTCCACTGTAGTAAAATGAGTCAATAACACACATTAAACTTTTCACTAGCATAAAAAAACTACTTTAAAAAGTAAAGATTTTTTAAAAATACCTGATGTCATATGTTTCATTAAATAAAGGAATATTTGAATGTTGTTTAAAAGTTACCAGACTGTATGTTTAGCAATTTTTTTTAATTTTTATACTCAGTGTGTACACTATCATTGCACAGTTTACGCAAATATATATGATCTGAAGGACAAATATAAATATTTAACTTCATTGCAAAGAAAGGCTGATGGCATTTCTGAAGAGTAGAAAAGGCTCCAAAAATTGTCAGCTACCCTCCCAATTTTAAAAGTATAGGTATACAGTTTTGGAGCTAGGTGGGATTTGTCAACCAGAAAAATAATTTCATTTGAGTAATGTTCTCTAACATATTTTCCGCAATTAGGAAGAAAATGTAAGTTATCATAAGCTGACAGCAGTATCTGACAGATAATCATTCATCTGTTTATTTGTTAAAGTAGAAAAGAGAAAGAAAGTACACAATGTAAACATAAAATTCATAAATTTTAATTTTCAGATATATGTTAAGATCTAAAAGCACCACTCAGTGCTGCCTTCTGTATGAAGTCTTTCAGAATTTGCTCTTCTAATGAAGTAAACCCATCTGATTGTATCACAGCAGTCATGTGATTTAAACAAAAGCGAAAGCAGAAGTCTTCAAGTTCCTGTCAAATCAAAATGAATACATCCTCATTAAACTATTTTTATTTTATTTCTTATTAAATAACAGTTTAAAATCTTTGATTTCTGAAACACACACAAAAAAAGGTACACAATAAATGTATTGACACTCAAATTAAAAAAACAACATCGTAACATAAAACATTAAAGAACAGGCATTTAACTGTCGACCAAGTATTCTTTTGCTTCAGGTTGTACAGTTACAAAACATCAGTGAAAGTTCAAAACAAGTAATTATTTAAAATTCCAGATGATTTGTAAACTCGTTCAGTTTTGTGCAATGCTACTGAATTCAATGATTTCTGCTACTTCTTGCAGCTGGTTTTAAAGACATGTCCTTAAGTGTATTCATCTTGATGACAATAATTAATTATGTTTTAATCATTATGCAGTCACATATTGTTACACACAAACAATATTTATTACAGAGCTACTATTTTTATTGAAAGAATGTAGGCTTTTCCAGTGTATGCCAATCAGTGGTTGCTGCTGACGTATGTAGGAACCATTTTGGAAATCACCTCGGGTGATTTTCGACGTACCCTGTGAAATCATTATCTTGATAGTCAGATTGGGAATTGAACCCTGGTAGTACTGAAAGCCAAACTCAGTATTAGCACTCAACCATGAGTTTCATTCTGTCAAGTAGAGATATTTCATACATTTCCCAATGGCTCTAAAGCATTTAATTTAATTGCAAGAAAAACATGCTCCAGTGCCGATTTTTTTTCACCTTCCTACTTTAAAAATTTAACAATTTTAATTTTATCTCTTTCAACATTTTTGTTAAATTATTTATAACTTCCATTAATAATTCCCTCCAATCCATAACTCCTTTACACACAAAATGAAATTATCCCATTTTTTTATGAAATCAAGTGCCAAGTTGTGGTTGTGGTTGAGGTCATGGTCATCTTTCCCTATCCCTGCCCTTCTTGTCATTCTTGTAGCAATATTTTCATAATTCATCACCAATATATGCATTACACTATTATTACTCTTTTCTTGCTTCTCCCATCTTCCAATGAATTTCAATCCAGCTCCTTTGTCAAATCAGTTACTGACTGTGTTATACAGTAATATCCACAGTCAAATCAACAAGCCTTCCTTTCTAGCCCCACAAATTCCTGTATTTGATAGCCAAAATGTTGGTACACCACCAGGGGTGGATCTGGTATTTTGATTTGGAGGTGGGGGCAGCTTGGATGGATTTTGGTTTGTGTGGGAGAGGGGCCTTAGTCAGACAAGGGTAGTGTTTATAGTCTCCTCAGATTGCTGCTCCTTCTGCCGTCTTAGAAGATCAGTAGAGCTAAAGAAAAAATGTTCTCCAAAATTACAATATCAGGAGTGGACCTAGAAACTTTTGAGTGGGAGGGTATAAGCCCCCTAGCCCCATCCCCATGGATCCACACCTGTGCACCCTATATTCAAGTAATGTCTGAACCATAGTTTTGTAACACAATTCATTCACTTCTCTGGAACATCACCTTCTCCAATAAAAACAGATTTTTGAAGCCTCTTCCTACCACTTGCCCAATGTGTACTGCTCAGTTGAGATTATCATCAAATGTTACTCCAAGATTTTTACACATCAGGTCTTCAACAAGCAATTGCTTCCCCACCATAAAAACATGAACAACCTTTAGTTATTTTGTCTGTGAATCTTTTTATGCATTTATTTCTACTCAATGATGACCTAATCAGTTACAGTTTCCAGGTCATCTTGCAGCTGTTAACAGTCTTCTCCAATTTTGATTCTGTTATATAACAATATCTTCTTTTTCTTCCTATCCAATGTTAGGTCTTGTGGCATGTTATTGGTTTCAGTCTATCTTCTTGATGATCTTCCTACATCTCTCCTGCCTCTGGGATAATACTTGAGGATTTTTTTGTGGGATCCTGTCAGTATTTATCCTTAGTAAATGGTCTGTCCAATATGTTCTGTACTTTTGCACAGTTTGGAGAACTGGTTTGACTATGAGTTCCTTAAGGATTTCATGAGATCACCATCTGTCTCATAATGTGTAGCCAGCTATTCTCATGAATCAAATTTCTGCAGTCATTAGTCTCCACTCATCACCTTTGCAGAATGCCCAGGCCTCGCGGCTGTACAGTAGTGTAGGTTTAGCCAAGATTTTATACAGCCTGATTTTTGTGTGCCACTGAAGAAGAGATGGTCTGAAAGAGGTATTTATTATTCCTGTAACTATTGTGAAGTTTGTGATTTTTTGTCATATATCAGTGTCTAGGGCATAGCTGTGGTTGTAACCTAATAATTTAAATTCTGGAAATTGTTTTATGGATGTTTTTTTTTTCTATTGAAATTTTGGTTCTTTTGTGATTTTTTCTGATGAAGACCATAACTTTGATTTTATTAAGGGGAATCTCCCTGTCGTACACTTTTGCTGTCTGATGGAGGGTATATATTGATTTCTGCATGTCATCTTCAGATTTAGCAAAAAGTACTTGATCATCTGCAAACAGTAATGTGTCCATGTTGTTCTGTTTGTCTATTTTGATTCAGCCATGGGGTTTTTGTTACCAGCCACTAACAATTTTGTGTGTGTGTGTGTATATATATATATATATATATATATATATATATATAGATGCTGAATAGATGTGACGATAGGCAACATCCTTGTATCAATACTTGACTAATGGGTTTCCCTTCTGACAACTGTTGTCTAGATCTAACTGCAATCACATTGTGGCTGTAAATGCTTCAAATTGCTTTTATGATACATGTTGGGGAGTTACTTTCAGCCAGAATCTGCCAAAGTTTCCTTCTGTTGACAGTATCAAAATCTTTCTTGAAATCAATAAATGCAAACTTGAAAGCAAAACATTTAGTCCTACCAGTTTGTTGCTAGGTAACAAGACATCGAGGTAGCAATGTAGCATTATATTATGTGCAAATAATCTAACATCTAACTGTGCTTGACTAACTAATCATTCATTCATTAGAATAATTCATAACAATGTTCTCAATACAATGTCATGTGGCACTCTAATTTTCTATTCGTTTTTGCAATACTGCATTTCCATTCCTAGCAAAACTCTTTGCTATCTATCTTTTATGAATTCTTCTACTCAAAATGTAACTTTTTAATCCAATCTAATGGTTTCTATCTTAGCACTCATTTTGTCAAACGACTCTAAAGCCTCTAGTGTTACACTACAAACTTGGTATCCCTAGTCATTTTCATCAGATATGCCTGTAGTCCAATAACTGAGAATAAAAGGAATATCCTTTGCTAAAGGCATGGTTGATTTTCTCACACACATTGTTGATTTGGTTGCATATCCACATCTCCTTTAATTTACCTTCCACTGATATCAAACTGACCTGCAATTTTCAAACTTATTTGTCATCTTTCCTTTATGGATTGGTACTACTATCAGACTATAAGAGCCCTCAGACCCAGCCCTTTAGTAAAATTGTATTTTAAGAATTAATTATAGCAATCTGTGAGTGGATTTTGTATATTTTTCTTAACTGTGGATTTGTGTAAACGAACATTGTTTTATGCACAGAAACTAGGTAAATGCCAGGCTATACAATCAAGGACAGTATTCCATATGAAACATTGAATAAAAGTTTGTAATCGTAAATATTGATGTTAGCTATGATGCTTGGAGGACAATTTGTGACAGTTTGGACTGATTTATGCAGATAATTTTGTGTGTAAACGCTTTAATTTTCATTTCCGTGTGTTTCATGACTGTGAATGATTTTGTATTAATTCTGATTGTTTTTATGTGATTTTGATTGTTAGCTGCATTGTCACTGTTCAAAAAACATAGGGTGCCTTTCTCTGTATTATTCTGGAAATTTATGTAGTAACTATAAAAGGTGAATGGCAGAGGTGAGTTTGAGTTATTTAAAAGTAGTTTTGAAGGAGTTGCAAGTTCATTGAAAGTTAAAATTGTTGGAGCATTTGTTTATGTTTGTACATAATATCTTTGTATGGAGTCCGATACCTTGAAGAAAAATAAACAAACTGGAAATTGATTCTTCAGGTAGTTTTTAAGTATCAAAAGACCTAACGTGGCTTCCGCGGCAGGACAGGAGATCAAAAAATCGTATTTAACAAAATACCTATCAACACTTTCCAGTCCTCTGGTTAACAGCACTCTCCAGGCTCAATCTAAATTGTATTTCAAGATAGGGTACAATGTCATATCCCACTATCTTTAATACAACTGCAATAAATATATATAAAACTGCTCCTTTACACTTTTATAGCTTTCTTCATTCCTTCATAACATCTTCAGGACATTTATGTTTCTGTGGACAAGCTGCTCATCTGATTCACATCCTCCCATTCCTGAATCATTGTCCCTAATGGTCTCATGGAATAAGTTTCTTAATTAAACTAATACTTAATATCTCAGCCTTTCTCAAATCCTCAGTAACTTCTTCTTAGTTATACAAATTTCTACATGCATCATACAGTGGTCCTCATGAACCCATAATATTCTTCATAAGCTATACGCTAGCTTTCCTCTTTGATCAAATTAATTTCTTGGTTAATTGCTTTTGTTCCTTGTTCGCTTGCTAACTCTTAATTCTGTTATGTTCCCTTCTCACCAACTACTTTAGCCTCCTAATCTTCCTATTATAATATGCAGATTCCATACTTTATTTTTTGTTTATTGTCTCCTTGAACTGTTTGCACTTTTACTTCTCTATATTTGTTTTCTCCTCCCATATACTAAAGCTTCCCCTGAAATATCTTTTCAAATGTGCCTTTTTTATAACTGTACTCATTTCTACCTTCAGTTTTAGCCACTGGTTTCCCTAATCGTCTAATAACCATCAGAACTGCTTCATGATCACTTATTCTCAAGCTAAGCAGACTTTCATTCAATAGAGCAAGTCTGTGTCATGTCACATTAAGCAAAAATACTAAAATACATATACAGTCGCATCAGAATTCAGCAAATCAGCTTTTCATTGTCTCTGCCATTGGTTCCCGATGATTAATTCAATCACCCCTGTACTGCAAATGAAAGCATCAGATGAAGATCTCCTTTTTCTTTTTAGTCTATTTTAAATGTTCATTGAGCAAGAAGAAAATTAAAATGCAGTGTGTTTGATTTAAAATGGATTTCCCACATTACATACAATCATTAGATGGCAAGCATGTTACAACAGAAACTCCAGCAAATAATGGTTCTCTTTATTTTTGCTACAAAAAAATGTTTTCTTGGTCTTTTACTAGCAATTATAATTGGTGAATACCATTTTGTTATTGTGATCATCAAGGAATTTAAAAAATCAAATGGTAATGCATTTTATCCACAGCTAGTTTGATGAGGCAATGGTTGTGAGAAACTTGAATCTACTAGATGACAACTTCATCCAGGGAATTAACTTAAAACTGACATTACCTAATACTAGGGAATGAAGGGTTTCCCCTTACAGGGCAGTCATTTTCTTGGAAATCAGATAAACTGAAATCAAGAAAACAAATTCTCAATTACGGGCTCAGCAGAGCAAGGAGGATATCAATGTTATATAATGGGATAAATAAAGTAATACTACGTGCTGCCTCCATAACATTTTGATCAACGATATAAGCACTGGGGTGCAGAAGATATGGGCATTACTGACAGCAGAGAAATAGAAACATTTCAGTATTTGCCTTACAGAGGCTTTAATCTTACATAAGAAGCCATTAAGGTTTGGAATAATTTCATAAAATATTTTTTATCAAAAACTGGCTTAGGCATCATGCAAGTGGGGTGTAAACAAAGTGATTGAAAATAATAATAAACTTGTAAAATAAAATATGAGATTATACCTGTTTGTTTTAACAAGTTTCCTGTTTCCTCTCATAGACTCCCCCATCCCCCTTTTTTTTTTTTTTTTTTTTTTTTTTTTTTGTAACATTATATTGTAAATCATACAATTCTTTGAAAGCCATTACTAATGAGATGAGGTGCTTCTCATCCATAACATTTTCATGAAATGAAAGAGTGAAGCTGAGTGAGAAATAATTTTTTTTAAATTCATCTTTATTCAAAATCATAAAGTTATTACCATTTCAGTAAGCAATTATTCATTTTTTGTTAAACAAAAAACTTTCATTATCTTGTGTGCAAATTTATAAAAATTGCAACATACAAGTTACTAAAATGTCAGTGACACTGGATCTCCCATTCACACTACATCAAAGCAGATCGCATTGAGGCAGATCAGGTGGAAAAATGAAACTGACAGACCGATCCAAAAATGCAGCTTGACGTGACCCACTTCAACACAATGTGACCCACCCCAACATAACTTGCCCTGCCTTTAGTGTGCATTGTTCCATAAGAAACTGTGTAAACAATTGCTGATGCATTTCTGGAAAGCAATACGACACAGTCCACTCTGTTCTTGTGTGCGCTTACCTCTATTGTTACTTGAGAACCCACAAAGTTATTGTCAGGCTTTATTAGGAAAGTATCCAACATGTTCACTTTTACTCTGCTCTTCCACTCGTGTGAAGCCTCAATCCATCACATTTGACACCTGGTAAATGCAAATCCCCACAATAATGACTATTCTATGTTCACCTCTCAAATCTGAATATGAATTTAGTTTCCCCCAAGAGCCTCATCTTCATCATTCATTCTTCCACTGCCATAAGAAGTCAACATCCTATTTCATTCTTTTTTATTATTCCTGGAATCTCTATCTGGAAACTCATACCTATCATCTATAAACAGAAGTAAACTGTTGTTGTCTTGGCAAACCAACACAGATACCCCTCCATCAATGACTCCTTTGTCTCCACAATACATTCTGTAACCATCAAGACAAACCTCATTGTCTAGCACACTTTCGTTTACCCAAAACTTTACCCCTATTACTACTCATGGTTTGTGTATCTTATATCTTTAAACGAGCAATTCTTGTATATATATATATATTTCGGATCTCGGAAACGGCTATGACGATTTGGATGAAATTTGATATTTAGATAATGTTTTGACTTTTAAGATTACCTAAATAGTTGTCTTCCCTACAAAAAAGCGAGTTTCCAAAATACGGACAATTTTTTCACTTGATATCTCGAAAACGGCACTAGCGCCATCTCGTAGATAATTCAGGTACCAGAAAGCCTAAAAATAGATTCTCTCTGATTTCAAAGAATATTTAAACGAATAGTTCTTGTATACTGGCTGACGCATGGAAATAGCGTGTATAATATTCAAACTTCTTTGGGAAATAGTACCATTGCAAGTTTAATTGTAAAAAATTTAAAAAGGAAGATAATTAAAAACTTATCATTGGTTTTATCAGAGGTGATGAACTTCTTTGAAAATAATATTACCGGTAACAGTTATAAAGTAATCATCGTTTACTTTTTGATCGTAAGAAGTGGTTGTTAGTTTGTCATTAAATACTACCACGCGAGGTATGAGCATAGTTTTATCGGAGTGAATGAATTTAGCACTGATGATGTTCGATCATTACCGTGACGTCACAATCTGATGACAAATTCTTATAGAACGCGACGAAATATATCGAAAATAAAGAATAAATGTTCTTGATATCTCGCTTGGTTTACGAGATATAGCATGTCAAAAACCAGTAATAGATATAGTTCCTTGTGCTTTTGGCGACGTTTCTTCTGGTCCATGCTGTATTTCAACCTGACAACAACCATTAGGAACAAAATAAAACATTGAAAGTACATTTCCATCATATAGACATAGTGCTTTTGGTGGATTCTTTTTCTGGTCCAGACCGGATCTAATCCTAACCTCTTCACTTGAGGTATCAGAAAAATAAATTCTTTATTTTCGATTTGTCTCGACGAGTTTCATACGAATTCATCATCAAACTTGGCTGTGGCGAAATTTATCTTCTGGTCCAGGTCACATTTCAACCAACCACGTCAATTTTGCGATATGATATCTCGCGAACTAAGCGAGATATATACATAAAAAGAATATTTTGTACTTTCAATTTTTCTCGTCGAGTTACATAAGAATCCATCATCAAGGGTTTTCGTAGAATGCCCTGAATTAACACAAATCTCGCATCATTAATTAATCCCTGACTGGCATTAAGATTTCTGTTTAACATAATAATAGCACTTTTCTTTGAAAGCAATTTATGAGGCGGTCTCGCAAATGGATCTAGCGATTTGGATGAAATTTCATACGTAAATAACGTTTTGCTTTTCAAGTTTTTAACACGATTAAAAAAAAGAGGAATTTTTTTATTTGGTTTCTCGAAAACGGCTCTAACCTCATTACGTAGAAGGTTCAGGTACCAGTAAGCCTACTGATGTTAGTTAAGCTTCTCTTTGGCTAAATGTGCACCTCAAAACGCCTAGGAAGCCTTCAAGCCTTTTACTTTAATCAAACTTTACTCGAAATCTTGGATATTGAACAGAAATTGAAAGATACCGAGCGAAGATCGGTCACCCAGGTACTATCTAATAAGTTGCCAAACTCTATTTACTTTCTCCATTATACTATTACAGTTCACAAGTAACAGTCTTATAAATGGTTTTGCAATATTTTGAAGCATTACCTTCACCTTGTTGAGACCTTTTTGGAAATTTCAACAATCTTGCTGTAGTAATCGTAGGCTTCCGCGGCCAGAGTCAGTTGATTCTTGGCTGTCCAGGTGGCGCCGCGTCATGTTTCTTGAAACCGACGTTTTGACCCTCATTCTGGGGTCTTCTTCTGCTTCCAGGGCAGGACTTCTTCCAGTTCTGCCCAGGAAGAAGACCCCAGAATTAGGGTCGAAACGTAGGTTTCAAGAAACATGACGTGGTGCCACCCAGACAGCCAAGAATCAATATTGCTGTAGCTTTCTTCAAAGGACTGTCATGTCTAGAATCACTGTCACCAATAAATATCTGTCTAAAGTGCATACTAACTGTCAGAGGTGAATTCACACTTGTTCCAAAAGCCAGCATGGGCCATCTGATTGCAGCCTTTTTTTTTGTATTTACAATGCTTCTCTGGCTTGCTTATGTCTCCATCTGCTTTTTTTAAGCCAAAACACTAGTGTTATTTAATAAAACAGCATGCCCTATGTTAGCTTAATGTCATGCTTTAATGATTACAACATTATTTTTAAAATGCCTCGCATTCATTCAGCCTTTCCTTGACAGTGCATCCTATCTCGCAGATATACACCTGGCTACAGCTGCTGGGTATTTGGCATACACCCAGTGTCTATCTCTTGCCATTTACCTTTACAAGTCTTCCTGGGTGTCCTGTATACTGGATGGATATTTTTCTTATTTAGAAGCTGACCAATCTTATCTGTCACTACATGGTCATAGTGTAATACTGCCAGTATCCCATCTGTTGGTCTGCTGGTCTCATCTATCAGTGATGGTGCAGAAGATGATATTTGAGAGTCAAGTGCAGCAATGTACTTTCTGATTATATCAGGACAGCAATAATTGGCAAGAGACATCATTAAAATGTGATTTTCAGCAGCTATGCTTTCTTCATCACTCACTACAGTTGCATAGATAGTTAAAGTCTTTAAAATTCCACTTTTTATTATCAGATGGTGGTGGGAGTAAGCATGCAGATAGTGGTTTGTATATGTGGACTTCCAGTGTACCTCATGACACAGGGAGCCTTTTTTTTTTAACTGCTTTACGTCTCTTTTTAACATCGAGGTCTTTAGAGAGGGGAAAGGATGGGGGCAAGGAATGGGAAGGAATTCGGCCATGGCCTTTTTGAAGGAAGCATCCCGGCATTTACCTGGAGTGATTTGGGGAAACCATGGAAAACCCAAATCTGGATGCCCGGACGGGGATTCGAACCGCCGTCCTCCCGAATGCGAGGCGAGAACGCTAACCGTTACACCACCCCGCTCGGTCACAGGGAGCCATCCTCCTTCCTTTTAACATTCATTAAAGAAATATGTTTGTTATTTTCAACTTCCATTGTAAACGTTGTTATTTATGAGCACTGCTAAAAGGCCACAAAAAGGCCTAGTGTGTTTCTTGCCCTTGAGGCCAGATGACAAAGTGTCATCCACATATTTTAACCATAAAGAAGATTTCAAGTTAGAATTGTTGATGACATCAGCCTCAAATGTTTCCATAAATACCTCATCTACAATAAGAGACAGTGGACAACCCATTGTTGCTCCCCCCAATCTGTTGGTAGAAGTTGTCCTTGTATTGACAGAAGGCTGTCTTTAGGAGAAATTCAGTAAGTAATGCCCATGCTTGCAGCAGGCTTTGATTTCCTAAATGTTTCCTAGTTATGTTGGTTGCTTTGTCAACTGGCACATTTGAACAAAGAAAAATATGCATCCGGTATATAAAGGATGATCTCAAAAGTACTTGTAAAGATAAACAACAATTTATTTACTGACACCAAGTGTATACCAAACATCCTGCTAGGTATCAGCGAGACGCAATGTACTATCAAGGAAAGGCTGAATGAACATATGAGGCATTTTAAAAATAACAATATCAGCTGTAGCACAACATTCTGCTAACAATGGGAATGCCATTTTATTCAATGACACTAACGGTTTGGCTCAAGGAAGCAGATAAGTGGCCCAGGTTGGTTAGAGAAGTGTTGGAAAAATAAAAAACTCAATAGCACGAACATGGATAGGGGGCTGCAGCTTGACCACATATGGTCACATCAGCTATCGCATGCCATGCCTGGATTTATAGCAATATTTGAAGAGGTGAAGCAATCTTGAGATAACTTGCAACGGTAACGCTAAGATTATTGCATCCTCTCCAAGGTCTCGCCGAATGATTTACAAGGAACTAAAATCCTTCCTGTGGTTCCTCAGCACAAACAATCCTCAGCTTGCGCAACTCTGATGTCAGCTCACAGTCTCAACTAAGCATGTTACTTCTTGCATTCACCAATTCAGGTTCAAGGCAGTGAAATGACCACAGAGTAATGACGGTTAACATTATTTTATTTCAGTAATAAGAGCACAGCTGAATACACCTCTACACTTGGTCAAAGCCTGCAAACATCTCCCCTCGTGTCCAGCGCCTCTCACCCTCTCCCCCACCCCAGTCATTCCAACCTACAGCTTACTTAATGGTATCGCCCCTTCATGGTCAGGCCTTGTGTGCATACCTGTAGACCAGCCGGGAGGCTATCTGGTCACTCACAAACTGTGGCACTAGTGGGTCACTTCAGCAGTAATCTTATATATATACTAGCACAGTACCCGCCATTGCCCAGTATGGTTAAGCTTGATTTACCCTTTCAATAATTTGATAAGCCCTGTGTGAAACGTGTATTAAATTTTATCATTTACGGAAATTAACAAAACTCAATAAAAATTTTTACATAAAATCCTATAAGTTTGGATGAGAAAAGTTGAAGATTAGAGAAAGTTTTACAATTTTTAAATCTCATTATTTCATCAATGATATTCTTCCATGGCAAGAATCCTGAATTGTGATATACTTTCGTGTCCAAGCTGAAGTCTTTTCCTTGCATTCCGGAAAATGCCTGAAATGCTGTGCTGAACGGATTTTCATTTCCTGCTTTGGAGGCATGTCACATAGCATCATAAGATGTATGGTATACAGTAATTCAGATCCTTGGAAATGGACCTAATAACACCAATACAAATAAATAAATTCAATGCTGAATGGAAGATCGCTTGGAATAAGTGGTGTCTATGGATTAATAGTTTCGTGTCCTTTTTTTATCACTATTAAGAAGTGTTTGCCTTGCTGTGACATATGCATGCAGTTCTTCGATGTTGTAGTTATTCTCTCTCATATAGTCTGCATTGAGTATGTTATATTGTCCTCGTACTGGTGCTTGTAAGCCAAATTGCACCAAGTTCTTATTAGTCATGGTCATGCATTTGTCCTCAAGAATTATCATTGTATTATCGAAAATTTCTGGACATAAATTAAGATCAAATGTTGGTTTTTGTACTCGGAGTTTCGCAAGTATATTTTCACTCATTGCTTTTTTATATTTCTCCCATAAACTGATAGGATTTGATGGGCTGCATGTGGTCAGTATTATAGCAGGTTTCTGATATGGTGTGGAAAGATTAATTCTGCTTCTCTCAATATACTATCCCAGTGTTGGTCTCCTTCAAGCGAACCACGCCTCTCTGTATGTTTGCCACACTTCACCATTAGTGCTACGAAAGAAGTGGGTCCTCACATTGTGTAAAGAAGCATTCTGAGAAAAAAGCATTCAGCACTATTGGGGTGAAGTGTGTACACTCTACCCAAGGCATCACTTGAAACAGCTTCATGTCCAGGGATGGGACGTCTGCAGAAAACTTTTCTTGAATAATTCCACATGTAGTATCTAGGAATCTCAGGATAGAGCCAAGTCCTAGCAAAAGAATCATGTTGGAATAGTTTGAAGAATGCTATCAAAGTCATGTTTGGTGGTTTATTTGCTATTGTAGCGGCGCTGTCCTTTGTGAAGTAAACTCTCTGCCCATTTTCTAAATGTGCATTCAAGTAAACAACTGAAGGATGTCTGTCATGAATAGGAAATCCTAAGATCCTCCATACTGCTTTGTTACTAGTGATGTATTGTCCCAACTGATACTGCATAACTTCATTATTTTTTGTTTTTTCCTGTTAGTTAATCCAAACGCAGCCATATCACTACCTTTGTTTACATACTTGCAAACATACTTTATTGATTTTATGCTGTTACAATATTCAACATTAATATGGGCCTGGAGCATTCTGGACAGCAGGGGTGAAAATGGCACAACCCAGCTGTTGTCAATCTCTGTTTCTGTGTCGCCATGTATCTTTAATTTAGTCATCAATCCTCCATCTTCCAGAGCTCGTCTTCTGCAGCTAGGATAACAATCATCACCAGTTTGTGTTTCTTTGTTCAGATTTCTTGGGTATATTTTATTGCATTTTACGTCCTTCATACAAGGCGAGTTCGGGTTTAGATTTCCACAAGGTCCATGGATCATATTTTTGGTAATCACTTTGAAAAGACTGGGATCTTCTTTTTGGTTAGGGACTTCAGCAGATATAATGTCATCAATTTGTGAAGGCTGGATTTTATAGAATAACCAAATTAAATTGTGCGAGTGTAGTAATCCGCACTTTTGATATGCTATTGTATACATTCAGCATCTTGTTGCTCCAAACACATGACACTTTGTTATGACATTCATTAATTTTGATTGTTTCTGCCTGAATACTCTCGCAATTAAGTTGTGGTGGTCACCGGGCACTTGACCATTTGTGAGCATCTCCTTCATCTCTGTACAAGCCGGATTGCACTTGAATGTTATGAACAGATCTGGTCTCCCATAAGCTCTCACGTATGTCATTGCATCTTGAGTATATTCATGCATGTGCCTGGGACTACCTGTGAAGGTCGCTGGTAGTATGACCAAACTTCCAACATCTTCAAGATTACCATCATTGGCCACAGCATTCTTAAGGTGGATATACTCTTCATCTCTCTGTTTATTCTGATTTAAACAAATAAAAAGAAGTCGATGTAATCTTTGATGTCAGGGCTGAACCACGTCAATTTGTTGAAACCTAACGTTTCGGCCATCATTTTGTGGCCTTCTTCAGAGTACTGTCATGGCTGGAACTGCTGCCGTCTATATATAGCTCCCGAAGAATGCGCTAACCATTTGGAGTGACGTCACTCAAACTACCGCCGCCAGCGTGGCCGGTCCGATGGGGACCTGCGTCCCGCGTTTTCCTAATCAAGCATGACCATATTTGGTCAAGTTGTAGCCCGCCGTCCGCATTCATATTATCTGGTCTTTTTTTGATTTCCAACACTTCTCTGACATGCTGTGGCCACCATCTGCTTTCTTGAACCAATACACTAGTGTCACTGAATAAAATTGCGTGCCCACTGTCAGCAGAATGTTGTGCTACAGCTGATTTGCTGACGTCATTATTTGTATTATGTCTTATGTGTTTGCACAGCCTTTCCTTGACTGTCCGTCCAGTTTTGTTGATATACACTTGGCCACAGCTACAGGGTATCTGGTATATGCCCGCTGTCTGCAACTTCTCGCTCTGGTCTTTATCTTTTAAAAGCACATCAGAAATCTTCCTAGGCACTCTGTATACTGGACGGATATTTTTCTTCTTTAAAAGACAGCCGATTTTATCTGTCACCCCATGCATGTAGGGTAATACTGCTTTGGGTCCGTCTGTTCGTCTTCTGGCTTCAACTTCCAGTGTCGGAGCACAGGGTGGTGCTCGAAGTGCAAGCCCTGCGGTGGCCTTATTGATGACGTCAAGGCTGTAGCCACTGGCCAGAAATGACTCCTTTAAAATTTCCCTTTCATCCCTAGGGCACGGAGTTCACTTTCAATTTTCACGTACATGCCAACAATGAACTGATGGAATAATTGTCTACAATTTAATATGAGGTTCTGTCCAGTTTCTCTAATCATTAGCCTGTATGAATAGAACTCCATCACTGAAACCTTTTTATTAGTGATTTCACCTGTTGCTGGGTTGACATGCTTTAGGTTAAAACGATATCCATTCTCACCCTGGTGAAATATCATTGGGTACTGTAGAGGATCGTATGATTGACATGTTTCAGAAATGCACTGCAATTCATTTCCTTGTCTTTTGATTAAAATACCGTGTTGATGAAATTGTTCTCCTGATACAACTACTGCAACTTCATCTGCGTGAGGTGCATTAAAGTGTCGCTCGTGTACCCCTTCTGGTCTTATATATGCTCTAATGACTACCTCATAGTCATCTGTTGGCAAACGCTCCAATGCTATTTTAAACGTCTTAATAAGGTGGTTGTGCTGATGGAATATACTTTGTAGATTCAACACAATCGTATGCCTTGCTCCTGGTAAGTAGTTGCATCGTAGTTCAATTTCCTGTTGTTTGTCACTGATGAAATACAGAAATTTAGGAGTTTGATCAGGCAGATGCAATAATGATCCAGCCTTGTGGTAAATCTGCCCTTGCACAGCAAAAGTGGATGGAAAGTCATGTTGTTCAATTATTGATGACGCACCAAAAGATGTCATCTGGAAACACGAGTTGTATTTTTTTATGTTTTTTAGGAAATGCTTCGACTCTGAAGAATCAGCTAACATGTAAAACAAAAGATGTTGTGGTGGTAATTCAAAACGTGGTACTTTGATTTTTTCATTTTTGCAACACATACCAGGTGATTCAGATTTAAATTTTTTGGCTTGACAGTTTTTGCAAACAATGTCGATTTTCCCAATGGTATTACTTGTATCTTTGCAATAGTCCTTATGCTGATCATAGTGAAATGTTTCCAATGTCAAGCCAACATTTCTAGTGACCCCAGCCATTCTCTCTGCCTTCCTTCTACAAGTAAGATGTTTCTCTAGTTGCTCTTCGGTTTCTGCAAGTCTTGACATAGTAGCTCTCTCCCTCAGATCTTGAAGTAGAGCTTCATGGCACTGAGCTGTCTCTGCAGCTCCTGAAGCTCAAGCTCTTTCTCTTTCTGCTTCATGTTGTATACTGCACTCCTTGGGAGTTTGTTTACCTCTTAGTCCTTTCAGTTTTTTAGCCTTCAACTGAACTTGGCTGATAGCCTTATGTTTTCTTACAGCCATTTCAATGTTACTGAAACATACAAAGCGTTTAATTAAATTGGGAATCGTTGATGCATAGTAAAAAATAAGTAAATTATGTTTCTGTAATGTTATAGAAATTTCTAGAACGTTTTTAATAATCCACAGAACTTTAAAAACTGGTTTCAACATTCGGATAATGAGAAATTAGTGTATCATCAAAATCGCCAAAGCAGTTTTCACAACTAAACAAAACTTTGAGATATGTGCGAGAGACATCAATATTACACGCCTTGAGTGTAGTTATCATCATGCACCAACTTTCATATAGCTGTCTCTCCGCCTGTACCTGATGCTACCATTACCATTAGCCAATAATCTTTTTACAGCTTTTTGTAGGATTCACCAAATAAAACACATGTCTGACGATTTGAATATATTGGGGATAAGTGAAGCATTCGCTCTGTGAATATTATCACAAAAAGTAGAGAAGACAACTGTCTGGTACTGTGAAAATTCCGCAACAATCGATTTAACACATTTCAGCATTATGCATTTGGCATTTATTTCTAATACTTGGCAAATTTCCTTACGAACTGTGCAGGCTTATCAAAGTGATTCTCTCTGGTTATGATTGCAGCTATAGCATCAATGTTTCCTGCTCTGGTGCCACTCCACTCAGCTTCATAAGAAAAAGCTGATGTATATTCTTATTATAACTTTGGTGATAATATTGTTTAAATCTATTAAATACTATTGAATCAATGATAATTTATATGTAAGAAGCTTTTAAGTGAGGAAAAGATTTAATGTTGAGCTCCGGGCCCAAGACATCCTGAGTGTTTTGCTTGTGAAACCACGTAAAACTAAAACTGGATGGCCAGACAGGGATTTGAATACAGGTGTTCTTGAATGCAAGGCTTGAGTGCTACCATTCACTCATCAAGATTGTGTTATTGTTTAATTTAATCGTGATGGAGTGCATAACCCCCTCCCCCCCCCCCCCATTTCTCTACAACCCCCTTTTCACTTAGCAGAGTATTTTTTCCATTTGAAGTAAGTTTTTGTATCTCAGAATTGTTGAAGTTACCTTCATGGATCACAAGAACATATTTCAATTTTCTTTACAAGGAAACAAAATTCCATATTGATTTACTACTATAACACTATTCGTCCAACCAGAAATGTGTGAATACTCTTTTATGAAAAATCTTTTAACTGTGGCTTTGCAATTTCGTGATGTAGTCTTATGTAACACCACAAGACAAATCGATTTTGAAGATTTTTATATATATATATATCTCATTTACACTTCTCATTAAACTAGATAATGGATTCTTATCTAACTGAAAGTGAAGACTAAAATATTGGGATATATTGCTTTGTTCTTGTGATATTGTATCTCTAAATTGAGGTGGTTAGTTCGAAATGCAACCTGCAACCTGGACCTAAAAAAAAATCCCAAAGTCACAAGGCACTACATGCTAGACATGTACAATGGGAGTTTTGTTTTCTTTCTAGCAGTTGTGGTCAAGTTGAAATGCAGTTTGAAGCAGAAGAAAATCAAAGGGAAAATAAACTACACCTATAAATAATATTTGACTTTCGATATCTCAAGAGCTAAGCGAGATATGTATTTTTTTTTATTTTTTACTTTCTATCTGTCTCATCGAGTTATATAAGAATTAATTATCAAATTGCGGCACCATGGTTGATGTAGAAAACTACATTACTAAACAATTCAATAAATTATGAAATGAATAAAAGCAAGTTTATTTCAGAAACTCAAGTGTATAGCACAGAATGTAATGCCAAAAAATGTTCAGTTGTCATAATGGATACTTTCCAACAGTAAGGACTTAACATAAACTTCTGTTGATGTTAAAAACCATTGCATTACTAAACAATATAAAATGAATAAAAGCTAGATTACGTAAAAAAATGCGCGTATAGCGCAGAATTGCAACCTAATACCAAAAAACGTTCAGTTGTCCTAAGCCATTATTATTTTCAACACAAAATACAAACTTCTAATAATAAAAAAAACCATCAGCGTATGTATTAATTACAATGTTGCAATTTTGTGATGGATACCTCAAATCACAAGACAAATCAAAATTTAACAATTTTATATATATATATCTTGATTACACTTCTAGTTAAATCTTATCTCACAGCTGACATGGTTAGGTTAAAATGTGGCCTGGACGTGAAAAAAATTTCATACAATCTAAATCAACAATCTATCTTCACTGAGAACATTGAAACGGAAGAGAAAAATATTGGGATCTCTTGCTTTGTTCTTCGGATATTGTATCCCTAAATTGAGATTTGAAATGTAACCTGGACCAGAAAAAAATTTCACAAGGCACTACACACTGTTCATGTACAATGGGTGATTTGTTTTCTTTCTAGCAATTGTGGTCAAGTTGAAATGCAGTTTTGAGAAAGAAAAAAAATTGTTGTCAAAAGAAAAAGAAACTATACCTATAAATAATATTTGACTTTCGATATCTCGAGAGCTAAGCAAGATATCTATTTTTTCTCTCTCTTTTTTTTTATCTGTCTCATTGCCTTACATAAGAATTCATCATCAAATTGCGGCACCACGGTTGATGTAGAACCTGCATTACCAAACAATGCAATACATTATAAAATGAATAAAAGTTAGATTATGTCAGAAACTCAGGTTTATAACGCAGAATGTAATGCCAAAAAACATTCAGTTGTCATAATGGGTTATTATTTGCTACACTAAGGACATAACACAAACTTATGTTAATGTCATAAACCATTGCATTACTAATCAACGGGTTAAAATATAAAATGAATAAAAACTACAGTACATCAGAAACACAAGCGTATAGCGTATAATACAGCCTAATAACAAAAAATATTTAGTTGTCCTAAGCTGTTATTATTTCCAACACTAAAGGTTGAATACAAACTTCTAATAATAAAAAACCATCAGCGTAAAAATTAATTACTGCGAACAGAATGAATCTGTCAGCTCTAAGCGCCTGAAATGTTAACTATACAGATTCAGTCTTTTATGCAAATATATAAAATTAAAATACTGAAAAACTTAATCAATAGTTTTAAAAAAATGAAATCTACTTTAGTCCTGTTCTACTTTGTTAAAACCATCAGTTAAACGTTGGTTAATGTGAATAACTGAATCAAAACTTAAACGCCAGAGATATTTTAGTATTAGTTTCACCTGTGTGATTGAATTTAATTTATCCAGAAAGTACGCCTGACATCAGAGGCCTCAGAATATAATGCAGAAGCCATGGCAATCAGGGAGACCATGAAATACAGCTTCTAACACTTCAATCAAATACTGGTATTATTAGACGCAAAAAGCATTACTCAGAAGTTGGAAAATATGAAAAGAATCAATGTAATGAAAAAAATCTTATTCGACATTCTAAACTTAATGTATTCAGCTACCGTTCAGGGGAAAGAAGTGCACTTATTATGGATCAAGGGGAACACAGTTGTACAGCATAACGAAAAGTTAGACCAAGTGGCCAAGGAAAGTACAACGGACGGAGAGCAACATTATACTCAGCTGCCACACTCCAACTTTATAACAATCATTATGAAAGAATATTTTCACAAATGCTCAAAATCATGGCCTTCAACACAAACAGTTAAAGGAAAGTTTTATTCATCAATCCAACCTCATATACTTTCTAAACCCTGGTTTGAAGACTCTAATTTGGGAAAAAGATTTAAAACATCCTTAATACGCATGCAGGGTGTAAGGGTTTAGGAGAGACTATATTAGCCTTTTCCAACCAAATGTCAACCTCTCCTTCACACGGTGCACCCAGTTTGCATGGACGAGGCTCTGGCAACTGAAAGATTCCTGGTATAAGGACTCACCGACAGCTTGCCAATAGCCTCCGAAAGGACGGCAGATGTGCGGGGAGCAGTCCAGGGCACCCTATTGTCCTTGGGGTTGGAAACAGCCCCAACAGGTGCATGAACCAGAAAATGATCAATGGCAGGGTATACAGAAGGCAATGAGAAACCACTGCATTAAAGACCCAAAGGGTACCCTGAGGACATATAATGCTCTCAAATTACATATATCATGATGGTTTCTACCTGGGGAAAATATTCTGGAGGTAAAATAGTCTCCCAATCAGTTCTGCGGATGGGGACTGCTCAGGGAGGAGTCATCAAACTGGATAGAAACATTCTACGTGTCGGAGTGTGGAATGTTAGAAGCCTCAATAAGGCAGGTAGGTTAGAATACGTTAAAAGGGAGATGGAACAACTTAAGTAGATGTTGTTGGAATTAGTGAGATTAAATGGAAGGACACACCGGATTTCAGTATGGGGAACACAGGATAATTAGCACACAAGCTGTCAATGGAGTCACTGGTGGAGGATTTGTTGTGAATAAGAGAGTAGGGAAATGTGTGAGTTATTATGAACAGTTTAGTGACAGGATTATTTTGATGAGGTTAGAAACTAAGCCTGCCCAACCACATTAGTACAAGTGTATATGCCAACGTGACTGGAGGATGATGAAGAAATAGAGAAAATTTACGCCAAAATCGAAGAACTAATCCAATATGTGAAAGAGGAGGAAAATCTAATAATAATGGGTGATTGGAGTGCAATAATTGGAGAAGGAAAAGAGGGGAATAGTGTATGATCTTTTAGTCTAGGACGGGGATGGCCAACCCACGACCCGCGGACCGCTTGTGGCCCGCCGTAGGTCATTCTGTGGCCCGCGGAGCTGTATCATTATATACGTAAGCCTTGACTTTCAATGGTGATATCTACACTAAGTTAAGCTGATATTCAACCAAGATCATCGCTCGATTGATCTTGCGAGGATGGACAGTCTATAATGTAGACGTACAATCAAGCCTTATCACGGCTTATGTTCCTGTAACTTTCAGCGCGTTAGTGGTTCGCCTAACTGATTCTTGGAGCACTTGCGTCAGGGATTGATCTCCTAGCAGTTAATGTGTCCACCCATGGAGGTAGGAAAAGAGAGGAGACAAGGTATCACTAAAACTGCGAAGCCGCCGCCTATAAACTCTGCAGCCGACTGCGTATGCGTGGCGCCATATTCGTCAGTTCAAAACATTGGTCTGTTATCATTAACTTCTTGCTGTGAACATTTCATGTTTTGATATTTCTAAGTGTTTTATAATGACATCTTGTGTTGCCTATGATTCCACAAACAGAACAAGTAAGAAACAACCTGGAATAACATACCATAGGTAAGTCACATTATAATTATTGTTCTTGAAGTGTTTGTAATGCAGTGTCTGTAATAGTAGGGCCTGTCATTATAGATTTACAATGCCTGTTGAAAAAGTTTATTCATAGCTCTCAATAGGACGATGGTGCTATCAAACATTTGTTGATGCAGAGAACCATTTTATCTTACTATTTTTCACGTGTGGATCATGTTTAAATCGCGATGCAGCGAATACATTACCTGTTCTACATGCTTTAGTCCAGTTGTAATTTATATTGAAAGTGTACAATGAAATTAATTGTGATAATTTGTGTTATGCGATCTAGGAATCGTAATGAAGTCCATTTTGTTGTTATGTGAAATGTAATTCGCAATACGTTTATGTGTTTAGTTGCGTTTGACTTTTCAGCGGCAATATTAAGTCACATTGTGAGTAGGTTGAAATGCAGTCTGTAGCAGAATATTCTTTTTATAGCATAAGGAACAAATTATTTATTTGTTAATAGTAATTTATTGAGCACCTTGTTGGTGACACAAGTTTCCGATAATTGATATATGGTAGCAAGATAACTGCACTGGCCAGTTCAATCATTAGCGTGGCGCCACAATCTGATGATGAATTCTTATGTAACTTAACGAAACTAATTGAAAGTAAAGAACAAATTTTTCTGATATCTCACGTGATTTGTCTCATCAATTTCCATAAGAATTCATCATCAGATTGTGGCACAGCAGTATCAGTGATAGAATCCACTTGCACTGATGCTGCTGGTGAATTTAAATAGGTCTAGATCTATTTTTCTTTATTTTGTAATCTTTCCCATCAAAGATTTTGAAAGGATTAAAATTACTGAATTGGAATGTGGATATATAACCTATTTGAACATAAACCAGCCCTTTTTTGCGACAGTGCAGAGAAAAAAAAAGTTCTATTTCGGCATACAAAATTGCTATCAAAAATTATTTAGCAGTTTGTTTTTCTTAAATTCTAATATTTGTAGGTTATATCGATTAGGGTATTTATAAATGTGGCCACCTAAGACTTAATTTTTACTAATGCAAAGGTTAAAAACATAGAAATTCTTTCATCCCACATAGATTCCCTGCGTTTCTTGGCCTGACCAATATGGCGGCCTCCCCACCCCACCGCTCTCCTCTCGGCTTCACTTCGTTGTATGGACAAGGTCCCTTACGTGGTCTCCTCTCTTTTCTTTGCTCCATGTTTCCACCCATAGATGAAAGTACGCTCTTTACATTAGTTGTTGATTTGATTTGAAATGCATTGTCGACATTCCATGTGTCTGCTGTACTGTTGTATTTATGGTGTGTGGATGTGATCGACTTTAAAGAACTAGTTTCTGTTTAATGTAAGTCGTCTGTATGTAACTATTATTGAAAATATGTGATATTTGTGTTGTTTCTTTACTGAATATGTTCCCGTTATTACTTTTTTTAGAGCGTTGTGATTTTAGTAGTTTCTGGTAAAGATTAGAACTTGACTTTTATTCATTTCTCTTTCTACTTCATTTAAAATATGGCATCAACTATTAAAGATGTTAGATCAAAGAATCGAAAAGGTGCAGATGAATTGAGAAGTTTTCAGCATAAGTGGACAATTACCTATTTTTTGTAGAATTTAAAACAAAGCCCATATGCTTAATATGCAAAGAATCTGTTTCTGTATTTAAAGACTATAACACAAAATGGCATTACGACTCTAAACACACTAATAAGTTTGATGAGTGCCAAGGACAATTTCAATTAGACCAGGTAAATGACTTAAAAAAAAAACTTTCTGCACAGCAACAGATATTCACTAGCACTGCTGCAGTGTCAACATGCCACGTAAAAGTGAGCTATGCAGTAGCTTCGATATTAGCCAAGAAATAGAAGCCGTATTCAGATGGTGAAGGAATGTTTGGAGAGCATCTTGAAATTATGTGTCCAGAAAATAATTAAGAATTTTCAAAAATAAGCCTCTCTCGTCAAACTATTACCAGATGTGTGGAAGACATTGGGAGACATATTGAAGATAATTTTAAAAGCGGAGCGTCTGATTTCGTTTATTATTCTCTAGCATTGGATGAAAGCACAGATATAACAGATACTGCGCAAGTAGAGATTTTTGTAAGAGATGTTGATGTCCACTTTAACAAAACAGAAGAATTAGCGGCTCTATATCCACTTAAGAACACCACAACTTCACGTGATTTGTTAGTCAGTTACTAAAAAATTACATTGTTTTTCGTGAAAATTTCACAACTTATCTGGTGTGACGACAGAATGAGCTCCAGCAATGGTCGTAAAACATGAGAGTTAAAACTGATTAAAAATGAAGCCTGCAAACTTAATAATACATCATTAATACATTTTCATTGCATTATTCATCAAAAAAAATTATGTTGCCAAGTCTTTGAAAATGGATCAAGTCATTTGCGTGGTTTTCAAAATAGTGAAATTCATTAGATCGATGGGGTTGCACCACCGTCAGTTCCAAGAATTCCTCAAGCATCTGGATTCTGACTATAATTACCTTACTTTTTATACTGAAGTAAAATGGCTGCCCCTTGCAAAAATGTTAAAAAGAGTAATTTAAAGGAAGATTTGCAATCATTCTATGCAAGCAAGTTGAAAAGTATCCCAGAGTTTGAAGACGTGGATTGGGTTTGTGACTTCGCGTTTCTCATCGACACAACTAGCCATTTAAATAAACTGAACATTTGTCTGCAAGGCAAAGACCAATTGGTTAATAATATGTTTGATGTTGTAGCTGCATTTGAAATGAAACTTGGGCTTCGGGAACAACAGTTGAAAAATAAAAATTACACTCATTTTTTCACGCTATTATTGCAAGCAGACGTGACACAGGCCATGGCGATTAAATACAGTTCATTGATATCAAACTTGAAACTTGAGTTTAAAAACCGATTTCAATAACATCATGTTCTTTTATCTGCATTTTCAACGCCATTCTCCGTGGATATAAATTCATTGCCAGAAAATTTGCGAATTGAATATTGTGAATTGCAGTGTGACGCACAACTTAAGGAGAAATTCCATGAGGTTGGTTTGGAAGAATTCTACCGAAAATATCTGGACAAGAAGAAATATCCTGAATTTTACAAACATGCTTTGCAGATGATTTTGCTATTTAGAAACACTTATGTATATGAACAGCTTTTCAGCCGGATGAACAGTATCAAGTCACAACACAGAACACGAATCACTGATCTTCATTTGGAGAACTTTATGCCTGTATCCACAACTTCTTTGGACATCAACATTGATGCCCTTAGTTCTGCCAAACAAGGTTAAAAGTCGCATTAAGGTAATTGTATATTTAATACTTCATTACACATGTATATTTCATTTTAAGTGTTTTTATTCCTTGATAAAAATATTAAAGTATTTCTCCAAGAAAGTAATGCATACTGCCCGGTAGAGAATTGTAGTTCTAAAATTTGGCCCGGATGCTGAAAAGGTTGGCCACCTATGGTCTAGGAGATAGAAATGAGCGAGGAAGCAGGTTGTTAGAATTTTGTGAAGGATATAAGCTAGTTGTGGCAAACACACTGTTTAAGAACCATGCAAGAAGGATATACACGTCATGGGGATACAGGAAGATATCAGCTAGATTATATCATGGTCAAACAGAGATTCAGGAATCAAGTTCTAGACTGTAAAGCGTACCTAGGAGCAGACATAGACTCTGACCATAATTTGATAGTAATGAAGTGCAGGCTGAAATTCAAGCGAATAAGGAAGCAAAGTAAATGGATCAGACTTTAAGTGAATAAACTGAAACAATCTAGCACGAGAGAAAAATTTGCAGAAATGGTAGACTTAGGTCTAAGAAGTAACTCTGAAAGGAGCTCAACCGAGGATGAATAGAATGCATTAAAGACCGAAATACTGAAAGCTGGTAAATAAACATTAGGCTTCAGGGAACAATCTGCCCGAAAACCTTGGATCACAGAAGCATTCAAACGAATAAGGAAGTAATGCAACCTCGATAGATTGGATGTGAATAAACTCAAAAAATCCAGCACGAGAAAAAATTTGCAGAAATGGTTAACTAAGGTCTAAGAAACAATTCTGGAAGGAGCTCAACCGAGGACAAATGGAATGCATTTAAGACCGAAATAATGAAAGATGGTAAAAAAAAAAAATTATGCTTTAGGAAACAAGCCACTTGAAAACCTTGGAACACACAGGAAATTTTGAAAACTGATGGATCAGAGGAGAAGGCACAAAAATGCTCAGGATGAAGCAGGAAGAGAGCAATACAGGCAATTTAGAAATCAAATAAACAGTAAATGCAAAAAAGCAACATAAAAATGGCTACAAGAAAACTGTGAAGAAGTAGAAAAGGAAATGGCCATAGGCAAAGCAGATGTTCCATACAGGAAGATCAAACAGAATTTTGGAGAAATGAAGAAAAGAAGTGTAAACATTAAAGCTGCTGATGGGAAACCTCTTTTAAGCTCAGATGATAGAGCTAACCCATGGAAGGAATACATTGAGAAACTTTATGATGGGGACAACTTGAACAATAGCACTGAGTGTGGTGGTGTAACAGATAGCGTTCTGGCCTCGCATTCGGGAGGACGGCGGTTCGAATCCCCGTCCGGGCATCCAGATTTGGGTTTTCCATGGTTTCCCAAATCGCTGCAGGCAAATGCCGGGATGCTTCCTTAAAAAGGCCATGGCCAAATTCCTTCCCATTCCTTACCCCCATCCTTGCCCCCATCCTTTCCCGTCTCTAAAGACCTCGCTGTTGAGAGACGTAAAGCAATTTAAAAAAAAAAATTGAACAATAGCATAATGGAAAAGGAAGGCCATGCCGTCATTGATGATTTAGGAGATCCTGTTTTGAGGACAGAATTTAATAGAGCTGTAAATGTCTTGAAAGCAAATAAGGCATTTGGAATCATTGAGATTCCAGCAGAAGTTCTTAAATCCCTAGGAGAAGAATGAATCAAAATATTATTCAAGTTATGAAACAGGAGAAATTCCAACTGATTTTAATAAAAATATCATCTTCCCACTTCCAAAGAAAGCACAAGCTGACAAATGTGTGAATTATTGCACCGTTAGTCTAACATCACATGCTTCAAAATTACTGACCAAATTAATATACAGAAGAATGGAAAGTGCAGTAGAAGAGATAGTAGGTGAAGATCAGTTTGAGTTTAGGAAAAGTCGTGGTACGAGGGAAGCAATTCTGGCTTTAAGATTAATACTTGAAGGGTGGATCATGAAAAACAAAGATACGTTTTTGGCCTTTGTTGATTTAGAAAAAGCTTTTGATAATGTTAGGTGGGACAAGATGTTCTAAATTTTAAGGAAGTCAGGTCTAAAATATCGAGATAGAAGAATACTTTATAAACTATATAAGAATCAAGTAGCTATAATAAAAGTAGAGCATCAGTTAAAAAGGGTGTGACACAAGGTTGTAGTCTATCCCTGTTAATATTGAACTTGTATGTAGAAGAATGAATAAAGGAAATAAAAGAAAAATTTTCATGTAGCATAAGTGTTCAGGGAGAAAAAATCAGTATGCTATTATTTGCTGATGACACTGTCTTGTTAGCAGAATGGGATGATGATATTGAGAAGTTACTGAATACCATGAGCAAAATACTGAAGGATGATTTTGGACTGAATATAAATCAAAGCAAGACAAAAGTGATGAAATGTAGAAGAAATAATACCAATCACAGTAGATTAAATATAAAAATAGGATCGAATACAATAGGAAAAGTGAATTCTGCTAGTTGGGAAGCAAAATTACAACCGATGGCCGAAGCAGGAATGATGTTAAAAGCAGAATAGCACTGGTAAAAAGAGCCTTCATGAAAAAGAGAAATCTTTTACTTTCAAATATGGATCCAGGAATTAGAAAGAACTTTTTAAAACTCTATGTGTGAAGCACAGCACTTTATGGTAGCAAAACATGGACTTTAGGAATACCAGAAAGAAAGAAAATTTAGGCATTTGAAATGTGGTGCTATAGGAGAATGCTGAAAATTTAGTGAACAGACGAAGTACGAAAAAATGATTTTTGGAATGATGGGTGAGGAAAGAAGTTTGTGGAAGAAGCTTACAGAAAGAAGAGACAGGCTGGTACGTCATATTTTGAGATGTGCTAGATTGGTCAATTTGTTAGTGGAGGGATCAGTCGAAGAAGATAGAGATTAGAATATATGAAGCAGATAATTGAGGATGTGGGTTGTAAGGGATATGTAGACATGAAGAGGTTAGCACAAGATAGGAAAGGATGGAGGATTGCGTCAAACCAGTCGAAAGACTGATGACAGCAAAAAAAAATATATGCATGTGACTCGGAAATGGTTGCTACCCTAAAAATCTTCACAAAATCGGCATAGCACATTCGTTTTTTTTGCCAGGCAGATATCAATCATATCATACTAGCATGCTAGCATGCTCCCTTTATCAGACTCCACAGAACTAATTATACAACAGCTTGGTCAAGTTCAAAATCCCACTTCCAACATCGGTAGATATCCCGTTGAGAGGCAAAAGACATGATGTGTACTGGGCGATAGAATGTTATTTAAGAGAATCAGATAACTCTCTTTGAAGAAATCACCTATTTTTTTTTTAAGAAACATTATAAATCCCTGCACCAAATGTATCGGTGGACACTGTATTTAAACTGGTTAAAATTATCATAATATGTCAAGTGTCATTATATTAGGTAACCTTAATTAAATGCTCTCAGCATTACAATTACACAAAAATTAATTTAGATATCAACTTCTACCCCAAAAAATGCTATTGTGTACATCAAGTTAAACACATAATTCTACCAGTATCAACATCTTTCTATAAACTCTACAAATTCTAATTGGTAAGACATTGTTGTAAAATTTTAATTGTCATCATATTATGTTATCATTGTTATCATTGATTGATTACATTGTCCATGGTGAAATAAGGTCTGATTATATTACTGTAATAGGTTAAGCAGAAAATATAATAATTAATGTAAAAATTGCAGCTTGTTGGATGGTCGATAGACCGAAGGCCATCATTAATAAAAATAAAATAAAATAAATACTATTGTAAAAGACTGATTTTATTATTTACAAAACACTAACTTTGATATCAGAGACAAATACTAAAGCTGATGTAGATAACACTCTCGGGATTCTAGCTGCGTCAAATAAAAGTCGACTGGCAACGTTTCAAGACCCGGAACTGCTCCCATTATCAAGCCCTGCTTAACTAACTAAAACTGCCTATCGGTAGTCTCTATATAGGGCTACCGGATGGGAGAGGAGGGGAACTCGCGCGGAGGGCGGGTCTGCTTGGTGACATCATGTTCCGCTTGTTGTTATGCCCAAATATGGTCCATTCCCGTGTGTTTCGTAATTGTCTAATAACTGGCCTCCATGTTTGACTTATGTTAAGTCCTTGATCCCGATTTATCACATTGTTATTAACTCTGATTTCAATCGCCTCTTTCACGACACTATCCCAAAAATTATTAGCATGGCAGAGGCGTGTCGTCTTGTCAAAGCACGGCTCATGACAGTTTTCAAGGGCTTGCTCTACTATAGCCGATTTTTCTTTCTGCCCCAACTTAAAGTATCTTATATGCTCTTTGCGCCTTTCATCGATCGTTCTCAAAGTCTGTCCTATATAGGAAGAGCCACACTCACAAGGAATTTTATACATTCCAGGGGCCCGGAGATTTATACAATCTTTCGGGGTTCGTAATAACTGACGGATCTTAGGCGGGGGCCGAAAGATGGAGCGGATGCCTTGCTTGTTGAGCAGCCTGGCTATTTTTGATGTCACCGCTCCGCAGAAGGGCAAAAAGGCACGTAGGGTTTCTCGTTCCCTGTCATCCATTTGTTTTTGTTTCTTCTTCCGATAATCGCATGTCGAATTTCTCTGGAACTATAACCATTGGACCTAAACACGCGTTCTAAGTGTCGCAGCTCTTCTTGTAGATGCTGATTGTCGGATAACGCCTTTGCCCTGTGGACCAACGTATTCAGTACGCCGCGCTTCTGAGATGGGTGATGAAAACTAAGGGCGTTTAGATAACGATCAGTGTGTGTGGATTTTCTATAAACACTGTGCCCCAACCTTCCATTCGGCTTTCGACGTACCAATACATCCAGAAAAGGAAGTGCACCATCTTTTTCGATTTCCATCGTGAACTTGATATTGGGGTGAACGCCGTTGAGATAGTTCACAAATTCATATAGGGCTGGTATCCCATGAGGCCACACAAGGAATGTGTCGTCAACAAATCTATAAAAACATTTGGGCTTTAAAGGGGCCATGTCAAGAGCTACGTACTCAAAATGTTCCATGTAAAAATCGGCAATCGCTGGGGATAACGGGGACCCCATGGCCACGCCGTCCGTTTGTTCGTAATATTTTTCTTGGTACACGAAATACGTCGACGTGAGCGTGTGTCTGAATAATTCCACGAGTTTTTGGTCAAAATGTTCACTAAGTAGTTCGATTGTTTCCCTTAACGGCACCCGCGTAAATAACGATGTGACATCCAAACTGACCATAATATCGTCACGCTCTAGTCTCATTGTTTTAACCACTTCCACAAATGCAGCACAGTTCTTAACGTGGTGTGCACATTGACCCACAAACGGACTTAACTGACGTGTGAGGTATTTGGCCAACCTGTACGTCGGCGAATCTATGGCACTAACTATCAGCCGCATCGGAACATGCTGTTTGTGTATTTTTGGTAGTCCATACGATCTTGGTGGTCTTGGGGCTCGGACTGTCAAATTCTTCACTGTTTCTTCCGCCAATCCAGCTTCTTTTATTAAAATACTGGTTTTTCTGACTGTCCATGCCGTGGGGTAGCGCGGAAGCACACAATATGCCTCATCATCTAAAACTTCACACATCTTCTGGTGGTAGTCAGTGTTGGTCAGAATTACGGTCGAATTTCCCTTGTCAGCTGGTAAAACCACGATTTCGGTGGCTTCCCATAAAACACGTAAGCCGGCTCATTCAGCTGCGGTCATATTGGGCTTAGGTGGTCTGGCCCTCGTCAGGTTGCGCGTTGTCTCCCGGCGTACCTCTTCCGCTGCGTCCGTTGGAATATTACGCACAGCTTGTTCCACTCCGCTGATGATGTTCATGATAGGCAAGGAACGTGGAGCTGGTGCGAAGTTCAATCCTTTCTTCAGGGCTGAGATAGCACCTTCGTCAATTTCTTTCCCCGATAGGTTAATCACGGTTCGTCTGTCTTCGGGTCACACACACTGATCATTATCTAAACACCCTTAGTTTTCATCACCCATCTCAGAAGCGCGGCGTACTGAATACGTTGGTCCACAGGGCAATGGCGGTATCCGACAATCAGCATCTACAAGAAGAGCTGCGACACTTAGAATGCGTGTTTAGGTCCAATGGATATAGTTCCAAACAAATTCGACATGCGATTATCGGAAGAAGAAACAAAAACAAAACGGATGACAGGGAACGAGAAACCCCATGTGATTTTTTGCCCTTCTGCGGAGCGGTGACATCAAAAATAGCCAGGCTGCTCAACAAGCAAGGCATCCGCTCCATCTTTCGGCCCCCGCCTAAGATCCGTCAGTTATTACGAACCCCGAAAGATTGTATAAATCTCCGGGCCCCTGGAGTGTATAAAATTCCTTGTGAGTGTGGCTCTTCCTATATAGGACAGACTTTGAGAACGATCGATGAAAGGCGCAAAGAGCATATAAGATACTTTAAGTTGGGGCAGAAAGAAAAATCGGCTATAGTAGAGCAAGCCCTTGAAAACTGTCATGAGCCGTGCTTTGACAAGACGATACGCCTCTGCCATGCTAATAATTTTTGGGATAGTGTCGTGAAAGAGGCGATTGAAATCAGAGTTAATAACAATGTGATAAATCGGGATCAAGGACTTAACATAAGTCAAACATGGAGGCCAGTTATTAGACAATTACGAAACAAACGGGAACGGACCATATTTGGGCATAACAACAACCAGAACATGACGTCACCAAGCAGACCCGCCCTCCTCTCCCGTCCGGTAGCCCTATATGGAGACTACCGATAGGCAGTTTTAGTTACTTAAGCAGGGCTTGACAATGGGAGCAGTGCCGGCTCTCAAAACGTCGCCAGTCGACTTTTATTTGACGCGGCTAGAATCCCGAGAATGTTATCTACAGTGCTGCCGCCGCGAAAACGTTCACAGTTATTTAACTAAAGCTGATGGTCAAAGACATTTTAAGTATGCTGCCATTAATCGTGGGCAAAGAAAATCTGTATTGATTTTTTGTTATTAGTTTCTCGCATTCAATACGGTTATCGATGGCATTTAAAAAGTGCACATCCCATATTAAAGGAAAGAATATTTCAAGTTTTTTCACTGTGGAGTATACAATAATGGTTATTATTTCAAATTGCTTTTATTGCTTAATTAAAGATCTTGTAGTTGTGTGTTTAGTGCGAAGTATGCTGCATCTAGTCGTTCGATCTGTGGTATTCCTCACCATAAGTTTAGATCTTCATTTAATGTTCCGGCGTTATGTAACGTAGAAGCATAAGACATGCCAAACAACTGAATTGAGATTCTAAGCTTTAATATGGTGAAAACCCCATCAAAATCTGTTCCGTAGTTTCTGAGTTTTTATAAGACCAATATATCCGGTTTTTGTTTAATAGATATGGATAAATATGTGTGTCCCCATATTTCACATTTCAACCATCACTGGTGTTTGTGTGTGGTGGTAGCATGGAGACACACATTGTGCACAACATTGGCCAAATTGCAGTAGCTGTAAGGGTGTGGGAAATATGGTGGCTGAAAGTGGTCGATCTGGGAAATTTTCACATTTCGACCAAAGACATGTGTCCCTATATTTCTTTTCCCTGCCACAAGTACATATCACCAAACACTGGTGTTTGTGTGTGGTAGTAGCATCAAGTCTCCCATCATGTACTGTGGTGTTTTCATGTCAGTAATAATGGAGGTGTAGGAGATATGGTGGTTGAAACTTATAAAGTTGGGGCACTTTCATATTTTGACCAAAGACGTGTGTATCCCTATATTTCACTTTTCAGCCAAAACTACCCAGCGCAGCCACTGGTGTTTTTGCATGGTAGTAGCATGGAGTCTCACATTGTGCACAGAATTGGATGAATGTTGGTAACTGTGGGGGTGTGGGAGATATGGTGGTTAAAAGTGGTCGGCCCAGGGCATTTTACTATTTCTATCAAAGGCATATGTGTCCCTATATTTCACCTTGCAGCCAGAACTACCATGCACAGACCACTGGAATTTTGGTGTGATAGTAGCCTGGATTCTTCCATCATGAACTATGGCGATTGCATGTTGGTAGCTGTAGTGGTGTGGTAGATACGGTGGTTGAAAATGGTCAACCTGATATAAAAATAGACATATGTGTTCCTATATTTCATTCTGCATCAAAACTACCCAGTGCAGTTCACTGCAGTTTGTGTGTGGTAGCAGCCTCAAGTCTCCCAATGTGTACCATGGAGGTTGTAAATCAGTAGCTATGGGGGTGTGGGAGATATGGTCAATTGGTCAACGGAGAGCATTTTCATATTTTGACCAAGATCATGTGTGTCCCTATATTTCACTCTTCAGTCAAAAGCACCTAGTGCAGACCACTGGTGTTTGTGTGTAGTAGTAGCCTCAGATCTCCCATGATACACTATGGTAGTTTCATGTCGGGAGCTGAGGACGCATGGGAGATATGGTGGTTGAAAATGCTCAACTGAGGGTATTACTTTATTTCAACCAAAGATGCATGTGTCCTTATATTTCACTTTGCAAACACAACTACATAGCACAAATCACTGATGTTTGTATGTAGAGGTCACCTCGAGTCTCCCATCGAGCACTATGATGGTTGCATGTTGGTAGCTGAGGGTGTATGGGAAATATAAATGTTGAAAGGAGTTGACTGAGGGCATTTTCATATTTCAACCAAAGACATATGTGTCCCTATAAATAACTCTGAAACCACAAATACCCAGCACAGATCATTTGCGTTTGTGTGTGGTATTAGCCTCGAGTATCCCATCATGCACTTGAATGTCGGTAGCTGTCAATCAAAATTCTTTACAAACATGAACAAAGTCATGGGCAGCAGTTAGTTGCAAATATAAAGGAGGCTGACATGAAGCCAGGGCCAAACTTGGTTGGTCAGACTCGGTCAACGGACATCGTATAGAAGTTATAACCGGCCTGGGTGGGGCCTGCTGGACTGAATGCTCCCATACATACCTACCCTTTTCCCCAGCCACTCGGGGAATGCTCGATACTCCTTCATACCATTGGAAGTTAGATAAGTGCTCCTGGTATAATAGTCTGTGGACGGCTTTCATGAATTCTAAGAGAACAGGAACGCATCACTGCTGAGGAAAATGTGGAATACACACCCCAATCGGACTATCTGTGCTGGGTGTGGGAACAGTTAGTGTGCACTTCAGACAGCTATTTATAGGCGACGGTGATCCTAGATATGGTAGTCCTCTGAAGAAAGCCTTTGCAAGATGGTTAAAATGTGAGTTTTCAAAAAAAAATCAAACCAGCTCCACCCACAGAAACAAGAAGACAGTGCAAATGTGGAAGCAGGAGGGTATTGTGCTCTATTTCATCTACCAATGACTGAAGTTATGCACAGGTTCACATTTCATGTTCCTTTGTTATAATTCTGCAGAAAAGGACTTACCCCTTTCCCATGACTACTATCAAGCAGCAGAAACTTTTTCTTCCTTATTTTTCCCCCTCGCATTACTCTATTACTATAGGCCTGGTGTAACTAACCTGTTCCTGCATTCACATGAGGGTCTTCCCCTTTTGACTTTGGAAACAGTTCAAATCAAGCTATCCCCAATTTATAAAATTTCTGGCTTGTTCATCCTGTGTACCATGTTTCCCCTACAACCTGTTACCAGCTTCCAGTCATCCTTTTCACCCTCCCGACTAATCCAGCTATCACACTAAACACTCCCTCCCCTACAACTTTGGTATTCAAGGAAGGCATTAATGTTCTATTCACAGGCCCTCACACTCTATTCTAATAACGGCACCCAAGCACTGATATCCCACCATTACCAACCAAATTTAGTTCAGAAACAACTTTGGATCCCACATCACAATTCGTTCAACCTATTGACCACCCTAAACACAAGCAGCATCTCTGAACTCAGGAAATTGGAAATGGCTTACCAATTCAAACTTGGTACCAGTCAGCTGTCAGGTCTTAAGATAATATCTAGTAATATTTTTTTTATTTTTCAACCAATCACCACACCCTTCTTCTCTTCCCACACTAAACACCACAGCTGTTTTTTAAACAGTGTGTAATATCTTTAAATTTTTATTCAAATTTTAGTCAAGTTTAACAATATTCTAGATTTTACAAAAATTTTACTAGTTAATATTTACTGAGGACATTTTCAGAAAGCCTGGATAGTTTTTAAATTTTACAATTCTCTGATTTATACTTTCCAACTAACACTCGATATTTCTCACCATGTTGTTTTTTCCCTCACCAGGAGCCACCATTAAAAATCTGAGCCACCAATTAGCTGCCAGGCACCATCAAGCAGCTACCTCATGCAAGGAATACCAACCTGAAAATTTCATTGTGGTACATGACTATACTTGTTTCAATGCTGCTGCAGCCTTCAACTGTGGTAAACAGTGGTTATTCTCCTATCCAAGGTGTTCAGAATTCCCCATGGTAATTTAATTCCTAACTCCCTTACCTAAAAAAGAATATTGTCCCACTCCCTTACACCTCAAATCAAGTGCCAGCTTGAAATCATGGCCATTTCTCCTTTTAACATAATACAAGAGTGAAAAGTTCTCAGATCACCACCTGATGTCAGTGCTGTGAGGTTCCCACATAATAACAGGAGTAGGAGTAGACATGTGATATAACAGTGATCTAGGTAAGGAGAAGAAGAGGAAAGGTCCCTTATAAAAACGATAAGGAACAGAAAAAGGAACTAGATTGGTCATGTGTTGAGGAATGAGTGCCTGCTTAAAACTGCTCTGGGGGGGGATTATAAATGGAGGGAAAAGAAAGGTTGACAAAGGAAGAAAATGATTGGTGACATCATGGTGAATGGGAAATATATAGAGACTAAGAGAATGGTGGAACAGAGGGAGGCTTGGAAGGCTGTCACTGTGCTTGGACCTGCTGAACAGCAAAAAACCCTTGATGATGATGGGTAAAAATCTGTAGTGCAGCCATCTCTTTGTTGTTGTTATTGTTCCTGTGTAGTGATATGAGAAGATGGAAAAAAAATCAAAGACCAGTGATTAAGTACTTTGTAGAAAAAAGTTATGAAAGCAAAATAAATTCATGCTGATTTTCAGAACATACTGGGAGACTCTGCTCCTTCATATTCAGCTGTTTCCAAGTGGAAAAATGAGTTTAAATTTGGCTGAGACAGCTTAGGTGATGATCTGTGTAGTGGTCAGCAAAGATGTGCCACTATCCAAGAAAATATTGCAAAACTATATAAAATGGTGATGGAGGATCATCAACTTAAAGTGTAAGAAATTGCTGCAGCTCTAGGGATATATCTCATTTTACAATTGGAATTGGAGATGAGAAAATTATGTGCTAGATGAGTGCTGTGACTCTTAACTCTGGATCGTAAAAGCATCAGAGTGGAAATGTCTGAACAATGTTTGACCTATTTTCAGAGAAACCAGCAAGATTTTTTTTTGCACCAGTTTGTGACCACAGATGAAACAGTGTCCATTACTACACCCCAGAGATAAACAACAGCCAAAGCAGTGGAAACATGTTGATTCACCACCATCAAAAAAACAAAGGCCAGAAAGATCATGGTGTCAGTTTTCTGGGATGCAACCGATAGATTACCTTCACACTGGTTAAACAATTACAGGCCATACTATACTAACCTCCTGGACCAACTACAATAAAATATGTAAGAAAAAAGGCCAGGTTTGTCAAGGAAGAAAAGACATCTTTCATCAAGACAATGCATACCCTTGCACAAGTGTCATTGTCGTGGCAAAAATACCTGAACTATGTTATTAATTTTTGCCACAACCACTTTATTCATCTGATTTGGCTCCAACAGTCTTCCATCTCTTCCCCAAGCCCAAAAATTTTTCTCAGTGTGTAGAGATTCATTTCAAACAAAAAACTGACAGTCAACGTTGATGGGTATTTTGCAGGCCTAGAGGTATCTAATTTTCAAGAAGAGATCAAGGCACTGGAACATTGCTGGACCAAGTGTATTAGTGTACAGGAAGACTACATTTAAAAATTAAAAAGTTTAACTGAGGTAAGTAATTTTTTCCTATTCCATTCTGAGAACTTTTCAAACCACCCTCGTACTAATTCTTCAACCAATATCCATCCAGGTCTCGTCACAAATAAATGCCAGTATCAAGTCAGTTATTGTGTTATGTAATTAACTTCAGAGAGCTCTAGTTTTAAAATAATTTGTTTTTAGGACATTAGTATGCAGTTCCTGGTGAGAGCGTGGTCACAGACATGGAAAGTGAATGTTGTCTTCCAGAAATTGTCACTTGCCACAGATAAAGCTAGGAGGGTCAGGATGGAGACAAAAACATGAATAAACATTACAATGGTATCCTAAAAAAACTCAATAATGCTACAAGTGAGACATTTGGCAAGAAGAAAGATGTATACATATCCAGACTTACTACGTGAATGGTTCATGAGATAGATATGGTTCTTCTTGCATATGTCTCTCCTCTAGCATGACTTAAGTTTTTTACCGAAATAGTGTTAAGTGTTCATATTCTCGTGTTCATATTCTCGTGTTCATCCTGGCACTCCTGCCTTCATCTGTGGTAAGTTATTGGTTACTTTCCCTGCCCTTCCATATTTTCATTGTCACTCTTATATAAGAAGTTACTTCAGACCATAAAACAGTTCAACAAAAATAAATCATCAGCAAACAAGTTGATCTTTAGAAGCATGTGATGAACTTTACTTTCATGTTATAGTTAGTTGAACTGCTTAATCAAATCTGGAAATTTATCTTCAGAAATATTATCTGATGCCATTTCAGTTTGAGACTTTGCTAAACTTTCAAAAATATAATGAATATCTACCAGCAATAGACTTGTGACTTTTATTTTCAACCACCTTTCTTAGTTTGGGGTATTATCAAGCTAAGTGGCGACCACATTAAGATTAGCAAAGCTATAGCTGGGGTTATCCACAGTCATAGTTGAGACAGAAGGTTTTTCACTCTCCCTCCCCCCCCCCCCCCCCCCGTGCAAGCTCGGGTCTTACAAGAGGATAGATATCTATATAAATTCTGCAAACATAGATATAAGAGTTATTCACAAACATGCACTCCCAAAGATGCTTTCATGAAGTGGCAAAAGGTTGTCTGCAGGTGAGCACTTCACCTTCATACTTTCACTTTCCCCCCTTCCCCCATTCCATAGATATGAGACTCAGATATTAGGTACACAAATAAATAAGGCTTTAAATTCATTAGTAACTGGGAAAGGATTTCCATGTTGACTGCATGAAGTATAAATATCTTGCCATCAGGAATGATTTGATATTAAACTGAGCATGGGGTTGCATTGTGGGTACCAAATACATAACCTGGAGAGGCTTCAAACAAGTGTAGCTAGATTTGTATGTGAAAAGTATCGTAGAACACAATTTGTGACTGATATGATATAGGATTCTTTTTTAATTTGACTTGATATTGTAATTACTAAAATAACATCACATACCCTCTGATTGAGCGATCGTTTAAGCATTTGACTGTTGACTGTTGGCATTTGGAGTTATGATTAACTATGGTTCGGTTTGACATGGACTTCGATTTCCACCAGGCCTGGGACGTGGTTCAGAATTGGGGTCAAGATGGCACTACTTCCACATGTTTGTGGTGTGGTGGTGCAATAGGAATCGAATCCACCACTGTTCTGACCTGTTGCTGTCAGTATGGCAGAAGAGCCCAAGCTCCCGGCAAGTTAAGCCATAGAATCAGATCCACCTTAGTTCCATCTTACAGCAGTCAGGAACTTCTTAGTACAGGTATAATTGGTAGTGGAAATGAATCAGTCTACAAGTAATTATTTAATATCTATGAGATATGCTGCAGTTTAATATTGATTATTGAAATAAATCAAAAGCTCGAGTTCCACTTTGGGAAAAACCAGTCGATTTGTGAGTGTCTTAGAGTGATCATCACTTCAGTGTTATTTTTTTCCTGGAGACTTTGATTTGTAAAATGAAAATTTCTCGGCAGCAAACCCGAGAAATTTTTATTTCATCAATACGCTGGGAAAAATTTAATTTCCACTTTGATTTGTGTTTGTGAGGAAGAAAAAGATGGGCTGAAGGTGCTAGTCTCTACCAAATGCTTACATCTGGTCTGCATCTCCACATTGGTGGTTTCTTTATTACACAATTGCCAGGCTGGTTTGCCGCTGGCAGTAGGTAGATTGGAACAGAAATGAAGAATTGCTCAAGCAATAAACTAATATTACTGTTTTGCTCCTTATTATTTACATGTTCCTACTCCATAAATGATATTTACTGGTCCTCCAGGCCTGATTTGAGATGTCCAGTATTGTTGATACATTTTTTTTGCATAAACTATTTACCCTATATTTCAATCAATTTGTTTCAAGAGGGCCCTTGAGGTAAGTGCTGATCCTATTGAATCTGAACAAAAACTAGCCTTACTAACCTGAAAGAGAGAGATGATCTTCAAGAAAATTAATAAATTACACAAGACATCTTTGAATATATCTTCGTTTGATCCCTGAACAAATAAAAGTTTTATGATGGGCTCTGAAACTATAGATGATCTTCATGTCAAAATTGAGAGTATGATGGAACAGGTTAATTAACTAAAATTAACAAAGGACCATGAGTATAAAACTTAATACATTACACTAGCCACCCTTGTGGCTTTGTACATGTGTATTAATTGTTTCCAGAACAAGATTAGTGCTTCCACCACTAACTCATTATCACAGCAGAGTAAATATGAACACACTAAATTTCCCCCATAGGTTTACCTAGTTTTGCTAACAGCATTGTAAGGTGTACCATATTTTATGAATCTTTCTAAGTGCAATCTAATATTATAATAAGCAACTCTGGGTCATCTTGATGTCATCTGTCATGCTATGAGGTCACTATATGACACCGCATTATGACATCACGCTTTACGCCATTGTTCTACTTTATGTGCATTATTTAATAACATTTCTAAGCATCTGTGAATAAATTAACTGACAGAACACTGAAACACTATTGCATTTAAATCAACATATCAATCATTAGATGTTTATATTTATGTAATATTCATATGATATATATAGAAGTAGTCCTTAAATTCTTTGTAAGATAAAAGCTTTAAGTTTCAAGCATCAATGTTAGCAAAAGTTTTGATTAGAATATTACTTAGCATGGGTCTGAATTACAACTGGCATTTGAGGTTACAGCAGAGGGAATGAATATTGTAGTTATTTTTTCCAAAATAATTTAAACTGTGTCCTCTTATTGAAATTATTAAATCATTTTAACAGAAATAGTTGCACACTGATCATGATCTGTTCATATTAAACTACAATTAAAACAAACATTACTTGGCATAATGTAAGTTTATAAAATTTACTTTAATTTCCTATGCTTTCAATGAGCAATATTACTGAGGCTATTATTTCAGCAACATGTAATTGTGTCAGGGTTGTTGCGCAGTCACTGGTACTCATCAAGGAAGTTTCGTTTTGGTCTGAAAACTGTTGCACACGTTCGTTGGGTGATATTATTTAATATATGTTGCTCTCAGAGTTGTAAAATATATCCATCCTCACAAACTTCACTCGAAAAGTGCCGTAACGTTAAGCAGTGAGCCAGTGGGAGAATGCATATATCGATATATAATGATAACGCAAACATTCCTTCAAGTATATTACTTAGCAATATGTTTCTACTAGCGGGCTTTGCCCACTTTTGGTCACACGAATGAAATACTATTTAATCTTTTGTGGGGAGGTGAATTTGCAAGAAATAGCACTGGTCTATGAATAGCCATCGCGGCCACTTGTAAAGCGAGGCTTGCCTACGAAATATCCTCAGCACTGACATAGTGATGTAAAGAAATCCGAATATAATTTGTAGAATATGGTAGAAAGCTTCATAAGTTGTACAAAATTGTCTAACTGTAAACTTTCTGGAACCTGGTTGAACTGTGTAGAAACTTATAGACAATTCTACAAAGTTTGACCTGATCCCAGTAAAGTGAAAATATTCCTTTAAATTCAAAAGTACTGTGGATGGGAATATCCTTTGAACTTTGGTTTGTTAGGCCTGAAAAGGGCTATTTTTGTCAATGCAAAGGCAGCGCAGCAGGGAGCGAAGTGGAGTTGGAGAGATGTGTCGTCGAGAATATCCAGATGCTGAGTGATTTTGGTTAGGAATGAAAAGCAGGATCTCTCTTTTAAACCTAATGAAGTGTTGTTTTACGTGGAAACAGATAAGCGGAAAATTAGCTACACTTCCATTGGCTGTTTGTTTGATGGTCATTTTGTCACCAATAGTGAGGGTGAACCCCTGCGAAGGGTTTCGTTGGCCCAAGAGTCGAGTTTGGAGCAGTGGCGCAGGTAGCCTTTCAAAGGGCTGCAAGCACTTTGCCCCTTACAGCTCATATAAGGCTGCTATAAAGAGTGCATGTGCCTTGTCACCACAATATGTCGTTTAGCCTGAGCTCCGATGTTACATTCATTTACTCAACACCTGTAAATCTTGCAGATATATGACATTTTTAGTTTTTCCCTGTGCTGCATAAAACTAAAGTTGACTTGGCATCCCAACCCTTGAATAGGCTACGTATAAGAGACCATGTGAAAAGCACTGTGTATCCAAGTTTATGCCAACAACATTGAGCGATTGTCCCTGAGCCTTAATAGTCATTGCAAAAGCAAGTCGAACGGAGAATTGCAAACTTTTAAAACTACAGGCAAAATCATTGGCACCGGGTATCATAGGAATGCCTGGTATAAAAACGTCATCTCCCTTAGCATTTCCAGTAATTATTGTTGCTTCAATGACATTCAAAAACAATGTTTTAATGGAAAGTCTCGTTCCGTTGCACAGCCCGGGAGGGTCAATGTGGTGCAAAAGAATTATTGGGGAGCCAATTTTCAAATGTAGTTTGTGTGGAGGCATTCCAAGCGGTTCCAATGAATTCAGAAGTTCTGTGGGGTAAAAATACAGCTTGTTCAAAGTCCACAACAGTATCGATTGAGGTGTAGGTTACGAATGATCCTGGAACCTTTTCCTGAATGATGTCTTTTTTAGTTTGTTGACATTGTCATTTTTCGGCACAAGAATCACTCTCTCACAAAGCCACTGATGGTCTTTGAACTTTTCACCTATGTTTGAGAAAACTATGTCAATCAGGTCATCCACTGATGGCAGCACCATGCAGAAATCCAGTCAAAACAAAATGAATTCGTTATGTGGATCCTCTGGAAACTTGCCCTCTCCTAGTAGAAGCAGCTGCTGTACGAATACCTTGGCACCTATGTCTCCTTGCAAATGGAGTCGCATGGTTGTTTTCAGGGTTTTAGTTTGGACGTGTCACCAAAGAGATCATGCCTTGATACAAGCACTGAGTTCATCTGCTGGTGTTGATCGAGGAATGTTGTGTCTGGCGGAAGTCTCCAGCAAGCACTGCCATTGCTCCCTCCATGAGCTGACTGTTTGCCCTGATGTCGGGCATTGTCCGATCCAACACCTCCAGAGCGTGTTTGTGAACCATTGTGCATTCATCCCATACAATTAGCCTTGACCTGAGGATTACTGATATTGCAGACTGGGGTCTCGATATGATGAAGACCTAATGGCAGCTTTAGAGTAGAATGTGTCACCTGTCCACCAACAAACAACGTGGATGCTATCCCGTACGAAGCTAATGCCAAAGCGATTTCACCCCGCCAATGAACCTCGGCAAGTAGAAAGTTGATGAAAAAATTTTTTCTTGTCTCTCCTGGTGCATCTAAGAAAAACATACCTCCTTCTTGGCTATCAATGAGACATACAATGGCATCAAAAGCCTGTCGTTGATCATGAACTAAGCAGGGCTTGTTCTGCTCAACGAACATTTGTAGTTCAACTATATCATAGTTATTTTCTCTCCAAACATCTCTGTCAAGCATTTCCTGACCATCGTGACTGAAGGCGTCAAGGCCAAGCTGAATGAGGGTTTTCCCTGCGATCAAAACACATTTCTGTTCCAAACTGATAAGTGCTTGCTTAAATATTGCAGTGCAGTAGTTGATGGACAGCCGAGTTCTGCATGCGGCACTTAAAATATCCTCACAGAGATTCTCTTTGTATTTTTCCCATAGATTTCTCAGGTTAGATGGGGCGCAGGTCATTATGATTATTGCAAAAAGATGTCTGAGCTGTTGCGGTAAGGTATTGCTGGATGCTTTGGCTAACATAGTGTCCCAGTGCTGGTTATCTTCCAATAGACCTCTTCTTTGACACACCTCATGGTACATTTCACAGATTTCACCGTTGACAGTTTCCAGATATTCAAATGATTTTGGTCCTCGGACAGTGTTCAAGAGCATTCGCAAGAAGTAACGTTCCAAGTTGTTGGGATTGACGGTGTATACACGTCCAATGGCGTCAGTCATAAATACGCCTGGATGTTCGATCAGTCATGCATCCCATTTTTGTCTGCAGAACTTTCTTGTGGATGTTTGCCATGTGTAGTATTTTGGCACCTCCACGTATAACAACGTTTTGAAAAAGGATTTTCAATGCAGAGTTTGAAGAATGCTGTTAAGGTTGTGTTTTGTGGCTGCAGTTCTCTTTCGCATGATGTAGCTTCAGTGAAATAAGCTCGTTGTCCATTTTTTAGATGAACACTTAGGTGGAAGACCATTGGATAGCATTCGTGGATCAGGAAATTGAGAAATCGCCAGATAGCTTCATTGCTGCACCTTCCCAGTTCATATTGCTTTATCTCGTCCCTTTCATTGGGATCCTCAAGGCCAGAAACTGCCATGTCACTGCCCTTGTTGATGTACTTACAAATGTATTTGATGGACTTCACTGAGCTGCAGTGTTCTACATTTAGATGGGCCTGGAACATTGTTGACCGGATTCGGGAGTACGGCACCCGCCACCTGTTGTCTATTTCAACTTCTGTGAGCCGATTATCAACCTTAACCATGACTTTTGTTATGAATCCTCCATTGTCAGGGCTGTGCCGTTTGTACAGAGGGTAACCATCATTCCCGATTTGTGTTTCATTCACAAACGGCCGCGGGTTCCTTTTCATACATTTTCCGTCTTTCATTCATGGGGAATGAGAATTGAATGGCCCACATGGTCCATGTATCATATTTTTTGATACAACGTTGAAAAGTAAAGGATCTTTGTCAGGGTCAGGTAGCTCCACTGATATGACCAAGTTGATGTCGATAGGTTGAATTTTCTCCGTAAACCAAACTAAAATGTGCGCATGGGGAATCCCTCTTTTCTGCCACTCGTCTGAATACATCCAGCACAGAGCTTCACCAAAAATATGGCAATTTTTAATGACTATGGCCAGGGAACAAGTTTTCAGTGATGTACTTTCACGCTGGATTACATGTAAATGTGATGAATAGATCCATACGGCTGTGTGTTCGTACATATGCCATTGTTTCTTGTGCATACTCATGCATATGCCTTGAATGCCCCATAAACATCGCTGGCAGTATGGCCATTCTGCCAATGCCTGCAACGTTCCTGTCACTGGCAATTGCATCCCACAGATGAATATAGTCGTCGGCTCAAAGCTGTTTCTGATTTATCCTGATGAATAGAAGGTGCTCACTTTCCACACTCACATACATGTCAACCAAAAATTGATGAAAAACATCTCGGCACTTGAATATGTGGTTGGAAGAATTGTTGCGTATCATGATGTGATAAGCGTAGAAATCCATCGAAGATACTTTCTTCTGAGTGGTTTGTCCAGTGCAGGGATCTGTTCACATGTCGTTGAAATGGTAGCCATCCTCTCCTTCCCAAAATATTAGCAGGTATTGTAAAGCATCATATGAACGGTGCATTTCAGATATTACCTATAAACCTTTGCTCCTCCTGAGTAAGACGATATCTTGCCTATCACGGTATTGTCCGGAAATGACAATGACGACTTCGTTGATTGTGGGCACATTAAACCATCGTTCATGCGCGCCTCGTGGATGTTTGTCAGCTCTTATCACCACCTTGTATTAATTTGTTGGAATCCTCTCCAAAGCTGTCTTGAACAGCCTACTTAAGTAATTCCTTGAATGCAACAGTCTTTGCAGATTTAAAACAATCTCTCGTCGAGTTTCGGGTATCATTTCACACCGTCGATCAGCTTGCGATTTTTCATCGCCCATGAAATAAATTTGCAAGAATTTTGGGTCCTCATTGGGAAGCAGAAGGACAGAGCCTACACAATGGTAAATTTGGCCCTGCACTTTGAATGTAGGCATGAATCCATCTCCGACGATCACGGTTGCCACAAATGAAGTCATCTGGAAGCCAGAGTTTTACTTCCTGATGTTTTTTAAAAAATGCTTCAATACAGAAATGTACAAACTCAGTGGAGCAGGTGGCTCTTGGAGAGGTGTCAAATTGACTATCCCATTTGAGCAACATATTGCAGCAGGTTCGCCTCGGAATTTTTTTGCTTGACAATAACTACATACTACATCCATCTTCCCAATCAGAATATTTGGATGTGTAAAGTAACCACACTGAGGATCACCTCAGTCGCAGGTTACCCTATTGGAGTCTCTCTCTCACCTGATTTATCCTCATTCGAGATTGTTCAACGTGAGATTCCCTTTGCTCCGGTGTTTCCACAACCCTCGCTGTGAAGCTCTAATTCACATCTGTTCAACATGAGCTTCTCTTTGCTCAGGTGTTTCCGCAACCCTTGCTGTGGAAACTCTAATTTGCTCTTGTTCGACGCGAGCTTTTTGTTGCTCTGGCATTTCAGCAGCTTGGGACATGGAAACCCTGATCCGAAATTGTTCAAGACAAGCATCGTGCTGTTCAGATGCCTGCATCCATTTTGCTTGTTTAGCTTTCGGATTTACTTGTCCTACTGATTTCCATTTTTTTTTTTTTTTTTTTTTTTTTTTTTTTTTTTTTTTTTTTTTTTGTGGCATTTTTGGTGCTATCTCCAATTCTGTTGTGGTGATATGATCAGTGTATTACTGTTAACTGATGTGAGCTCCAGTGGACCTGCTTATATATTCCCTCTCACAAGGGAAGGGGTGATGGTGGGTATGAATGGAAACTTCTAGAACACACTGCTAGAATATTAAAAATTATTCTTGTTTTACCAAAGAATAGGCATATTGTCTAGAACACACTGCAAAATTGAAGAAAAGTGAGTTAAATAATTGTAGTCGCTGGGACAAATATTTGAACCCGAGCTGTTCGGTTGACAGCCGTGCACGGTACCACTGAGCTAAAGTGCCAAATGCGTGGCGAAGTGGCGAGAGGACTACTTGGGCTGAGCCCTGCTTGGCCAGAGTAGAGACACACCAACTGGGGTGGGTGGAGCATTGCCGATTGTAGTAGCATACTGCAGAGTATCGACACAATTTAAGTTACGAATTTTTAGGCAACATTTCTGTCAATTTAATTAAGAATTTCTCAGCTCTTAATTATCCGAATTGAACCAGACAACTACAATTCGACGGGAAATTTTTCAACCAAATGTAGACAGTATTTTTCTCCTTGTTACAAAGGATAAGTGTGCAAAGTTTCATCGAGATCGGATGAAAACTGTGGATTTGTATGAAGAACAATCATTCATCTATATGTATATAGATAACATCCATAAAGATAGTATATAATGCACAAACTTCAAACAAAAAAGAAAAAATGTCATAATGTTACACACTAAGCAATTAGAGTATACCATTTGCTATAGTACGCGACCTCCAATCATACCTATTACATGCACACACAAAAATGCATCAATGACTGTAAGCACCTTAGAATTTTGTCAAATTCTAGCTTCTCACTTTTAGGTATATAGGAGGAAGCTAACTCTTTAGTAACAGATAGTTTCATTGCATATATAGGTTAGGAGAGTGACACTTTATAGAGCATGCAGATACCATGACCAAACAGACTAAATAAACCCTTTCAGAAGCAGTAAAGGCATTTAAAAGTTTATAAAAGATCTAAGTAAACTTTCTACGATGATAAGAAAACATTATTTTGGCAGGAAATAAGTTAATTCACATAAATTCAATTTCCAAACAATAAACTTTGCTATGTGTCAATTTCACTATTTCTAAACCAATTTAAATGCAGTAAAGACTGTCAGTATTTAACAAAAGCCCTATATAAACTTTGTATAACAATAAACAAATGCTAAGTCAACCGGAAATAAAATAATTAATAATAATTCAATTTTGAAACAATGAACTTCTACTATATGAGCATTTTGTCATTTTTAAACCGATTTGAGAGCAATAAAGTGGCTCAACATTTAATAAAACAACTAAACTAACTATCTATAATGATATAAAACCCTTATATTAACCTGAAATGAGATAATCCATAATAATTCAGCTAAACAAACAATAGATTCTTGATATTTGGTATTTCACTATTTCTGCACACTTTCAAATGAAATAAAGTAATTTTAAAGGAATAATAATTTAATAAAAAGATAAATTCACTAAAATTCCGTAGTTTCTGGACATGTAAATAACTTAAATCAATTTTTAAACACTTCGTTAGATGCACTTCACTTTTAACATTTTTTATCACAGAATCCTAGTAGAATAAAAAGTAGATTTCTTGAAAGAACCAAAAATCTAGTATCACACATATTAATTTCATGCAGTAGAACCAATTTTATAGAGATTTTAGAAATTATTTCATCATGAAACCATGTGCCAAGTTTAGGAATTTATTATAGCCAATCGAAGTTAGGTACAGAGATAAAACAACTTCCAAAATACATAATTTAATTCAGAGAATATGCTGGTAATTTTACATTTTTGATAAAAGCAGTAGAAGTAAAGTTATTAAATTAAATCCCCTACATCATTTTTATAAATCTTGTCAAAGCTGTAACTTCACTATCCTGGCATCTATCTCGATAAAACTGACACCATTAAACTCAGGAATTTTTGGAGAACAAGTTGACATAAATTCTATTTAAATAAATTGCGATTCAGCAGAAATGATGAAATTGTACAAGTTTAAATGAACTGGTATTTCCCCAAGCCGGAAATAGGTCGTGTCACTACGCTAAGATTAAAATAGACATTTAAAACCAAACACTTAAAATTACTCACTGCATATCCACTGATCCTCTATTAAAAAAGTCTAAACACTGTCAGCCTTTGATCATTTCATATCTGTTTGGTTACCGAGTTAGCGAAGTCATATTTTGGCTAGGCAGCAGCAGAAAGTTGCGTTTCGGCTGTGACATCATAGAACCTATATAATCTGGTGCTGGCATGCTACTCCATCTTTATTTCTTTAGTAAGCTGAGCAGTATGCGTGTATAGTCTGCGCAAGTGTCGTGTCGGGCGGGAGAAAGTCGGTTGAAGAGAAGCTACCGAGTCGGCCATCTTGGGACTTTGGTGTATGGCGCGCGAGGTTAAATTGTAACATGAACTTTTAAATGTTCATCAGGGGTTCGGTCGGTTTAAATATATCTCCACAACTTGCAAACTTTTGGTAAAGTGTGTTCAATTTGCCAACTCAACTGTTAAGTGCATATTTGAAATTTTGTGACTTTGAAAATAAAACTTGGAATTTTCGGAAAGTGAACTTTTATCATTTCATAGTTATCTTGCAACCTTTTCTCTATTTGTGGTTTAACAAATATTGTGGCGACCTCTAAGCATTTAGGTTGAGTTATCCGGCATCATGGTGAAGTCAAAATCATTTCATAAATTTTCTACAGAACTTTGAGTCAACATCAAGAGTTAGTTGAGGCACTAAGGCTATACTACAGCCCCAGTATCAGCCTAGGGTCTTACATGACCAACAATGATGAAAATCAAACCAACTTAACTTTATAATAAAAACAAAGTCCATTAAGCTGCAAAAGGAAGCAGCTATGTCCTTTCTGGTCCAGGCTACATTCCAGTTTATCCATAAGAGCCACTAATGATTCTGCTTGAAAATCACGATAATTTAAATGTTTAATAAATCCAAATTTCTAGCGAATTATGCTTTAACAACAAGGGGGGAAAACACCTTTTTGGTACAGGCTGCATTTCAACTATAAAAACTAAATTCCTTCATTCGCTAACGGTTCAAAGTTGTTGCAGTTTTTTGTGTGTAAGTTGTTCCATATTTATATTTTTTGATGGCTGTGATAGCAACATATTCCCAAATAATATCGTTCAAAGAACATGTGCATGATCATTATACTTCGCTATAAGTCTTCTCCCAGTTGCTCGCAGTATAGCGTTATGGCACTTTTTGAGTAAAGTTTGTATGGTATGTATATATTTTACAGCTCTAAGAGCAACACACATTAAACAATATAATCTATCAAACATGTGTAAAAATTTTCAGACCAAAAGGACAATTCCCTTATGAGTCTCAGTGATTACGCTAGAGCCGAAATTCATATCATGATGCATTGTTGCCACTAAAATGCAATACATTACATGTATTAATATGCGTGAGATTGAAGTATTGTTTTTCTGGCAGCAAGTTTAGCATAGTATGTTGTTAGGTTGAAATACAACCTGGACCTATTGCTAAAGTGCAAGGAATTACGTTGAATTTTATTTTATAAGCAATTTAGTTAAGCAATTGCTAAGAAATGAATTGTCAGTACACTGAAATAAAAGTATGTATGTCGTATAAATTGTAATATTAATTATCAGTTGCTTTTTTACTGAAATTATTAATTAGTTTGAATGAAAGAAATTCCAAATTGATCACAATCTATGTGGCCTAAATCACAATTAAGACTAATATTACATTGAAATGCAGCCTGGACCAAGTTGACAACTGAAGCTTTTTGTTACAGCATAAGGGACGATAAATCACATTGAGCTTTATTTTATAACAATTCTATTTAGTTAAGCAACTGCAGAGAAATAAATAACCATAACACTAAGTTAAACTCATTTTTACGGGCTTTGGGGCTTGTAATCTATAATAATGACTAGCTGATAGACTCACAGCATGTGAAGTACCTGGTAGGTAAGCTTGTGATGCACTGAAGGTAATGATGGGTATTGTGCTTACAAGTGAGGAATACAAAATAATATGGAAAAGTCTGGTTAATAAATATCAATACAAGTGGCTATTGTATATTCATTACCTAACTATTATCTTGGCCATAAAGGCTTGCAACAATAATCCAAACTGCTTAGAGGCATTCATTGAGAAATATTTCCCCACAGTTTCTGCTATGAAGCAGCTAGGCATCGATGACTTTACTGATTTCATTTTATTTTTTTATTTCATTTTTTCCATTGTGCAGAGTATAAGATCTATGCCCAAACTTTACATGGTAAGGAAAGACTGAATTAATGAGAATTGTCGTAATTTGTTCAAGATCAGGTCAAAACTTTAAAATTCTCAAACCATATGAATAACACAAACTATGGATTATATTCTCACACATCAAATAGCTTAAACGAGTGGCTGATTGACTTAGTCTGTGATATGTGCTGATGAATCCAAAGGGTTGTTTTGAATGAGGAAATTACTGTTGGTTGATTTATGTATAAAAACTAAAACACATCAAAATTAAGCAAAACAGCAACATTATTTTATCCTCACCTTAGCTTCATACTGAATAGCTGCAGCATAAAGAGATGCAGCATTTTCTATTGTAATTCCTTGTTTAATTATCTGTTCACATAGTTTCTTCAACTGAAATTCACAGTAGGCACTAGCCAACACTAATAGCTCTGTAAATGAAAATATTAAACATAATTACAAAACTTTATAAAATTTCTGATAACCAGTCATAAGATGTTGTTATAACAACGTTTATAAAACATGGCAGTCAAATTTTATTACAAATGGAAAGTGCCAACAGCCGATTCCAGTAAAATTTACCCACATTACAGCCAGGTTCCAAGTAAAATTATAATATTGTTAAATAATTTGACATTTAATACAAAGGATCAAGTATCTGATGTCAAGCAATATAGAAATTATGATTGCATGAGAAGGTGAAGAAGCTTAAAAGTATTAAATATCTGGTACATGTTGTGCACGAAAATGAAAGGAATGATGGAGATGTAACAAAAAAGAGGAGGCTAGTGCAATAATTTTTCAAAAGCATCAGAAGCCAGATTTGGAGAAAGGATGTTTGATAGAATAAGAGAACAATTTTTCAGTTTTATAATGTTCCTGCTCCAATGTATGCTGCCAACCCTGTACAGTGAAGGAATTAAGCAAGATACAGGCAACTGAAATGAAATTCTAGTGACTGAAATAAAATTTCTAGTGACTAAATTTTTCCCTCAGAAGCAGAATATAGGGAACAAAATTGGAAAGAATACGGTATAAGAAGATTAGGGACAAAGGAAAATAGAACAATTGAAGAAGATATAGAGAGCAAGATTCAAATTATATAAACATGTTTAAAAAAAATTGGTAGGCAGAATACAAAGAAAGGTGGTGCTCAACTTAATACCTAATGATCCCTTTAAATTTTCCTCTTTCCGAAATGCTTTTCTTCCATTTAAATTCCCTCCCTCCTTTATTCTTTTCCCTAACACGAACCATTGCCAACTATAGATAATGTTACTTTATTTATATTATTCTAAATTGTTCTTTAATTTTACCCTCTTTGGGGTATAATAAATCAGTCACTTTGCATGTTGTTCCTTCCCTTGCACCCAGTATTTATTCATTCTCTCGGGCCTTCTTCTTCTCTCCTCTGTGTTTCAACCTTATTTTGATTTTTCTTGGAACCTTATCCTTTCATCTTTAAATCTTATTTTTGCAGTGCTATCAAGAAATGACCTTTTCATATTTTTTAATTCTCTTAAGTCATTTTATGCAATAGGAGAAGTAAGTGAATTCTGCCACTTGGGAATCAAAATTACAACCGATGGCAGAAGCAGGAATGATGTTAAAAGCAGAATAGCACTAACAAAAAGAGATTTTTTTGGCTTTACGCCTCATCAAAAGCGCGGTCATTAGAGGCGGATGGGATCGGGGCAAGGAACAGGATGGAATTCGGCCATGGCCTTTTAGAAGGCAGCATCCCAGCATTCGCCTGGAGTGATTTGGGGAAACCATGGAAAACCCAAATCTGGATGCCCGGACAGTGATTTGAACCCATGTCCTCCCGAATGCGAGGCCAGAATGTCAACCCTTCACCCACCATGCTCGGTTAAAAAAAAAACTTTTAGTTTCAAATATTGATCAAGGACTTAGAAAGAACTTTTTAAAACGCTATGTGTGGAGCACAGCACTTTATGGTAGTGAAGCGTGGAATTTAGGAATACCACAAAGAAGGAAAATTGAAGAATTTGAAAAATGCTGGAAATTAAGTGGTCAGATAAAGAACGAAATGAACGAGTTTTGGAAATGATGGATGTGAAAAGAAGTTTGTGGAAGAAGATTACAGAAAGAAGAAACAGGCTGGTAGGTCATATTTTGAGACATGCTGGATTGGTTAATTTGTTAGTGATGGGAACAGTCAAAGGTAAGAACTGTAGAGGAAGACAGAGATTAGAATATATGAAGCAGATAATTGATGACATGGGCTGTCAGAGATATGTAGAAATGAAAAGGTTAGCACAAGATAGGAAGAGATGGAGATTTACATCAAACCAGTCAAAATCCTGATGACAGCAAAAAAGAAGAAGTCTTTTCCAATTTCTGTGAACCAATTAGGCTTCATTATGTGGTTATGGAAGAAATCAAAAATTTGTTTGGTAGTTACCATAGTTTATTCTGAGAAGATGTCCATAGAAATTTAGACTCCTTTGGAGCATAGTATAATTATTATTATTATTTTAAAGTATCATTCTTGTTGTATACTATTTTATTATCTTGAAATTTTGTTCCTATGATTTTTCTTAAAATTTTTCTTGCTTTTAGTTCCATCTGCCATATGTGATTCATGGTCAGGTATTATGACTGTTTTGTAATGGGATTTCTTGTCTATTTCTCTCGTCAATTGGAAGGCCAATTCAAGTTTATTATTATTATTATTTGGATTATATTGCCTTGTGTTCTGTTGCATTCCAATTAATCCATTTCCCTAGATATTTAAACTCTTTTACTATTTCTATTTTGTTCTTGAACTTTTAAATATTTATTTTGGTGCTTGTTGTTTGTCATGATTTTTGTTTTTTCACAGGAAATTGTTAGACCTATTTTAGCTGTTTGTTTATCCAATTCAAGGATTTATTCTTTTGCTTCCTCCATTGTTTCAGCCAACAGGGCTGTAACATCCGCAAAGGCAATGCAATTGATTTTTAGATTCTTCTTTTCGCAACCCAGTCTTATTCAACTTTTTTATGTTTGTTCCATTCTCTTATTACTTTCTCAATTGCACAGTTAAACAATAACGGCAAAAGTCCACCCCTTGTCTAATCCCTGCTTTTATTTCAAAAGGGTCTGATACTTCACCAATGAATTTAACTTTTGAAAATGTGTTCACAATAGTAGCTTTTATTATGTTAGTTGTTTTCTTATCCAATCCTAGTTCTTCTAGTACTGATATTAGAGATTCTCCATCAATTGAATCATAACGGCTTCTTGAAATCAATAAAGGAAATTATGTGTGTCTTTGCCCTTGATTTTTGGTACGCCATAATGTTCTTATGGTTTAGTATTTGTTCAAAGCATGATCTACCTTTTCTGAACCCTCCCTGGTACAACCCCAGTAATTGGTCCAATTGTGGTTCTGCTCTATATAAAAGGACTTTTGAAAGAATCTTGTAAGTTACATCCACCAATGTAATACCTTTGGAATTGTTTGGGTCTGTTTTGGAGCCTTTTTGTGAAGAGGGTGGATGAGGGCTGTTTTCTATTCCACTGGGATTTCTTCTTCTTCCCAAATTTTATTGAAGACACATTGAAGAGATTTAATGGCATTTATTTGATTTTCCACCAATACTTGGTTATTTTTTAATTTTGAAACGATTTTTTGTAATTCTTCAAATGCTGGTGGTTCTGAATCTAGTTTGTCAGAGGTATTTGGAATAAATTTAAATTTTTCATGAATGAGTTCACAGTTCAAGAGTTTCTTAAAATAGTCTGCTAATATCTTGCAGTTCTCTGTGTTGTAGTCAGTCATGATCCCATTAGCATCATTAGTCTAAATTATTGTTTCTTTTTTCATTTTTTACATATCTACTTAAGGTTGTTTATTTTAATACAAATATTATTTTATTATATCCTTTACTTTTCCTTGATATCTTTTTATTATTTATTCATAATTCTAACTTTGGGTATATTCTTGTCAACATATTATCTCAATTACTATCCTCTTTTTTCTCTATTTTTGAACCGAAGCTCACCTCTTCCATATGTTCAACTGCTGCAAATTGCAAAAATTGGTCCATGACACAAGCCTTGAACACAATATTTTCTTGTCTTGAGAAAGGGTATACTTAAAAAAGATTCAGTGTTTCATGTATGTTCATATTTTTTCCAGTGTCAACACAATCCTGCTATCATCTGTGATAAGCTGTGGTTTATTTTGCCAACTCAACCAGCTGGCTCAGTTTGCTGTAGCAGCATGATGCTTAACTAGTTCAAGGCCTGATAGTGGAAGAAATTTTCATCGCCATGACTTGACCGACAGTGTAGGAGAGGTGGTGGTGGTGCACAATTTGTAACCTCCAGACTGTGCAACAAATTCCTGAGCTAAATTCAAAACCTCTCCACTGCTGAAGGTGATTTGTCCATCAGATGTAGAATTTAAGATCAATGGCTCCCTTGGTATCCTTTGGAAGAGTAGGCTTGAAAGGTCTGTCACTTGATATCAGTCTCTCCATTTCTGCCATCTTTCATTCTTTTGAAACTACCTGAAAATGCATAATCATGTGTGTGTGTGTGTGTGTGTGTGTGTGTGTGTGTGTGTTTTGGATAACAGGTGAAAGCTTCACCTCAGGCTTGAGTATAATGATGAATATTCAATTACTCTCAACCTACAATTCAATAAGATCACACTAAATGGCATAGGCAATGGCATAGGGCAGCCTGTAAGCACCTTAGAACTTTGAAAAATTCTAGTTTCCCTAGTAGTAAAATATTCTATAGATCAATTATAAAGTTGCTTATGCTGGACTTAGCAATTTCAAGAAAAGTAGTTGTCAACTTTAAGGATTCCCTGTAATCTTTCCCACAGTGACAATTCGCCATAAAAATCATTTTAAAGTGTATTTATCATATCATGAAACGTTTATTTTAAGAGATATTCCCATTTGTTCAAGTTTTGAAACACGTGATCATAAAAGTAAAAATCTAAGGTTTGAAATATCTTTAAATCGCGTAAAGATACAACTGATCTTTTATCACCAGCTATAGTCAGCATTGTCCCCGATATTTTGGTAGTAAAATTAAATAATTTGGCAAAATTTAATTAGCAGTTTTAATTAAGAGAAAAAATAAGCTTTTTAACTAAAAGGGATATTGATTTGAAATTTATATCAGTAGATAGCCCAAACTGAGACGATTATGAAGATATAATGGTTTTGGTAAAAAGTTTAAGCATTTGTCTGGTAATTAAGTTTTTGAAAAATAGATTGTCGCGGATTGTTGTTGAAGTGCGTAAAAATTCCCCAAGTTGGTCATGTAATGACTTTAGTTTTAAGACTATAGAAACCCTTTGGAATAATAAATTAAATTAAAACAGATAGAACATGACAATAGAAAGTCCCCGTAAAAATTTCAAGTCAAACTATTTTGTACTTTTGGGGATATTAATTAAAGAAAGATTTGCCAAGGTCATAGGCTCGGAGCAGCCTATAAAAGATCGTGCAGTAAGTTCACATTGTCTCACTTGTACGCCAGAAAGTAATCAAGCAACTCCGCGCATTATTTTCTCAGTGATGTTCAAAAAAGTAACTTTGTAAAATGTAGTCTTTTCAGTTTCGTCTTATCTTTTCCATGGACTGCAATGTTAAGTTACCCTGCGCAAGTCTTGTGTTGGAGTGGGAGGAAGCCGGATGAAATTGGGTGCTACCGAGTCAGCCATGTTGGGACTTTGGTGTGACAGCCTGCGAGATTAATGTCTGTTAGAACTTTGAAATTCTGAAAAGGGGTTTTCGGTTGGTAATTTCTCTCCACAATCTGCAATATTTTGGAAACGAGTGTTCGGTTTGCCAACACAACTGTTTATTGCTTTTTAGTAAATGTGATTTTGAAAATAAAACTTTAAATTCTCCTGAAGTGATCTGTTGTAATTTCGTAGACTGAGAACCTTTTCTAGATTTGTGGTTTAGAAACAGATCTAGTGGTGACCTTCAAGCATTTAAGTTGAGTTTCTACTAGGCTACATGGTAAAATTCAAATTATTTTGTGAAAATTCCACAGAACTTTCCATCCATGTGAACTTTTAGTTAAGTCACCAAGGCGATGCTACAGCCCCGGTATCAGCTTTGGGTCTTACAAGCCAAATCCATCGTCACTGCTGACTCCACAGTATCCCATTCAATCTGGCTTTATGCCTTATCAACATCAAAGTAATTAGAGGCAGGAAGGGACTAGGAATGGGAATTAATTTGGCCATGGCCTTTTGAAGGAACCATCATGGCGTTTGCCATGGAAAACCCAAATCTGGATGACCAGATGGAGATTTGAACCTATGTCCTACTAAATGTGAGACGATAGCATTGCCATTCACCCATCCGTTAAAGTATCTGCCTCCTGTGCCTGCTGGTGGCCCAGGGTACCCACATTGGTCTCCATATGGCAATGTTGCCATTGCTGCTTTAATAGTTCATACACATGAGCTATCTAAAGGGGACATCCATAAATTACATGAGGTGTTTTTCCGGCCCCCCCCCCCCCCAAGCATAGAAACCATACTCGAAACTTTTTGATACCTTTTTCTTTTAGCTCCACAGTTCAAAAAAAATTATCTCCGTGAGATTTCACCTCACATAATTTATGGATGCCCCCAAACCACTTTATCCCTTCCCCCCCTATAATAAATGATGACCTTCTTCTCTATCCTTAGTTTAATTACATATATAAATAATAATGGTCACAAAAGTTTAAAACAATATTAACAGAAAGAAGAATAAAACAAGTGACAGAATGACAGTGACAACATAAGACAACATTTTGGGTTACCTTTACTAATGTGAGTTAGTAAATAAGATCTATAATGAACCACACTTATCCATCTACATGATATCCTATGAATAAGCTCAAGTGGTCAATGTAGGGATAACAATATAGCAGATGACCAAGATAATAAGCATGGATAGATTAAGGGGGTAGGTACACTTATCAGGTTTAAAAAAAAAAAATTTTTTTTTTATTATTCACAAAAACAGTTTATAGTTTTGGCTTCATTTTAGTGAAAAAATTATTTCAATATCTTTAACAGTGTGGGAATTATGTGTGATTAAGCAATGTCCTGCACGATTGATAGCCATTTAAATCCTACTGCACTTGAAGGTAATCCAAATCTTTAACCTTAAATATCTCAAAACAGCAATTCATCAAATGGTTTTAAAGATAACTTTCTTCCATATGCATAGATCTTTTTCAAATTTGCAGGACATGTTCTACATACTAAGTACTACAGTCTGAACCATTATTGTTTATGCAGCTTTTCCCAAATGAAAAATATGCCTTTATATTTAAGCAAAAAAAAGCAAAAATTTTAATTTCTTGACAAAAAAATTTATTAATAAAAAATATAGATTTAAATATGTTATATTATAGGTTCAACTTGTTGCCTTGATATTAATTTACAATATTAAAAGAACATTTCTGAAAAATTTCAAATACTATGCCTTTTATCTTTAAAACCCTTTACAACAATATATTTTAGGCTGTCGATTTGGATGGTACATTATCCTATTGGTAAACAATATTTTTATTTTAAAAATCAATTTTTATATCTAGCTATAGCAGTTCTATGGAGCTATGAAATTTGAACCCTCAAATTTAAATAGATTTGGAGAAAATGCTATCTCAACTTTATCAAATATTTGTATGTGTTAGGTGTACCTACCCCCTTAAATGAAATACCAGGGGAAGATCAATGTTAGCTCTATCTCTGCCTCTACTTTTATACCTTGTCAATGCAGAGATAATTGGAGGCGGAAAAGAACTGGGTGCAAGGAATGGGAAAGAATTCAGCCAAGGTAATTGAGAGGAGCTCTCCTTGTATTCACTTGGAGTAGTTTTGTGAAACCACGGAAAACAATAATCTGGCTTGCCAGATTACTGTTCGAATTTGCATCATCCTAAATGTTTACCCATCAAGATCAGTAAGCGCAATGGAATCAGAAGCTGAGGAAAACTAAATAAAATACAATAACAGTAAAAAAATTGAAATTATTATTCACTGATAACTAGTTATACAATAAAAATAATAAATTAATGTGCTTACCAGTAATGGTATTAAGAAGAGAAAAGGAATTACCAGATATTGAGGCCAAGGAGATACATGGCATCCTTGATATGTTGGAAATTCCTTCTCACCTGTATAGTTCGGATTGCCTAGTAGTTTCAGGAGAGCCCAATGGATCAAACTATGAAGCAATTAATAACATTTTCAGATATTTTACAAAACTCATTATATGCTGAAGCATGGGTTGAGGAATTGTGGTAGATGAAAGGTTTTAAGTTGTGGATCAGATCTGCAGGGATGGTTTTGGATATGAAAAAATCTATCTAGTCTTTATCCCACTTTCTCTAAAAGCCTTCATTGTAACTTCACTTTAAGGCAACATCTTCCATTGTCAGAGTCTTAGTGTTCTGGAACACTCCCACTTATCCTCTGTACAGTTCTAAACTTTTATCAAAAGTTCTCGACTCACTCAACACTGCTTTCATCACCTGATTAGAAAAAACATGCTTCAATGCACAAATCTAGCACTGTCATAACCTCATGATTGCCCATACTGAACAGCTATTCCTATTTCAAGTTGCTCTTAAGTTGTTCACTTGGTTCATGATCATAAATAATATTGTTATAAATGAAAACACAAGAAAAATGTGTTCTAACATGCCAGAGAGCCTGAGCTCCTATCATACTCTGATATTCACATTATTCTATTTCCACACCCCTCCAACCTACCTAGATAACACTTTATGTTTCTGCAATGACAATCTCACAACCTCCTTTTTAATGCAAATCTATCAACCTGCTGCACACCATTTTCATTTTAATAGCTGACATTCATTCCACAACATTTGATGCTTTCCATACAACCAGCTCTTATTTCCTAATCACACTTTCCTCACCCAGTATTCAAACAATATGTCTTAAATCTTAATACCATGCAATTAAACACCCAAACTGGTACACAAACAACTGTCTCATGTTATCTGTGAGACAATTTTACCAAAAAGTTTTGATTTAAAACCAACAGCATTTAATCTAAAATTACAAATTTTAATTCACAAAAATGTATGTTATTGAGTAGCAAACAAAATATGGCAGAAATTGTTACTTACCTAAAGCACTTGCAGGAGGCAAATTAACTTCATCTGTATAAAGATACTGCAAAAATGCTTTATATACAGGATATGTATAATGATCAATGTCCAGTATGCTGCAAAAATAATTTTGTTAATTGATATATATATATTGAAAAAAAAATTGAAATTTCAAACAAATGCTGCACATTTGTAACAAAGCAATCTAAACAAACTGGATAAATGTAAGAAATTTTCAACTTTTATATTTATATACATTTAAGCCACATATTTCCAGGATTCTAAAAAATATTCATGTATTTTGGAGTAATAAAACATGTTATACACTATATAATATTCTCACTACTTCACAGTTTCGATCCAAAATGGGTCATCCATAGAAATGACCACATATTCATTTTAAGTAACACATTTGAGGAACTGAATAATAATATGTGCCCTGTAGGGTTTTTTATTTTATTTATTTATATATATATATATATTGTGATCTTGCAAAAGCATCTGCCTGTGTTAGTAATGAATTAATTTTGGAAAAAAAAATCTATTGTATTTATTGTATTGTATTGTATTGTATTTATGGAAGCACAGGTAAATGGTTTAATTCTTAAACAGAAGACTGAATGCAAAAATCAGTAAAAATGCTTCACCCTCTCTGAGGAAAAAAAAAGAAAAAATACAACTTGGCACTCCTAACCGGACAGAAAAAAAAAATAATAATACATCCTGAAACACAAATGAATAACCATATTGTATCAAAATAGTTTAAGGCAAACTCATTAAATTTTTATGAAACACATTATACTAGATTTAAAATAAAAAGTAATGAGCAGCAGGATTTATAGTTAAAGTGTAAAAATAATACAATCTTGGAAACAAAGCATATAAAATTCCTTGGCATTCAAATAAATGAGAAACTCAGTTAGCAAGAACATATCACATCCCTACTGAAAAGCAGTGCAAGAACACTTTCTCTAATAGCAGATCTAGAATTAGTAAAACAGATGTATTCCTCTTACTTTTTTCAGTCATGTCATATGGCATAAATTTTTGGAGAGCCTCTTTACAAAGATAAAAAGTTTTATAGCACAGAAAAGAACATGCTGTGAAGGGTAAAAGCAATAACTTCTTGCAGACAACTCTTTAAATGATTTCTCAGTTTATATATACTCATATGTGCTTTGTCATAAAACATTTTAATTTTTTTACATCAAATTCACAGATACACAATTTCAAAACAAGAAACAAAAATAACTCAGCAAAAACGCAAATGTCACTGTCATTAGAACAAAGAGGAGTAACTTTCTATTACATATTTGTATAATGAAATTCCTAAAAGTATAAAACAGTTTATAGATAAAAAGCTATATTTAAAAATAAATCAGGGGGTTATCTTATTGGCAACTTCTTCTACTTATTTAAGAATTTATACAAAATAATTAGTTGCATCTGATATGCCTATTGCAAAATTCAGATGTTAAATTTAATGTTTATTTTTTCTTTTATTTTTGTTTCTTTTTTGTGCATTTGTTTGTAATATATAATATTTCTTTTCACTATGACCATTATTTGTATTGCTAGGATCTATATTAATAATGACATGACCCACATGCCAGAGATTCTTCATCAATAGGGATCTCTATAAATAAATACAGAAATGACAAATATCACAGTAATTAGGAACAGAGCATTGGATATTTATAAAAGGATCTTCCATTGCAAATGGCAGTGAATTCAGACCAACAAAAGGACCTACACGCAAATTCCTATTTCCTGTAGGTCAGGAATGCAGCTTAATTTTTAAAAGCCTTACCTCCTATATAATTTAGATAAGAATAAATTACAGAACTGTAAATAGATACATTTAGGATACTCAAGAGAATAAAAATTATTTTAAACAATGAAAATCTACACCTACATCCATACTCTGCAATTCAAAAATATTAAGGTTGGCAGAAATTCTCCAGAACTAACTCTGTGCATTCCTGTCACAAGTAGCACAAGGACAAAAAGAACACATATAAGCATCAGTAAGTCCTGGGATGTGTAAGCGGTGAGCATCGGGACATAATACATGGTTCATAGTTCATAATGCAGGTACTTCTACCGGTATACTACTGAATAATTACACATGTCATCTTGAAGTTCAATCTTATTTTTATTAGCTGACCACATCACCACCAAAATTAAATTAGCAAATCTGACTACAGATTGTATGAGCATGATAATTTTCAAAATACGATCTATGAATTGTAATCTAGAATTAGCTTTCCTTACAACGGAAGCTATTATGCCCAAATACTTCGTGAAATCATTTATGTCAAAAACTGAGCTGTTTTCTTTGCACTCGTGGATTAACAGTTTCTTTTTCTTAGTTATATGCATTCCATTGCACAATTTCAAATTAACTATAAGTTGCCATTCGTAGCACCATTTAGAAATAACATCCAGATTACACCAAATTTCTAAGCAATTATATGAGCACCCTACTTCCTGATTTATAACCTCATCATCAGCAAATGCTCACAACCTCCTATTAACATTATCTCCAAGATTGTTACAAAAATTATGAAAAAAAGTGATCCTATTACACTTTCTTGAGGAATGCCCAGAGTAACATCTAGATTGGAACAGGCTTCCCTGTCAATGACAACATACCGTGACCAATCAGATAGAAAATCTCATATCTCGTATTCACAAATCTGATCTGTTAAACTGTAAACTCAAATCTTCGCCAGTCAAAAGCTTGCTGAAATTCCAACAAGTTGTGAACCTGCATTGATAAATTTAATTGCATCAGTCAAAAATAGGTTTAACATTTCCTGTTCTTTTTAAATCTGTGTAGGTTTGGTATAAGCTACTCATTTTCATCTAGAAACTTCATAATTTTAGAACTTATTACATGCTACAGAACTCTACTGCAAATAGGTGTTAGAGATATGGGTTGATAGTTTCCAGGATCCCTCTGATTTCCTTTCTTGAAAATGGGAATTACCTGGGCACTCTCCAGTTTGTAGGTATGAAGTGAAGTTGCCACCCATGGCTAGTGTCCTGGATTACCTCCCCCCACCTGGTCAGAAGATTAGCACGTAGAATCTGCATTATGCAGGCATTTAAATTTAATCTTCCTAAAATGTATCAATCACATATGATTCAGGTGAAAGTAAAGTTTTAGCTGGTTGATAATTTACACTTACAGTCTTAAAATTTCCTTTACCGTTCACATTTTTTTTTTCTTAAAATATATTATTTCCATAATACAGTTCTGTCTAATCCTTCTATTTAGAAGATTATAACAGTTTTCTACAAAACTTCAATGAGATATAGGCACATACAGCATATCTTGAAATTGAATTATTGAAGCTAAACTATGAAAAGGATGACACAAAAATATTAACAGTGTTTCACCATCAAATCACAGAATTGGGATTGAACACACACACAGGCAGCTCAAGAAAAACGTAACAATTTTAATAATAACTTGCTGCATTAAAAAATATCTACAACCCACATATGATGATTCCTGCAATACTCTGGTGTAATGGTATCACACCATTCATTCATTTTTCTCTACACAATAATAAAATTACCTTCAAGTGCAATATTTTTCAGCTCCAGTCAAATACATTCACTGATAAGCATAAAATAATTTTAAATTAACAAGCCACAAAGTTTCTACAGATTTGAACCATGAAAAATATGACATGTATTTTTAGAGCAAGTAAATAAATATCATTACCCTAGAAGAGAAAATACATTATTGAGAGAAACAATGACAGAAAGGAAACTGGTATAGGAGATAAAAGAGAAGAAATGCAGAGCACATAACAAGATAAGTATAAACTAAAGTGATCTGAATTACAATAAACAAACAATATAATAATAATATGAAACAACAAAATTAAATAATATAAAAGATGGAAATGTGAACGAGTATGAAAGGTCAACAATAAGCAAAAACAAAATTATAACCATAGTACACAACATAAACCAAACAAGAATATAGAAACAATTAAAATCTAACTTTGATTATGATTTTTATGTTACCAGTCAGTAGTTGTTACACATAGTATTGTCCAGTCAGTTTTATATTTTATGAAAGGTTAAGAAATGCAACTAGGTTTTCTACCAAATTTACTCACACAGAGGATTTTATCTCCTTGTTTGCAGTCAGTGCAGAAATGTCACAAATGTGGTGAGAAATCCAATGGAGCACAACTCTAAGAAATTAGTTAAATTATTAAGCATTAATTAGAGTCACAATAAAGCCTCGGTCACACAGGGCAATTTTTATCTCTGCTTAAATAGCATTGAGTGATCGTTTCTTGTGACAAAGTAATAGATGCTACTGACTAGCTGACTAGCAGCTATCAAAAAATAGTGGAAACTTGATTTGAACATGTTCAATCATCACAAGCAGCACCTGACTGCAATGGTCACCTTACCAAGTAACTGCTACACAACATTGTTGTCACCTCGTCTGACAACTCATTCGCTACTGTACAAACAGTAGCAAATGAGTTGTCAGACAAGGTGACAGCAATGTTGTGTAGCACAAATAAAATAAATAGGTGAACAAGAATTTGAGGAAAAATTGTTTTAGGAAGTTATTTGTTAAAGTGAATGAAATTGGAATGAAAATTCCATCTAAGGAAAATCTCAGAAAAACATTAAGAATGCATAAAGAACTTCATTTAGCTATATATTTTTTTTTACTTATGGCTTTACAACTCATCAACGTTGAGGTCTTTAGAGGCGGGATGGGACTAGAGAGAAGGAAGGGGAATGAATTCGGCCAAGCTTGTTGAAGGAAGCACCCCAGCATAGTCCTGTAATTATTTGGGAAAACCATGGAAAACCCAAATCTGGATGCCTGGACGGGGATACTAACCAACGTCCTCCTGTATGCAAGGCCAGAGTGTGAACCGCTCACCCACCATGCTCAGTTTTAGTTATTAACAAATACTTTTAAGACTTCAGACTATCAGCACTTGCCAAGTAATACAAGTTAGATTTGTCTTACATGGACTCACCTTCTCATCAGAGTATCATTTTCAAGAGTTGAGGAGTAACCAATTCAAATAATTCAGGAAACTTTCCCTAAGTTAGCCACAGAATATTTTTGCAAGCTAGTGGATTCTCTGAAGTTAGTTCTCTCAGAATAACGCAGAAGTCCAACTATTTCTCTCCAACTAGACCAGTCGTGCAACCATAGGCAGACTGTAGGCTGGGGATACATCTATGAATTCACTTCACCAACAGACTATGACTTGTTGCGCCTATGATACGCGCGTTGGACGCTTTTTGGAACACACAGTTTTTATCCAACTTTGATGGAACTTTGTATATGTATACTTTAAAACAAATAGAAAAATACTGTTTAGGTTTGATTAAAAAAAAAAAATTAAACCCTCTACTCAATTTCTGTCAATGTTGTTCACACGAACTCACAGTTTTTAATCCAATTTTGATAGTACTTAGCACACGTATACTTCAAAACAAGACAGTCTGGTAGCTCAGTGTTTAATTCCAAAAGTTTCCTCCTCTGGCCCTGGGTTCAAATGCTGTGGTGAAAAGGAATTTTTAGGAGTTGTATTTAATTATATGAGCTACACTGAGATCTTCCGTGGTTCTGATTCCAGGTGAAAGTATAGCCTCCTGAGGAAAGGAATTGGTCTTTCTGCCTCTGATGCAATAGCTTGGTACATCTCCTTTGGAAAGTTTCAACCAACCTTTGTGTTTTGGATTAAGTTAGATTTTTAGTTTTTGAAGTGAAAACTTCTTTAGGTGCATTGGGCAAGTTTTGAAATGATAAAATTTTATGAGTTCACATTATCGACATACTAATGTTAACAGTATATCTGTAGCTGTAAGTATGACATGTTATGCTTAAATAGCAGTCTGGTGGTTCAATTGGTTGACGCGCGTGACTGGTAACGGATGGTCACCAGATTGAAAGTCGATCTTCGCTGGAATTTTTTATTTTGAAACTTCTTTAGGTGCATTTAGCGATTTTTGGATGGATAAAATCTTATAAGTTTGCGTCACCGACATGTAATAGCAGAATACCTAAGCTGTAAATATGATGTGTTGATCTTGGACAGCAGTGAAAGTATAAGATTACACTTTTATCTAGTACATAGAAAAGAATGTTTGTTTGCTTATTTTGCAAATGTTCTTCATACAAACACTATATTTATCCGATTTTAATAGAAATCTGCATATGTATACTTTAAAACAAATAGCAAAATACTGCTTAGGGTTGATTAACAAAAACCTAAATTCTCATCTCCTTTCCTCCCTCATCTTAATTTCTGTCAATTTTGTTCATAAAAACTGACAATTTTAATGGGATTTTGATAGTACTTGGCACACATATACTTCAAAACAAGGTGAACTGGTAGCTCTGAAAGTTTCTCTATCTCACTGCAGGTTCGGATCCACTGCTGAGCAGGAATTTTTAGAAGTTGTATCTGATTATATGAGCTACACTGGGACATTCCATTGTTCTGATTCCACACTAAATTGTAGTCCCCTGAGGAAAGGAATTGGCCTTCCTATCTATGACACAATAGTTTGGTACATCTCTTTCAGGAAGATTCAACCAACCTTTGAGTTGTAAACTAAGTTAAATTTTTAGTTTTTGAAGTGAAAACTTCTTTGGGCACTTTGGAGGATTTTTGATTGAGTAAATTTTTTGAGTTTGCGTCACCGATATGCTAATGTTAGCAGTATATCTGTAGTGATCTGGTGGCTCAGTGGTTAAGGTGTCTGACTGGGGAACAAATGGTCTCTGGTTCGAACCCCTGTCTCGGCAGGGATTTTCACAGACCCTTAACCCGACTTTCACCTCTGACACAGCTTGCTGTGTAATGTGAAGTATGCTAGAACACTTCCATGATTCAGATTCCACATTAAATTGTATGTCCTCTGAACTTGGTAACACTACCGGGTTAGGTTTAGGCAGCTAAGACAAGGGCCGAATGCACAGCCAACAGAAATCCTGTCACCAGTTCATTATTAAAAAAAAAAAAAGAAGAGTGAGAGGTCTCTGTATTTCACTTTTAAATGTTTACCCAACTCAGTACAAGCCGAATGAACCAATCATTTCAAAACTATATGAAATGATCTGTACAACATTTTAAACAGCGAATAAGGTTGATGTGTCACTTCACTAGCTACTATCTACTCACACAAACCAATAGCTCAATGCAATTAGCTAGTAATGCTATTTGGAAGTGGTGGCCATTCGCAGTGAGTAGCAGCCCCGTTTGACTGAGGTTTTAGAAAATAATTAATATATCGCACCTTTCATAGCAACAGCCTTATTTATGCTTTTGTTGGCAGAGGCTGACAGCTTTTTACTACAACTGTAAATAAACAATAATAACTGTGTATGGTCTTGATGACCTAGTGAAAGAGATTCTTACAGGCTTCTAAACACTCCTCTGTCATCGTCATCTAAACTAACCCGGCAACCATACCAAGTAACTATTATTATTATTTAATTAATTTGACATGCTCTGGTGACAATTCCCCTAGTCATCTAATTACCCCCTTCTTATTATCTTTTTAAAATTATCTTAGATACTTTGAATGTTAAATCCTACCACCATCTACATATGTGATTTACGAATTTTAAATTCATTCAGCGTTTTTAGTAAATTATTCATCACTTCAGTTGGTAATTTATTCCAACCCCTGACACCCTTACCCACAAAAGAAAATTTTCCCACTGCCTTATGCATGAAATCGAGTGCCAGCTTGTGGTCATGGTCATCTCTTCCCTTCCATGCACTGTTCCTAATTTTTCGACCAATATCCTATAAACCTATAGATTAATGTGGAATCCAAATAAAAGTGTGTGTCAGAGGTGAAAAGAAGATTCAATTTTGAATAATATGATGCCATTGGGATTCATTCCAGCAAACATACTATCAGAAGTAACTTCACTTTAGATGTATACTAATTTGCAGATATTTTCATTTTAATTACTCAACTTTATAATAACAAAAAACAAAAAAAAATGAACTGTGCCTTATTTTACTCCAACCAAAATCCTACCTGTAGTTCTTGCAAAAATCATGTTCATTGAAATATTGATAGTAATTTATCATCACTTTTATCTTCAATTCTCAGGTTTTAAAAAACACATCCAAAGGAAATATGTCCTATTTTACACATGGCGTGATATACTGATAGAAACCCCATCAAAATACAACTAGCACTGTTCGTGTGAATTATGTTCAATGTAAAATGGAAACCACCTTGTCACATCAATATAAAACCCTGATTTATCCATGACCAGTAATTTTTTTTATTAAAAAAGTGAAACTAATTTTGGATACCATTTTCTTAATTTATTGATTTTCTGCAAAATTTAATATACCCAATTTTGCTATAGTGACCATGAGGTTTCCACTGTCTGAAACAGGATTAAAATCTGACCAGTAGGTTTTTTCTGAACCACTTTGATATGAAGAGACAGACACTCACATCACTTTATTTCACACCTCCACAACATCATAATAAAGATGAAAAATACCTGTTTGATTTCTTTGGACACTGGACTTCACAATTTTTATCACAGATAAACGGGCTTTTCAAAGGAGGGATTAATTTGAAGCCTCTAACACAGTAAATTGATGATATAAATATAATCTTAATAATAAAGGACTAGACTAATACTGAAATAATATGTCAAAAATAAAAATTCTAAATGGTATGAAAAAGTCACATTCATTTTCATGAATAATACTATTAAAAACAAACATTTTGATATTAGATTTTTATACTTTAAATTTTTTTTAAAAATACTGTAAAGCAATTTTAAGATTTATTTGCTATGCGGTTTGGATTTTGCAAAATGGCATTAAACAATAGAATGTCTGGCATTTAAACTTAACTATGACAGTATGCAGTCTGTATTGAGAAGCACACTCTGACCAAAATTAGAGGTCATAAGTTAATTCTAAGTAGGTTTTCCTAGAAGGGAGAAAGAAATGAATTTCGTAAATAAAATAGTTAGCAAGTCAAAAACATGCTTAAACAATAGAGAAAAATTTATGTAATAGTAAAACAATAACAGTATAGCAATAAGATTGAAATTTAAAGGTGAAAAATAGAATTTTCATATCTGAAGTTGTAAATGATGTCATAGAAAGGTCACAGATAATGTGCATCACAGTCTGCTGTATGTCAAAAATAACAGCAAAACATAAGAGTTTACGAAAAGTTTGACAGCTACCGAAAGATAGAGCAGAGAATTCTGAGGAAACAAATCATATTTCATTAAAGGTTATAATGTAATATGGGAGATAAGTTTTGAGAGCGTATTAAGCGAGAGGGAAGAAAATTAAAATTTAAACAAAATAAGTAAATTAAAGATTCCACCAGAATTAAACTAACTGCAAAGCTCAGAATTATTTCAATCTAAAAGAGGAAGGGGATCAGGAGGAATCCAAGGATGTAAAAATCTTTGCGTGGAACTATAATACACTATAAAAGGTAAACTCACATAACTAATATAAACTTTCAGAATTTAATAGTGACCAAATAAAGCAATATGAGACAAAATTGGTCATATTTGAAGTAATCAGCATAAAATGGTCTACAAAGTTACGAAGTTTCAGAAAGATTGGATAAAATATATAAATTCGGAACTGTGTTCACTCAACACAAGCCTATAAATTCCCAGCCTTGTTTCGCCCTCATCACGCAGTTTGAAAGCACACACCCACTTTGCCAGTTTTGTCAGTGGTTATGTAGGAGGTGCAGGTCTTGTAATTTTCTCAAACTTGTAGCAGAGGAATATACAATTTTTAAAGTCCAGGTGCGGTTCCAGACTCTTAATTTCATTTTATATGTAACGTGAACTCAGAATTTCTGTGAGTGAAACTTCTCTAAACAAGTTTTCGAAAAATTTTCAACACGAGTTAAAACTTTAATTTTCATGATAATTTGGAGGTATCGTGAAAGATTTCCTGGAATGATTGAAAATTGTTAGTTGTGATGAAATATGGTCTTCATTATGTACTTTCGAAGAACTGATGATGCTATCCTAGGGCATCATAATCTGATACCAGTTTAACCTCAGAAACTTAAAGAGAATATGGTGATGAAATATCAACAGTAACTTTTCATTTCAGTGTCATACTTGATCATTATCTGTTGTGGTAGAATAATAGTAAAATAGACTGCTGACCAATTTAAGTATCAGATTAACTATATTCCATGGTTACAGTTTAAACTTTCCTGACCATAACCTCAAATGATAGTGAGACTTTTGTATAACATGTTCAAAACCCCATGAAATCTTGACGTAGTGTATGAATAAAAGCAGTGAAAGTGTTTACAGTCTGGTTCCTGCTATATTATAAGAATAGATTTTTTTATCATTGTGATTAGATTCAATAAGAATACATCTCTTTTTTTCATGCCTCATTCTTCTTTTCTATGACTAAATGTTAGCTGAGATACTGTTAATTGTCTACACAGTGTGTTTTTTATGTCATTTCTGAATAAGTATCCCCCTCTTTTAACTGGTTTCATTTTTTTCCATGAAAAGAAAGTAATTATAAAACATCGTTCAGTTTCATTTCATTGTTTATTGACTTTTTTCTTTACAAATCTTCTCCTCACTTTGGCTTTTCTCACTAACATTTCTTGGACATCATTTTGTAAAGGGATATTATAGCCAACCTGTCTATTTGAGCAAATGTATCTATTTTCTTCTGAGATCTGCTGAACCAATTGCTGAAACTAATTGATATTCTCTATTCTGTTTCTTTGATTCTCAGTTGTGAAGGACAGAATCTGTTCACCTTTCCCAACAGATACCCGATGTCTGTTTCAAACTGACATGAAAGTTGCCTGGATTTTAAGCAAACTTTATGCTTTTCCTTTAGTAGAAATATCTTAATATTTTTTTCTTTTCTATGTTTACATATTCTTGCCTTTTTCTATTTGGTCATTCCTTCTCATCTCTTCCATCTCTGTTTAATTCATATTTTAATTTAACTTGAATCACGATTTTTTCTGTATTTTTTTTGTTGTTGTTTTTTTTTTTTGCCTTTTTTAGAATAATTTTTTCTCTAATCTTATGTGGATAGGAAGCTTACCAAGAAGCATCTACAAATATAAATTGGAAAAATAATTTTCTTTGCAGACAATTTGTTTAAAAAGATTGCAGCAAACCAGTAACCAAATCATTTGGTTAAATATCCTTGAATCCATCTAGTTTTAAAACATTTTAACTACTAACTACAACTACTCGATGTAAAATACAGATCTTCTTACACTGGATCTTCTTACCTTTGACTGTCTTCTTGCCAGTTATTTTGAAACATTGCTCTGAAGTGCTGACACCTGATTTTTAGAACTGCTTTGTGTACATAGATAGATTTTCCCTGAACATTTATGGTGAGGTCGCTGCTACTCTGTTGATTTAAAAAAAAAAAAATGGTTTCAAAAATAAAACAATTTCACATAATGATACATAAATGAGTAACCCATTTGCAAAAATTCCTAAATGCAAGATAAATAATTTATGAAATAAATATTTTTTTTGTAAAACACACATGTGATGTGAGGTAGCTGAGGTTTCTTTATTTATTTTTTTTAAATCGAAACATTGTTTCAATATATTTAAAATGATATTCCAATATTTTATTGCTATAAAACATAAGAGCTGTCCAGAAAGTAACATACGTTTTGAAAAAAAAAAAAAAAGCAAGTAAGAAAAAGAAATTTTATTACTAAGCCATGACTTTATCACTGTAAAAAGGTGGTAATCATTTGGCACCAGGCGTGGACTGTACAGTGGGTGATCAAACACCTCCCATCCACAATTACCCAAGAACTGTCACATATGATTACCTGTCTGTGGACGTGATTCATTGTGAAAAACAAAACAAAAAAAAAACTCTTTTGAGCTCAGTTTTCCCAGACGATTGTTTTGTATCACTCGCTTCAATTTTGGCAGTGTTTCACACTACTTTTCTGGGCTAACTGTTGCACCATGTTTAAGGAAATCAACCAGAGGCACTCTCTCAACATCCTAAAACACAGTTGGCATAATCTTTCTGCTGACAACATTTGCAAACATAGATAATCTTTTTGTCTCACAATTAACATCCTTTGCCTCATTTCCCATTACAACATGACCAAGAAGTGAGTTACAATCCTTGTCATAGGCTTCAAGGAAATTCAGCAATGCAGCAAGATGCTGATTTTTGTGGTCTTACATGAACATTTTTGGCACCCATCTTGTTCAAAACTTGTGATAACCAAGCTCCTCTGATACAATACTTTGTGACATTTGAAAGGAAAAAAGTGAGAGTTCTCTAATCGTAAAGTGGCAATTTTTATTAATTTTACCATTGATTTTCATCATTAGTTCATCAATCACGGGCTTGGCCAGCCACTCCTATCTTCATCATGAACACTGGTGTGGCCATTTTTAAATTGAATGCTCCATTACCTCACTCCACCTTCCCTCATTATTCCATTTCCATACACTGAAATGGATTTCAATTGGTTTGAGGTTTTTCTTGCCAGTAAAATGCTAATCACTGAATGCACCTGACAACTTATGGGATTTTCCACTGAAGTGCACATTTCAATAATTCACAATGAATAAATCAGAAAATTACAGTCCACATCCTACAACAGCTTGATACATTATGCTGAAGGAGGTTGTTCACTTGCCTAAAAGCTACATATTTATTAAGTATTAAATGATTTAAGGCAAAATGCTTACCGGGGATGGAATAAACATTTCGTCATTAAATTCGATCCCATGTAAGGATTATCGATTGTTTTCGAATTCTTGTGACCACCACCTAATTTGATAAACCCCAAGTTAGGAAAGGTAAAGTTCACATTGTAATGACAGACACTGCTAGTAAGTTCAAATTTAAGGGTTCACATATTCACACAGTTATGAAATAAACAACCCTTTGTCAGTATTCCAATAAGTCGTAAGGGTACTGTCAGAAGGTAGCACAAGAGCACTGTACGTTGTACTCAGTTTACAACGGTCATTATAATGTATATAACTTGTATATCCTGTACAGCACTGTATTCATACTATGTCGTGCCAGTAAATAGTGAACAAGTTTAGTTTGATGTCAAGTGTCTGCCCTCAAGTAATAGAACTATAATTTATAAATATACAGTTATGAGGGAATCAAGAAAAAAGAAGTGAAAAGATACTACATTCAGAAAAAATATTTTGTTAATTTATGTGTGGAAGCAGTAGTGAATAATATTGATATAATTGAATATTATAAGTAAATGTGGCAAAGTAGTTTAAAGAAAAGTGATTCATATCATAAAATTGTATATATTCTTGCAATTAAGCATGTGCATATTACATAATCTGAAGAAAAGCTGTTTCAATGCCTTGCCAACATCATATGATTATAACACTAGTTTTGAGAAAGAAAATGTATGTATTCTGCTATCGTTAATGAATAACTAGTGAAGAAGCGACCTAGAAAAATTGTTGATTACAATAAAATGTTTCATGATGTCATGATACTAGAAGTAACCAGCACAAGGACCACTCAAATTAATAAGATAAATGTAAAAGTGTTCTGTTATCAAAGCCATTCTATAATTTCAATAGAAGTGTAAAAAAAATACAGCAGTGATTAAAAGCAGTAAATCACTATCAGTTAATTAAGATTATAATAGTAAAAGAAGAATCATTTGGATCATCAATCCTTACAAAATAATGCTTCAAATCTATATTAGTGATTAAAAGGAAGTGTACACAGAAACTAATGTAATCAGGGGTTATAATGACTATTGTAGAATGAGAACCAAGCTCAAGAGACTGCAAAGTAAATGTGGGTCTTAGTGGTTAAATGAGTGGCAGCCAAATTCCTGTCACGGTTGAGTAAGCTGCAGTTGTTAATTTGAACACAAACAAAGTGTTAAAGAACTCTGTAATAAGTAGTGTACATGAATGTGAGACTTCAGTGCAGAAGGTGGCGAACCTAGGAGAGGATTCACCAGCAAAGAGAAAGTATGTGAGTGGTTGGTGGGGAAATTAAAAAGAAGTTGCAAACAGGGGGGTCAAAGAACTCTGTAAAATGTGGAAATCAGGGGACTTCATGATTAAGAGTGTAAGCAGAGAGTGGTACATTAATGGGAAATCAGAAAAAATTGTGGGGGAAGTTTCTCTAGCATAAAGGTGAAGCAATTGTTGTTGTGCAATGAATGGGAGGGACCACAGGGAGATAGAAGCTGGTGGAATCGCTGTGCAAGTAAAGCTCAGCGAACCCATCTGCCCAAAGAATGTTTACTGAGTGCAGTATGTTTCATAGTGCAAACCAGCAGGGGCAGTTACTTGTAAGCAGAGTTGGAAGAGAAGCAAATGAAATAACAGGGATATTGCAGAAGTAAACTTTGTAACAATTCATATGACTATTAAATTACCTGTTATTTAATAAAAATCATATAATAGTAACAAGGGCAAGACAATAACAAAGGAGAATTTTATGAGGAATATTCCAAGTAATAATAAATAATTTATTGAAACGGATTTAAATATAAATGAAAACAAAAAAACAAAAAAAGTTAACCAGGAGTAAACATGTATAGCATGGATTAAGTGGTAGATATCTTGGTGCTACAGAAATTTTTCCAGTATGGCATTGGATGACGTATGTTCAATTCATATATGTTGTGTGATAGAGGGAGAGTAAACAGAATTATCATTAGGGATTAAAATGTCATACGAATAAACTGTAATTTGAATTTAATAAAACACAATAAAGGTAAATAAATTAAGGAGGAAGAAACATGAGACAAACAGAAGTTGGTACAAGAAGTGAAGAGAATAAATGAACGAGTAGTGATATTCAGAGGTCATAGTGCCCAGAGTGTTAAGATGGTCACACTAAGATTAACTAATGATGGATGAATGTAAATGAGTAATCAAAGCAAGACTGAAGTAACTACCTGTAAAGTGTTACTACAGAGTAATATCGAAGAGGTGCAGAGGTTTAGTGAAAACATTAATGGGATTTTTGTTAGAAGGAAGCTAATAATATCTGGAATTAGTCTACAAATAAAATGTAACTAAATAGAAATAAGTTTTTGAACAGTCCTTGCCTTAAATTATAATGAGAGAAAAATAAGAAATTTACAGTGAATGTGTAGTGGACATGGGATGCATTATAAGTTGAATGATGAGGTATGTTATTGTGAAGTCAAAATGTGAAGGCCAATCATGAATAAATGTTACAGTGGGTGCCTGTAACAATGAATGTTCATATTATTAGTAGAGGAATGCCGTTAAGATACACTTGGTCAGAGTTGTGTGTAAGCAAAGATGTAAACGATCCATGAAATACCAAACAAACAATGACTGTCCACATTAACAAAAGAAATTAATTATGTCTGTGCTATGGGAATTGATTGCTGTGGAAGACTTAAAAATCAGTTTGTAAAATATACTGTTATTGTAATAAGTTAAAAGTGTCCTGTATAGTGTTGTAAAAAAACGGTTTTTTTTCTGGCTTGAAAAAAAAACATGAAAAAAAACTTTGAAAAAAAACATGTTTTTTTTCAGGAACACGTTTTTTTTCACAACTACTAAATCTCAAATTTGTAAGGCAGTTATCGTTTAAAATGACTGTTTTAGAGTTTATTCTAAGTACTTATCTTAGTTTAAAATCTACTATATTTTTCTGGTTCAGTAGGGAAAAAAATTGAAATATTGACTAAATTGACTGAAATTTTCTTTAAGAACGGGGATTTCCCGAAGAGACTAGGTTGCGCGAGAAGGAATCCCCATTCCCCATTGTTTGGATTGATACTTGCTATTTGAAATAGTGCTGCCAGCCCTAAAAAATTAACTATAGATCTTTGAAAAAATTAGGAATTTAAAATTTATCCACGGTTTTTTTGCCTTATTGGACTTTCCTTATATTCGTATACTTGTTAACTCTCAGAGTATAGTGGTACTGACTCATTAAATTGTCAGTAAGGGAGCGTGCATAAACCACATAGCTTCATTTTGGCCTCCTGTGAACCCCCACGTAGCCCTACGTGGCTTTTGCCTACCCCCCCCCCCCCCCCCCCCGTTCACGAAGCATATAGCTTTCTTCCGTTTTGATTCCAGAAGACATTTTGTACTATTTTCTCTTGTCAGACTATTGTAAATTACATACGGGTTTAATTAACTGAGGGAAATAAATACTCACATGCTGTTGTGAGATCAGTTCCTCATTTTAACTGTGAAAAATGTTACGAAAGGAAAGTTACGTGGCCTGTCTTGGAACCCCCCCCCCCTCTCCTTACGTAGCCCAGAGTAGCCTTCCAGCTAACCCCTCCTCCCTCTGGACCGAGCCACGTAATTTGTGCACGGTCCCTAATTATGAATCGTTTCCTTGCAACCGTTGGTGTAAACAAACGATTGAAAAGAAATAAAGCTCCTATTTTTTATGATAATCGATTTTAATTCAAACTTAAAAGACCGTAATACAGAACTATTGGCGCAGTCTTTATGCACAGTGTGTACTTTGCTCACAATTTAAAATTTCAATCTGAAAATCTTTTGCGTACAATATAAGAACAACCAGTAAAAGAAAATTTAACTATTTCTGAAGTTAGAGGAGACAGAAGAAGAGACAGAAAATTCCGACACCGACCGAACTAGTGTTGGTATTACTGATACTAGTGAATGTGGTACTGACATAGAGGATGAATAAAATTATGTTACCTATATAGATACACTTATGAATCATTATGTTAGACATTATATGATTCAGTAAGACTTAAAACACACTTGTAAAATGGAAGTTCCTTAAATAAAACTATAATTTATGAAATATATTATTTTCTGAAAAAAAAACAAAATTTAGAAAAAAAACACGGGTGCTAGGTTTTTTTTCATGTTTTTTTTCAAAAAGTTGAAAAAAAACATTTTGTTTTTTTTCAGTTTGCAACACTAGTCCTGTATGAATTCTACATTACAAGTGTTCTAGATACTACAGTATGAAATGAGTGTGCAGCTGACACATGCAAGGCCTCTTTTTAGTCTCACCAGTGATGAGACAAGAGCACATTCAGCACTAGATCATACCAGTCACCTATCAGAAGAAGTAAATAATGGTTGTGAACACAAGGGGATGCCTTTGTCTGTTATGATCTCTTCCATTTCCATATAAACAAATAAAAGCATTACACAGTGTACTCCCTAGCATGACAATGCATAATAAGAGAGAAAAGAGTTACTTTTTATACACAGAAAAACATGAATAAAATCGTATACTTGTTAACATGTAAAATCAAAGCATTTAACAGACAAACAAAGCATCTTAACCAAAAAAGAACACAGACAGACCACATGTACCAAGGAAATGTATTTAGTATGAATAGAAATTGCATGTACCTGTAAGGAAAATTTGTAATTAGATTTTAAGGAAATTTGTATATACAATATTAACCTGTGAATTAGGCTTAAGATGTGTTTGGAGTGCCGCCAAAACGTTTTGGAGGCAGCGAGGTGTAGTGAATGGGGTTGTTCACTTGCCTAAAAGCTACATATTTCTTAAGTATGAAACGAGGATGGCAAGTTCGCAAGATAAGAAACCAGATAGAGGCACTGACTGGGATTTGGAGCACTGACAGCTGGTAAAAAGTGCGCAATGCTCAAACTATGTAGGGCAGATGACAAGCCTCATAACAGAGCTACCATTTGTTGACAACTTTAGGTCCATAGTGTGAGGTAGTCATTAAAATCTTTGGCCTGGGCATCGAAGTCTTGTCTTGCAAAGAGAATGCAGATGTAGGTTTGCCCTCCAGTGGCCATGGCCAGGGGAGGTGGCACCAGATACGAAGAAGATGGATTCAGGTTGACTCTTCTATGGGGTTGTAAAGTTTGGAAGTGGAAAGCCATTGTTGTATTACAGATAGGAAACAAGGTTATTCCACATTATCTATAGTTGGGGTTAACTGAGGCTTGATAATCACCAAAAGCCACAGGCATGCTTACCATTCTCACAGTAAAAGTCATACTTGCACGGTTATAAAATATTCAACCATTTGTTAGTATTCCAATAAGTCATCACAGTATTTCTGGAAGGTACCACAAGAGCCTCTTACACAGTACTCAGTCATCATCATCCATTATAATGTATATAACTTGTATATCCTGTGCAGCACCGTATTCATGCTGTGTCGTGCTAGTAAATAGTGAATATTTGAGTTGTTTATGAAGTCGTTTCACCCTGATGACCTATTAAAAATGTCTCATCGACTTCTATGCTCAATCCTTAATAACTTGCTCAACACTCTCAGCAAACTGTGTCATGTCTCTGCCCAGCCAGCCTGGTTCATCACAGGTCTCTACAGCATACTGAGTGTAGAAACCCTTTGACGACAAAATGGGAGTTCCATCCCCAACCATCTCTATGTTAGGCACAAACATAAGTTATAACAACAATAATAATGAAAAGTAAAATGCTTTTAGACTATCAAATTAAGGAATGACAGGTAAAATAAACCTACTACTCACCACAGATAAAAACTGGAAAGTTGTGAAAAACACTAATACTAACATGACTTACAATATTTCAGTATAAAACGTTAGATATGAAGGAAAGGTATCTTCAAGGTATCTTACAAGACTCCATTTCCCTTCCAACTCCTAAGGAATCGGGAAACTCAGCAAGAATCTTCTGCTCAAGATATGTCAGGCAGGAAAACCTGAATGGTCCATAGTCATTGCGATGTCTCTTCATGGAATTTCTGAATTAGTGTACCAAAATCTGAAACTTGTAGTCCAGGCCTTCCTGTTGTGTGTCAGAAACACTCTTCACTCTGGCACCAGTTCCCACACTGTTACCTGCAGATTCCTTCATCCTTGCTATAGATATCACCTTGCACTATTTCCCTCATTGCAAGGACCTTAGCTCCTTCGACCACTATCTCAACATGTGCCCTCCTCACATTCTCCCAGTACTGCCTCCTTAACCTTCTAATCCCATGTTTACTATCAGGAACAATTCACTGTGATTGGCACTCACCTAGCTCACTCCTCTGCCAACTTTTCCCTGGACAGATTAGAGGAATCTTTTCTTCAAAAGGTTATTTTACAACACCCCATGAGGTTAAGATATATAGGTAACATTTTTATGATCTGGAGGCATGCTGAAAACTTCACCTTTGAATTTCTAAACTCTCTGAACAGCATCCGCTCCCAAAACTTCACACATTCCTACTGTCATACCCATATCATCCTCTTTGATGCAGACATCTCTGTACATAATAGCCACTTACACACTTTTGTCTACAGCAAACCTATAAACATATCTCCACTTTGGAAGCTTGTCACACAAGGCTGCACGGGGGTTATGCAACACTTTCACCTGAACTGTGAACAATTAAGTTCGTGACCATGTGTAGCCTTCTGGTACCTATAATATTAAATAACCTGGTCACAACGCATTCTTATTAAACCCCAAATGCGAAGGGTAATTTAAATAAAGTCACTTAACACAGCTTCAGAGTAACAAAATACTTTGAAGATTGCAGATTAAGTACAATTCTATGAGAAGACAAAAACTCACAAAGTCCCCCTAACATTAGTGAGTATTACGGCATGTTGGAATTTGCCTAAACTGCTACCGCATGGAACAATTTGCTCCGGTAACTAGCGCGGAGTTGCGCGATCACTTCCCGGCATAAGACTACATATTACAAAGTTACTACTTTGAAAATCACTGAACCGATCATGCGCGGAGTTATGCAAACACTTTCCGGCGCAGGAATGAGACCAGAGTAAGACTACATATTACGAAGTTACTTCTTTGAAAATCTAGCGCGGAATGAGACTATCACTTTACGGCATAAGAGTGATACCATGAGAGCTTGCTGCTAGATCTTTTATAGACTTTCAGAGCCTATGCCGTCAGCAACTTTTTCTTTAATTAATATCTCTAAAAGTTCTAAATAGTTTAACTTGAAATTTTTACAGGGACTTTCTATCATCATGTTCTATCTGTCTTAATTTAATTTGACATTCAAAAGGGTTTCTACAATCTTAAAATTGAAGTCATCACATGACCAACTTGGCGGAATTTTTAGGCGCTCCATCAACAATTAACGACAATCTATCTTCAAAAACTTAATTACCAGACAAATGCTTAAACTTTTTTACTGAAACCATTATATATTCATAATCGTCTCAATTTGGGCTATCTACTGATATAAATTTAAAATTTGTGTTCCTTTTAGTTAAAAAGTTCATTTTTTTCTCTTAATTAAAACAACTAATTAAACTTTGCCAAATTATTTAATTTTACTACCAAAATATCAGGAACAATGCTGACTATAGCTGGTGATATGAGATCAGTTGTAGCTTCACTTGATTCAAAGCTATTTCAAATCTTAGATTTTTACTTTTCCGATCGCGTGTTTCAAAACGTGAACAAACTGGAATATCTCTTAAAATAAACGTTTCCTGATATAATAAATACACTTAAAAATGATTTTTATGGTGTATCCTCACTGTGGGAAAGATTACAGGAAAATTCCTTCAAGTTGACAATTACTCTTTTCGAAATTTCTAAGTCCAACATAAGCAACTTTACAATCGATCTACAGAATATTTTACTACTGGGGGTAGCTAGTGGGAGTGCTTTTGGTGAACTAAAAGGTACTTTACACCGCACGTGTTTGGTCACATCATTCAATTTTCTAGAAGAACATAAAATGTTGGGTTTGTGGACAGCTTTTTGTTGCTGCTGTCCTCCTCTGTTCAACTTTGGTGAGTGGTGTATATATGTTACCTTTCCCTTCCTTATAAATATCGCTTCATGGAATTTCTTTCATTCCATGATATATACAGGGCTATTACAAATGATTGAAGCGATTTCATAAATTCACTGTAGCTCCATTCATTGACATATGGTCACTACACAATACAGATACGTAGAAAAACTCATAAAGTTTTGTTTGGCTGAAGCCGCACTTCAGATTTCTATCACCAGAGCGCTCGAGAGCGCAGTGAGACAAAATGGCGACAGGAGCCGAGAAAGCGTATGTCGTGCTTGAAATGCACTCACATCAGTCGGTCATAACAGTGCAACGACACTTCAGGACGAAGTTCAACAAAGATCCACCAACTGCTAACTCCATTCGGCGATGGGATGCGCAGTTTAAAGCTTCTGGATGCCTCTGTAAGGGGAAATCAACGGGTCGGCCTGCAGTGAGCGAAGAAACGGTTGACCGCGTGCGGGCAAGTTTCACGCGTAGCCCGCGGAAGTCGACGAAGGAAGCAAGCAAGGAGCTAAACGTACCACAGCCGACGGTTTGGAAAATCTTACGGAAAAGGCTAAAGCAGAAGCCTTACCGTTTACAACTGCTACAAGCCCTGACACCCAATGACAAAGTCAGACGCTTTGAATTTTCGGTGCGGTTGCAACAGCTCATGGAAGAGGATGCGTTCTGTGCGAAACTTGTTTTCAGTGATGAAGCAACATTTTTTCTTAATGGTGAAATGAACAGACACAATGTGCAAATCTGGGCGGTAGAGAATCCTCACGCATTCGTGCAGAAAATTCGCAATTCACCAATAGTTAACGTGTTTTGTGCAATCTCACGGTTTAAAGTTTATGGCCCCTTTTTCTTCTGCAAAAAAAACGTTACAGGACACGTGTATCTGGACATACTGGAAAATTGGCTCATGCCACAACTGGAGACCGACAGCGCCGACTTCATCTTTCAACAGGATGGTGCTCCACCGCACTTCCATCATGATGTTCGGCAGTTATTAAACAGGAGATTGTTCGGTCGTGGTGGAGATCATGTTAAGCAATTCATGTCATGGCCTCCACGCTCTCCCGAGTTAACCCCATGTGATTTCTTTCTGTGGGGTTATGTGAAAGATTCAGTGTTTAAACCTCCTCTACCAAGAAACGTGCCAGAACTGCGAGCTCGCATCAACGATGCTTTCGAACTCATTGATAGGGACATGCTGCGCCGAGTGTGGGAGGAACTTGATTATCAGCTTGATGTCTGCCGAATCACTCAAGGGGCACATATCGAACATTTGTAAATGCCTAAAAAAACTTTTTGATTTTTTGTATGTGTGTGCAAAGCATTGTGCAAATATCTCAAATAATAAAGTTATTGTAGAGCTGTGAAATCGCTTCAAACATTTGTAATAACCCTGTACAGAAGAGACACACTGCCAAGGAATTTGATGTGTAAATACTGTGACTCAAACATGGTTGAAGACAAAGATGAATGTGGTGAACAGGATGTGGCAGTGGCAGTGGTGGGGGAACAAAAAAAAAAAAATTCCCCCTATCCTGTTCCCACTACTTTTGCCCTCTACAAATATCAACTTCAAATTGTTTGAATGTATTTGGTAAATTATACATTAATTCTCTTGATAACTTATTCCAATCCCTGACCCCCTTACCTACAAAAGAAAATCTTCCCATCCCTTTGTGCCTGAAATCAAGAGCCAGCTTGATATCATTGTCATCTTTTCCCTTCCATGCATTACTTTTAATTCTTACACCAATATCTTTCCACATCTCATCACGAATATATGCCTTGTGCACTACCATCATTCTCTTCAGCCTCCTCCACTCTTCCAATGAATCCCATTCCAGCTATATCATATCAGTTACTGATTGTGTTCCATGCTAATTACCAGAGACAAATCTAGCAGCCCTCCTTTGCACCCCCTCCAACTCCAGTATTTGATACCCAAATTGTGGGTACCATAGTGCACCACCATATTCAAGCAATAGTCTGAGCTAAGTTTCGTTACCCAATTCCTTTTCTACTCTTGTATATCCCCTCACAACTCTCTCCAACGAGTGAAGGATTTTGAAATCTTTTCCTACTAAATGTCCAATGTGTCCTACCCAGTTGAGCTTGTCCTCAAATGTTATGTCAAGATATTTACATTTCAAGTCTTCAAGAAGCAATTCTTTTCCCACCTTGTAGCCATAATCAAACTACAGTTTTTTTAGCTGTCTATATAATAGACTCTTCTTTGCATTTATCTTCAGCCTACACTTAACAGCCTAATTAGATATCCTGTCCAGATTATCCTGCAGCTGTTCATAGTCCTCTACTGTTTTGATCCTATCCTTTTATGTTGCATTATGACATCTGCAAAGAACCTAACTAATGATAGTAAACCATCAACATACTCATTCATTAGAATAAATAACAGCAATGGTCACAATATGCTACCCTGTGGCACTCCCATTTTTACTTCCACTTCTTTTGATACTGCTTGTCCTACCCTAAGCTTTTTTTCCTAACTTTTAAATATTCTTCTACCCAGCAAATCACTTTGTCATCAACCCTAATAGTTTTTTTCACTTTATTTACCACCATTTTATGGCTCACTCTATCAAAGATCTTTGAACGGTATAGAGCAATACCATCAAGTTGACATCCCTTGTCCATTTCATCCAAAATATTGTGCTTATATCCGACTAACTGAGATTTACATGAATATCCTTGCCCAAAGCCATGTTGCCAACTTGAAAACCACTTACGCTCCTCACAAATATTTCTGATGTGGTTGCATATCAATCTCTCCATTAATTTACTTACCACTGACATCAAACTAATTGACCTATTATTTTTTACTCTATTTCTCAACCCTGCTTTGCATACCAGTACTTCTATTGCTCATTTCCAGTCCTCTGGTAAGCAGCAAGTATCCTCACTCAGTTTAAATAATATTTCAAGATAAGGTACAATATCACATCATGCTATCTTTAAGACATCTGTAGTAATATCAGCACCTTTACATTTTTTCAGCTTTCTTATTTCCTTCATGATATCATCAGAATCAATTTCAAATTTTGTTCATTTCTAATTGTATTGTTAAGCTTGTTCTCCAATTTACACCCTCCCATCTCTGATTCATGGTCTGGCTAAACCAGTTACTTAAAATCTCTGCCTTTTTCAAACCCTCAGTGACTTCTTCTCTATCCTTATCTATAACTGTCTCAATACTCTCCCTTCTCCTCAGTTTTCTATCATAGACATAGAAATTTTTAGATCCATCAGTCAGTAGTCCCCTTGTGCCAATAATACTCTTAATAAACCCCTCTTTAGCCACCTTTTTTCATATTATTAATTCCTTATTTAGTTGTTTCAAATATTCCCTACTACCTTGCAGTCTCTTCACTATGTTGTGTTCTCTTTCACCTCTTCACCTCCCTATTATAGTGTATAGGTTCCCTACATCTCTCTCGCGTGTTTTTTTTTTTAAGAATTAAATATTTCTTATCCACTTCTTATTATCTCCTTCCCACCTTTACTCTACTGTACCTGTGCCATCCTTCCATTTGCTGAAACTTTCCCTGAAATTCGTGATTAATTGATTTTTGGAGTAAGCCACATTGTTTATATCATAATCTGAGCTTTCAGCTGCCATCCTACAGCCTCTGTCAGATTATGAAATAAACAACGCAGCATACCCTGAAAATCTATTAATCATGAACAAAGACAGGAATCATTTCCCAAAAATATCTCTTTAAGTTCAAAAATCTGTGCCTTTTTATAAGTGTACCTATTTCCCCCTTAAATTTTGCCTGCTGGTTTAGTGAATCCTCTAATATCTATCAGAACTACTTTGTGATTATCTATTCCTTCAGTTACTTGACATAATATAAGGTTATCATCTGGCTTTATTAGGAATATATCCAACATGTTTTGTCCCCTAGTGTTCTGCTCCGTGACTTGTATAAACCCTCCTTCCCTTATTAAGGTATTTTCAAATCTCTGTTCTTTTGTGTCATTAATCTTCTTTCCTATGCTGCGAACAACTGGTAAATTTAAATCCCCACCAATAATGACCATTCTATTCTCACCTCTAAAATATGAGTATGAATTTAATTTTTCTCCAAGTTATATTTCCACTGTAGTAGGCAGCCAATATGATGATTTTCTTTTCTGTTTTATTAACCCAGAAATCTAACCCAAGGAACTCATAGACATGATCTATGAACACTAGTGAACTTTAATAGTTTTTGCTAACCAGTATGGCAACTCCCCCACCAAATGCTCCTCTATCTCTGCGGTGCACTCTGTAACTGTCAGGGAAAAACGTCATTGCCTAGTACTTCTCCTTTTAAACAGGATACTACACCTATTATTACTTGTGATTCATGTATCTCTATTAAATTTACAAATTCTATACTTTTGTTCATTATATTCCCCAGTTCACCAGTAACATCCTAGTAACTGGCTTTGTGATATTTTCAGCATTAACTTCCTCCTTACAAGTTTTACCCCAGTCAGTTATTGTTTCAGCAGCCTTATCAATTTCTTTAGTATTAGTGATTTTTCTAACTATGGATCTACACTCAGTATCCTCTTGATTAGTTATTTTTATCCCCTTACCAGCAGCCCCTAATATCTAAAAAAAAAAAAGGAACAGTCCTGACCCCATCATTACTGGAAACGGGCTCCTTTACAGCTTTGGCTAACAACACAAAAAGTACCCCTTTTCCCTACTATTTAGGTGTAGGCCAAGTCTAGTGGAAGCCCACCTACTAATTGATATCACAGACACCACCCCAAAGACATAACTAATGTCTTTCCCAAGTAGCATCGCCGTTTCCACATTTACCCGCCTCACAGCGTGATTCAAGTGTGGCCAGTCATGGTGACTTAGAACCTGCATGAGTTCAATCCAGGAATGCTGTACCTCCTTCACCACCTTTTTCAGGTCACTCTCTATACTATAACTTTCATTAACATCAATACCATTCCCCACACCTCCCACTATCACCACTCTATCATCCTTAGTGAAACTACTACAAAGTGGTATGCTGTGCCTCCTTCACCACCTTCCCCAGGTCACCCTCTATACCATAGGTGTCAAACTCAATTCTGCAGAGGACCGTATATTAAATTTAGAATGTGTAGGCGGGCCAGATTCAAATAAAAAAAATGTACTGAATTATTATAACATTTCATTTATTTAATTGCATAGTATATAATAAACGGTTGTTAAAAATCATATCAAAGTTATAAAAGAGGGTAATTATTTTGAGCTGGAGGATCCAGATACCTAATTTCTCTTGTTTTTGACAAGCTCATTGATGTCAGGTATCATATTTGTTGTAATTATTTTAAGAATTGATTGGAGATGTTCATTCGTAAGTCTTGTGCGATGTTTGTTCTTATTTATTTTCATGACGGAAAACATCTGCTCACATAAATAGATGCTACCAAACATGCTCAGAATGCGTGCTACAGGCTTTTTTAATTCTGGGTAGTTATCCAAACTCTCGAAATATAGTGTATAAAATGTAAGAGCGTTAACCTCTTTAATTTTTTCTTTCAAAATACTGTCCGATTGAAGATCTATCAACTCCATTTGCAAATGAACTGGTGCCTGTGAAGCTTCAAAATTGAATGGATTGTTGAAAATTGGGAATTCAATTTAATTCATTTTGTGGAATTCAAAACGATTGTTGAATTCCGTGATCAGATTTTGCAGAAGTGGAGAATATTGATCAATTTTTTTTTTTTTTTTTTTTGGTCCACTGTGCCAAATGATTTTAAATGAGGGAAACGATCCAAAGTTTGATTTTTTTACCTGATTTTCCCACAGCCTCGACTTTGTTTCAAATGCTTGAATACATTTGAGTGACAATCAGATTTTTACCCTGTAACTTTACATTCAGATCAGTCAAGTGTTTATTCATATCTACCAAAAAGGCACAATCAACCCACCGGTCACTGTCATAATCAATTATGTTGCCTTTTTCTAACATGAATGCTTGACTAGGGTCACGTAATGCAAAAAATCTTTCTAAAACTATTCCTCGACTGAGCCAACGAACTTTGGTGAAATAAGGGACATCAGAAAACTTTTCGTCCAAATCTTGTAAAAACTGCCTGAACTGTCAGTGATTTAGTCCTCTGCTCCTTATAAAACTTACTATTTTAATTATATGTTGCATGACATGGTCCATTTTTAAATGTTTGGATGCCAATGATTCCTGATGAATTATACAGTCAAATCCCACAAAATTCCCTTATGTTTTCTGTTTTAATTTAGTTGCAACACCCGAATGTTTGCCAGCCATGGCAGGAGCGCCATCCGTAGTTGTGCTGCTAAGTATATTCCAGTTGAGTTCATATTCTGCTATCAAATGCTCAATTGCAGAAAAAAAATATCATTTGCTGTCGTAGTACCTGTCAATGGAACGCACTTTAATAGTTCTTCAGTTAAATCAGTAAATTCCTTAATTTTCTCGTTCAATTGAAGAACCAAATTTTGAGATAAATCATTTATTCTTGAAGCAACAGTGTTTCTTAACAGCAAAATATTTTGAATTATTGACATTTCAGATGGAAATGAAACTTTCAATATACAGTCTTTAATAAAATCACCATCAGTGAGAGGTTTTGATCTCTTCGCGATTTCTAATGCAATAATAAAACTTGATCTCAGGGCATCTTTGCTCTGAGTAGCTTTAGTAAACATCGATTGTTGACCTTGAAGTTTAGATTTTAAAGATGACAATGTGTCCATTCTTATTTTTTCAGTGTAACAATCGAATTTTGATTTATGATTCGTATCATAGTGTTTCAAGTTAAACTCCTTACAAATAGCAACTGTTTGATTGCAAATCAAACACAGTGGTTTACCTTTCCATTCTATGAAAAAATATGCAATTTCCCATATAGACTGAAAAACTCTGCACTCACTATCAACTTTACGTTTTTGTGACATTATGCCAAAATCGTAACAATTATGGAACTCGATACAACAATTATGGATATCGCATGCGCACAACACAAACAAATGCACAATACCTTCACAATCAACTCAACTGACTCACGTCGTGCCGACACACTCCTTTTATATCGATAAGGAAGGTTCCAGTCTAGACTCGAAGCGCGTGGAAAATTCCACTTGTTGCTAAGAGATGGGATTACTGTCTATCTCTCTCGCTTGTTTAGGCATGCGCTGCCCTTTAAATTACTTATAAATGTAGTGTGAAGTCTAAAAGCTCTAAAAAAACATGATTCTTCTTTCTGTGTCACATTGCGATCGCGGGCCTTATTGATAGGGCCCGGGAGCCGGATGCAGCCCTCGGGCCGTATCTTTGACATCACTGCTCTATACCATTACTTGCATTTCTATCAATACTTTTCACCGCACCTCCCACTATCACCACTCTATCATCCTTAGAGGAACTCCTACAAAGTTAACCTATATCCTCAATTACATGACCTAATGTTGCACTACATTTGAAAAAGCATGTGACCTGGTAACTTGTGCGGTTAGGATCAGTTATGAACCTGCAGAACAGGTCCTACACCTCTCCCATAGCTACCACCTAGCAGCCGAGCCCCTTTTCTTCCTATTCTTTGCCCGCACACCCCTATTCCTAAAGGCCTGCTAAACCTTACCTACTCCTACATCCCCACAATTTCTTGAGTGTCTAGCTTCTTTATCGTATTATACGTATTTCTCCTACAACCTGTTATCAGCACCCAACCAACCTTCTCAACCTCCTCCAACCCACCATCTCTACTTTTGGCCTCCTTAGCCTGACTTCAACAGGCACAGCCTATGGGGGCTCTGCCTGTGGCTCAGCCTCCAGAGACGTAACCTCTACAGGTCGAGCCTCGAAAGGCTGAGACTCCAGAGATGGAGCATCCACAGGCACAGCTACCAAAGGCACTGCCTGCATAAACTGAACCTCCACAGGATGAGCCTCAGGAACCCTGACCCTTTTGCACAACTCCCTGATCATTTTTCCCATCTCCCTCATCTTTACATCCCTAAGACACAGTGGACAAAACCATGGGAGAGCCTCATTTATTTCCAATGTTTCCTATTCCTTACATGCCAATGAAACCATTTCCTACACCAACTACAACCAACCCCCTTCACCATGCACCTGTGACAGGCATCACACATCCCTGTCATGATTCCTCCCAATTTCTTATGGTACCTTCAAAACAAATCCTAAATTTATTTGATAAAGTAGTCTAATAAAATTTATACTATGATCTTAATTATTTTTATATAAAATTAAATTAACGCTACACTCCTAAGTCAAGTTACTGTAATTAATAAGTAGATAAACATACTAGAATTGTGTGTACCCAGTTTGTACTGATAGGCAAGTTCCTGCTTCTGAGTTACGAGGAGCTGCTGCTATTAGGGACAACTCTGATAGCGGTGGCCATTCATTCTTATATAAAGCGGATTTGTAGTCAAACCTATATGTGAAATCAGGCATGTTAACTGGTATATTACATGGGAGGTTTCACAGGTGGTGTGCTCTATGATTGGAAAGCTTTCCCCAGTGACAGGGTTGGTGAAAGTGGTAACGGGATGATGTATGTTGCACATCTTGCAGCGGTTCTATAGTCTTGGGGCTGACTATTGGGGCGAGGAAGACTATGTTTGTGGACAAGGCAACCACCTGGTCTCAACTTAGATAATATGCGGTCATTATTTTTATTTATGTTTACCTTTTTTTTCCCCTTATCCTCACTTTGCTTCCATCCCAACTACCTAAATTGAACCACCACTATCATGAGATGAGAGTCTTCATAGAGTCTTTGGTTTAAATTTTTTTTAGATTTAATACCTTTATGTTCTTTACATTTGGATTTTTTATAATTTATATTTATAATTTATTTTATTATATTAATTTGCTCTTCCTACCCACCAGTGATAAGTTTTGGCATTATCTATGCTCGGGTATTAGCTCTGAATCACTGCCCTTCTAGCTGTCCTCAGTTTGAATTTACCCCCACCATTTTCCTGGCCCACGGCCTTTCTGTGCGACAGTCTCCCCCAGCATCGACCCCCCTCCCGCAATAATGTTCTCCTGTTGATAAAGGGATAGACCCGAAAATTACTGTATCATGTGTGTTTTTGTCTTTTCTGTGTGTTCACACCCCACGTCCATCATCCATAAGTGATGGCTCATTTCCCTATCCTAATTTGTTATTCCTTTTCACTACATAGTGACTTTCATTTAATTATTTACTAACAAAATACTAATTTATTTTATTTTAAGGGTTCACAATTTTTGAGTGATATAAAATGCTTGCACATCAAGAACATTTGCAGAACAAAGATTTTGTTTTCTTTTCAAAATTCCAGTTTTTCCTCTGGTTAAATTTGTCCACACACCTATGTGCACATAGATATTACTGCAGATCATTTTATTGTTTAATAGCTGAAGCTTTCATGAGCAACTGAATTTAAAACTTCAACTCAACTGTAATGCTTAACAACAAAAGAAAACAAAAGTCTTCAAGAAGCTGGAAAAAGAAATACTGAGACAGAAGAATTAAATCATGAAATTATACTAACCAAATGGTGAAGCAAAAATTATAGCTGACATGAAAGTGACATAATTCTATTCCATAACAAATTGATCATGGAACTACTGCACTACAATCTCTTTTTAACACATGAAACTAAGAAATGATACCTAATGAAGAAAGAAGTCATCTCTTACTCTAGCAGACTGCACCTTGGAGGCAAAACAGATAAATAATATAACAACAAGTAAAATATTTGAGCCAAGCTGTTCCATCAGCAAAGATGTTGTTTAAAGAAATAAACTTAGGCTTAGTACATAACATGTAACTGTTCAAAATTTGACAGATTCCAATAAACATGATAAAGACAATATAATGACATATTTATTTTATGAAGGATAGGATGGTAACAAGAATCTTCTCAAGGAACAAAGTCTATGACAGTTTCTAATTACAATGGAGCTAAACCCATGGTGCAATTTCTTACCTTTCATTCTTTCACTTTTTGAGATACATTTTTCACTAATTCTTTTGAAAATTAACAAAACTTTATTGCTTTCTTATACCTGAAAAGTTAGTCTATGTCAGTTGACATTTCTTCCATTCCAATCACTACTACTAATTTTTCACCCAGTTTCAATTCAGGTCTCAGTATACGATCTTTCAACATTACATACCTGCCTTCTGTCTTCCATGGTTTCCTTACCCAGCTATTCTACCACAGAAGTACCTGAAAATGTTCAACCAAAATTTTTGCAAACAAATCTATATGCACTACTCTGACTCCCTCCAGCTCATGTATAACATATCAATAATGTGAGTGCCATACTGCCAAAAGTACTTGGCGCTGGATATGATAAAGGTCCTCCTCATATCCTAGGTCCCTAAATTCCCTAGTACATGCTCTGATAACATGCTCTATCTACTACTTCACAAATTTGATGCACACAACTAAGTTTATGATTGAATAATATGTTTAGATTTTACACCTTCAACAAGCAATTTCCAATGCATGATATAACATTAAAAAAGAAAAAAAAAAATCCTAGCTAAGTGCTCTATTTGGCATTTACCTTCATAATAAGTTTGCATGCTCAACAATATGTCCTTTCTAGATTCCTCTGCAACAGTTCTGATTCCTCTGTACCTTTAATTAAACTATACAAAATTACATGATCTCAAAACAACCTCTTACAACAGGACTGAATGAATTGAGACTTTCCTGGTGTTTTAAATGAATACAATATTCTTGGGTCTCCCACCAGGAGAACGCATCAATTTGATTTGACTTGATAACTTCACCACAAATTGACATGTTCACCCAGTTAAGGGCCTGAGAACATTTTATACAACAAAAATATTATTGATTAGAATAATGAATAGCAGTAGTTGCAGTTTACTACCCTACAAGCCTTTGTTACCACTTCTTTGTCTTTCGATAATACATTTCCTTCCCCAAACTCCTTGCTTCCTAGCACTTAAGAATTCCTCCATAAATAAAAACCCATCCTGATTTACCTCCTGTGGTTTAAACCTTGCTTATCACCATTTTAGAATTCACTCTGTAAAATATCTTATTGAGATCTAATGTTACATAATCCATTTAGCCCACATTTCCTGTACCATCCAAATAATGTTGCATACTAGTCATTAACAGTGATTCACATGAACATCATTAATAAATCACTCTCTTTCCATCTAAAGTAGAGCAGAGCAGCAATTCATCACTGAGCACAATGTGACACCATTCACTGTATTCAGCGATTCTGCACTACCTCATATGAACATCGTTGGCGAGTAAAGTAGTGACATGGGAAGAGGTCCCAATCTTTCAATACTTTTGGAAGGCACAGCGGTGTTACTCCTGGCATCACAGTGTGTGAAGCTTTCAGGTGTGACTTTAGGTCATGCCTGATAAGTGATTGAGAGAACTCTGATGGCACAACAGTATGTCACGGATATACTGCATCTTCAAGTCTTATCTCTCCTGTGACAGTATGATGGTGCCATTTTTTAAGAGGTCAATGCTCCTCCATACATGACATGTGTATCTAAGAACTGTCAGTGTGATGATGAGATGCATAGTGGTCAGCAACATCCCCAGATTTTACATCTTTTTTGTGGTGGAGGCATTTTTTTCACCCTCATTTCACATACCAGTCAAGATAAAACATTCTAGGCCAGGCAGCCAAGAAGTCTGTATTTTGTTTAAAAATGTATTTATTTTCCAACATAGCAACCCTTTAAATTAAAGCAGCTTTGTTCGAGATTTCTTCAAGTGAGAGTCTAGAAGGTATGAAAAAATACTAATATATGGTTGTCTTCTCTTCATTCAACTCAAAATATATTCCAGCTATAAATTTTTATTAATTTGGAAACAGATAGAAGACACTGAGAGGCAAATCTTACAAATTGTGTGGTTTTATCATAAAATTTGTATTTTACAAACATTACTGTAAAAATATCATTTTGGGCCAATACCATTGCTCTGATTTTTTAACATAGTTCTTTTCTTACAAATTTTGCATATAGTTGTTCCAGAACAATTTCATAGTATTCAAAAGTTATTGTTTTCTATTGTTAATATTTTATAGATGATTGGTAAAAGGAACCTTTTTTTTTTATTCCAGAGAAAAAAATGGCCATGAGCTTACAGACAGATGAAACTGACTTCACTTTCTTTGGTACAGAGCTATATGGCTTTCACCCACTGTTTTAACTGCTGTATCATTTCTGAAAAACACTAGTGGACCCACAACCTATCCATAGTAACAAATACAAAACTGGTAGGACTTATTAAAATGATTCAAAGATTATTTAAAAACTCCTATTCAGATTTGTTATTGTCAGCATTTGATAAACGTGACACCTTTCTTGTTGTAAACTATGTTATACTCATTTCTCTAACATTCCAAAGGCTTCAGCTATGTGATACACTTTTAATCACTGATAGCCAATTGTTAGGTACCCTTTAGTTCACCAAAAGCACTCCCACTAGCTATCCCCAGCAGTAAAGTATTATATAGATCAATTGTGAAGTCGCTTATGCTGGACAGGTATTCCAGTTTGTTCACATTTTGAAACAAGCAATCAGAAAAGTGAAAATCTAAGATTTGAAATATCTTTGAATCGAGTAAAGCTACAGCTGAACTTTTATCACCAGCTATAATCAGCATTGTTCCTGATATCTTGGTAGTAAAATTAAATAATTTGGCAAAGTTTAATTAGCAGTTTTAATTAAGAGAAAAAATGAACTTTTTAACTAAAAGGAATATTAATTTGAAATTTTTATCAGTAGATAGTCCAAATTGAGACGATTACGAACATATAATGGTTTTGGTAAAAAGTATAAGCATTCATCGGAATAATTAAGTTTTTAAAGATAGATAGTCGCAGATTGTTGCTGAAGCGCGTAAAAATTCCGCCAAGTTGGTCACATGATGACTTCAATTTTAAGATTATAGAAACCTTTTTGAATGTTAAATTAAATTAAAACAGATAGACCATTATAATAGAAAGTTCCTGAAAAAAATTAAAGTTAAACTATTTAGTACTTTTGGAGATATTAATTAAAGAAAAATTTGCTGACGTCATAGGCTCTGAGAAGTCTATAAAAGATCTTACAGCGAGCTGAGATTGTCTCACTCTGGTCTCATTCTTTCGCCGGAAAGTGACCGCGCAACTCCACGGAGCAAACTGTTCGACGCGGTAGCAGTTTCGGCAAATTCCAACATGCCGTAATACTCACTAATGTCAGGGGGACTCAGTGAGTGTTTGACTTTTCGTATGATTGTGCTTAACCTGTAATCTTCAAAGAAACTGTTGTTCAATGCTTTATTCATTTATCTGGTACCAACAATGTATGAGTGAACTTTTGCAAGAATATAAGTATTGTGTTATTCTGAAACTGAATGCGTCGCGGCCAATCTATTTAATATTACAGGTATCAGAAGGCTACACATGGTCATGAACTTAATTGTTCACAGTTCAGGTGAAAGTTTTGTTAATCCCCCAACGAACCTTTACGCCTGACACAATACTATATAATATATGTATGTCTGTGATGGTTGCAGTGTTTGACCATCTCTCACGTGTATCAACTTTAAGAAATGTACATTTAAGATTAAATTCAGCTGCCCATTACTTTACCATCAAAAATTAAGGACAAAACTCCTTATAAAAGGTTTACCAACTTTTAATGAATTTCCACAGGTAATAAGCTGTCTAAAATGAAGGTTTTTATAATAACAGAATATTCCAATTTATCCAATCCAATGAGACAGGCACAACACACTTACTTTAAAAGTCACACTAAGAAAACTAGTACACAGATCAAGTTGGAAGCTAGCTTTTTTTACATTTTTACCAACATACAAAAAAAAAATGCACATAACAATTCCATACCTGTGCCAAGCTGAGAATATTTCACTTTACCCTTAAAGTTTATTAATGCCTAACATCTCTATAAGCAGTCATGCAAAATGAAAAGATTAGACATTCATATTTTTAGAGTATCCTATCCTCCATACCATTAATCCATTGTTAGTAATAACAAAATAATGTGTATATTAATAGTGTAAAAAAGCTTTTTCATTATAGTGCTCTATACTATTAAACCACTGTGATTAAATACAATCTGCAGAACAGATATATATTTTAAGCTTCCCCTTGTTTTCATTTTTTGAAAACCACAAGAAATTTCAACCAAATACTTAAAGTGATTACAGCATCTTGCTCCAAGCCTCCAGTTTTATTATTAACCACAAATAATTAAGTCATTGGCAAACAATAACTGAAAGTAAATTTAGGAACAATAAAACGCACCGAATCATCAAATGCCGCACGAAGACTGTCTGTGACAGTGCTCCCTTCACATGCATTTACTTCCACAGGCTGCCACATAACAACAGGGTTAGAAAAACAAGCAAACACCTCGTGTAAGGATGAAAATGGTGTTGCTGTGGGGAAAAGCACACTCTGACCTGTAACACAATGTCAAAAACCACTTTCTTTCATCCCACATTCTTCACTACATGCTACTTCAGGAATAAATTTAAATTAACATATTATTTAACTCTAAAATGTATGTTAAAGGTTATACATAGAATTTTTACTAATCAACGAAGCTTACTTCTTTAAAAGACATAAGTTATTGTGTATTGAATAAATGCCAGGACACTGATGGCATTAGAGCTAGGACTAGTAATCAAGATGTTTGCATACAGTCCATTTAAAACAGCATCCTGGTTACTTATGGCTTATTGCCTCAGCGGCATAAAGGTCACAGGACAGAACAAGGCTGCTATTTTTCCTGACACACACTATCTATGTTGGTCTGGCTGTATCACAGACAGCCGGAGGCATCTTAACCCGGACGTTGTAAACCTCTCAGCTTTCAACAATAGGTGGCGTGATTGCAGTTTAGTTTTCAGTGCAGCCTAGGTTGTGACAGAGAGTGGACAATGGAATACATTGTAGCCTATGCTCTGACAGGAGAGAAGACAGTGAAAATCTATGAAGGAGTGATGAAGTGATCAATGGGCCATAACGAAGATAGCTAGTCAGAAACAGATTTAAAGCGAAAATGTACAGCAGCTTGCTAGTGCAAGTGAAATAGTTTAAGGAAGTACTCCAAGTTAATATTGATAACAAACTATAAGAGGCCATGTTAGTCCACAAATCAAGCAGTACATCAGTGAGAAACATTCACTACAACAGAACCTGATTAAAAAGAACTTCTTTGCCCGTACACTTCGCAAACCTGGTGTTTCAACTATGTGAAAAGACTCAGTAACAGAGGGTATAATCTGAAAATAAATGAAGATATGGTCTTCAATCAAAAATTTACTTAGCAGACAGGAACTATAACCCTTGTATTTAAAGAAGAACCCTAAGAAGAACTGGAGGCAAGGAATGGGAGGAATTTGGTCAGACCCTTTTGAAGAAACCATACTGATATTCACCTGCAGTGATTACAAAAAAAACAGCATGGCATTAAAGTGACAGTTTGAAACCATGCCAAATTGATATCTAGAATCTGGATTGATCTATAAATAATGTTTTATGAAAAGAAAGTTAACAATATTATCAAAACATTACTTGAAAATATCATTATAAAACTACTACTCTTGCCCTAACAACAATCAAATAACGTATTAGGCCTTGATAGTTTCACTCTGCCAGTCAGTTCTCAATAGCTCCAGTTATAGAAAGAAAATTTGATGTGCCAAAAGTTAACACCCACTAGCAAAGGACGAAAACACACATGCACACTGAACTAACATACATGTTTTGCACGATAAAATGTCTGATCAATAGAAGTTAATCCTTTGCTAATTTATATACACATGCGAACTTTCTTTCACTTTAGATTAGATAACAATAGAAATATTTATAACAGTCATACATAAAAATGGTTTTATGGATGTTGAACAGTACATACACTTAATTCTTAACAATGTCAATATTACCAAAGCTAGTTAATAGGCTTGTGTCTACTAAGAAAAAATCGGATACATAACAGTTTCTAATGATTAACCACGCTAAGGAGATAAAAAAAAAAATATTCATTATAAAAGATAAAGATTATTATTATTTTTTGGTAATAAATTTGAAAAAATCAGGCATTCAGTCACGTGACCGTGAATGCCAATGAGAAAGCATTATGTCATGCCACCCGAAATGCCAAAGTTGTTGACAGTTTCGTGGAACAGAACAGGTTACTTGGTAAAATATTCATTTGTAGCAACTTTTGTCATGTTAATACAGTTGTTCTAAGTTAAAGACAAATGTAATTCACAATGGAACCCGGATTTAGCAAAGCAAACAGTAGCAATTTACTCAAAATTGATGCCATAAATTTGGCAGATTTTTCACATCAAACAATTACTTTTGCTCATCGGAATACTGTAACGTTAAAACTTAGATGTAAGTATACACAAGTGTCAAATATGCATTATAAGCTTAAACAGCATTATTTCAGTTTCATAAACAATAATCTATTCTTTGCTGGATCTTAACTTTTCAGTTGCATCACATCTAACTTTTCAGATACATCTTTTCTAGAAAAGTATATTCTCAAAAACAGGTGTGGCAAATTTTAAAGCTATGGCACTGCCAATTTCCTTCATATCAGCCTAACAGTGTCACTTTTTAGTTAAGATATCTCAAGAACCAAGAGAGATATTAAAAATTAGTATTCTTTATTTTCAATTTTTTTCATCACGCTGCATAAAATTCTATCACCAGATTGTGGCACCACAGTAATGATAGTACAGCAAGAGTGTGTTTTTTATTAAATGTAACACTAAAGAAAGATTTTAAATCACAAAACCAAAACAACCTCAACTCATACCTTATTATGTTATCGATACTTGTAAAGTATCAAAATAATCTTCACGAAAATAGATTCTTGAATCTGCAGATAAACTATGATCCTCCTCCCTCCTTGCAAGTTTTAACCACTTTTTCCATATTTGACATTGTTTGGAACACATATAAATAACTTTTTTGGCATTTTTATTGTTGTGCTTTTACAGTGGGGCACTACACAGTACTTATAAAATGAGGAATTCATTTTTAATTAAAGAAAACTGACAACTGCCACATACACACACGACTGTTTTTTTTTTTTTTTTTTTTTTTTTTGGGTGGAGTAACGTCATTCAAGATGCCATGACAGTCTTGAGTGGTTTTTGAGGTAAATTTAAATTCATTTAAAAAAATACACAATGTAAATGTTCAATTTTTGAAAAATAATATGTTTTTTTTTCAATATAACAGATAAATTATTAACCTAGTTTTCAAATTTAGTCAGCTAGCCAATTAACATCCCATAAGTAAAATAAATTTACAATATTAATTAAAAATACATATAATCCCTTTTTAGTATACCATATTTGTATGTAATATCCAGTGACCTTAGTTAATTGTTACTTTGTACACAATTAAACAAAAAGTATTGTTCACCATATCTTTGGCTATCAGTAACTTTTCACCTTCCCCTTCCTTTCACCAAAGCATATTTACTTTCTCAGTATTTTTTTTTTACTGTATTTGATTCAGAAATAAGAAATGCCTGCAGTTTTGGTTTAAACCTACAGGAACAACTTTGTGAGTTCTATACCAAAAGGAATTAATAGACTGATTAACATAGCGATGCTGACTGCAGATGCAGAATGGAAAAAAAATCATAAATGCTCAAGAAATACGAAGGCGGCTCAAAAAGTAAGTTACACTTCCATGTTATGGCCATTTATGTAAACACCTACATATAGACAACATGGCTATGACAACAAACAATGTAAGTCCACTTTTCCAAATGGTCCCCAAGAGACTATAAACATTTCTTGGAATGGTCTACCAACTTTTCAGTTCCAGATGCATAGTGGTTAAAGAAAAGTGTACTAGACAATCAGATTTTCACTGATGATTACAAAATGTACCACAGAGATAGAGGAGGAATTGGTGGAGAGGATTTAATGTTGGCTAGCAAAGACTGCTACAGTCCAATGGTGTTCACAGATAATAGTAACCGAGATTCCTGGTATGATATTAAAAAAAAAAAAAAACAAATTAGCGTCTTAACTACTTACCACACTGGAATAATGACTGAAGAATATGAGGATCATGAGAATAAAGTAAATTCACATCCAGAGTTCAGAGGTGAGCACAGAGTGGTTAATATCGGTATGGCTTTAAATTTACCAGGTGGGTAGGAAATAAAAATAACACATGAGAATAGAGATTTACAAATACCTTAGTAAGGTAAGGACGCTATAGATAACTTAAAGAGAAGCGCAAAAAAGAAATAAACATGCTGAATATATATTTCCAATAAAGCCTGGTGATACGATAACCTTGTGGGGTGTCATTGTAATATAACCTACTATTGCAAAACATGTTTAATGTCATTTTCTTACAGTTTTAAAGGGATATGTTGAGGTACAGACTGATATAAGATCATAATGAATGCAAACATTACAGCTATAATGGAAAATGTCTTATTTTATGATAGAAAACACTGCATTCATTTTCAGAGGTACTTAAGACCATAAGAAGCAACACCAAATAGTTCACTTGACATGTATAAAATTGTACTGAAAAGATATCGTGTTTTGAAGTTGGATCGAATACATTTTTGTTAAGTCACAAGAAACAGACAAAAAAATTCTTGAAGTCACAGTTTTAAAGATAGGAGAATGATTTATAGCTCAAAAGATGTGTAATTTTTTTTAACATGTTATGTAAAAGTTTGAAGCTGGTAGGTAAAAACTAAATATTGTTTTTATAGGAAAATGATGATTTGGTCAAAAACGTGGCTGTTACGTGATAGATTCCAGATAAAATCAGAGAGAGAGAGCAATAATTAAATAAAAGTAGGATTTTTCCTGAGCAAATTCCACTAGCTTTTATTGAAATCCATGCAGTACTTTGGTGAGAATCGAAAAAAGTAAATTAATTTTAAATCCTTGCAAATGGCCACTTCCTGTTGCGAGATTCGGCAAGAAAGCTTTATAAGGAGGAAAACGACAACTAGCTAAGTTTTTTAAATTATATGAAGGAGGCAAGGTAGCTACTACATAATGTCATAATGTATAGGAATTATGATGCAGAATCATTTTAAACACGTTTCAGCATTGCAACTTTAGGAGGTATCAATTTTTCAAGTTCCATATTTTGCATTGCACGAAGTTAGAGATTTGTAACTAAGATGTTTTACAGATAAGAAGATAGAGATAATTCAGCAGATCATTTTAAAACCAGTATCAGCTTGATAGCTTAAAAATTCTGAACATGAGAGACATTTATAAATTCATCCCTAAAACAATGTTTTTATGATTGAAATATTAAAGATACGAAAAATTTGACTAGGATTGATTTTGAAATTTAGACCTCGAACTACATACCATAAAAATTTTGAATCAATTGGGAGAAACATTATTCCTGAAAGATAAGGAGATTTCATGAGAATCTGGAAATTTTGCATTCCCAGGCTGCAGCTATAAAAGATCCTCCAGAAGCTAGGGTAGGGGATTCAGTATCGAATGGTCAGCTGACCTGTGCAGATGTCTCGACACTTGATCAAGATGACGGAGCTAGTCGTCGAAATATCGTGTTTTAAAAACACTATCTGGCGGTATACCCATGAAGATATCATTTCAAGCATACACCGGGAAAGTCTCTGTTCTTACAACTATAGCTATGTACGAAAACTGGGGTAAAGGGAAAGTATTCAGAAGTTGTAGGTAACAAGAAGTTTCTGAGGATTTGAAAATCACAGAGATATCTGGTTTCATCAAACCATTAGTGACTATCACCCATGGATAGGGGGGTGTAAATAAGAGGAGAGGCTTTCCCATTTAAATAGAAATGAGAAGACTTAAAAATTGAAATGTATCTAGCGGAAATTATGTAGGAGCTAAAAAAAGAACAAAGTGGGGGTTAAGATAATAATACTACAGATTTATTAAATATAGTGGAATATGAAATTCTACCTTACCTTGAAATATCATTCAGACTGAGACTTGCTACATAGGAACAAACTTTTTCTCAGCGTTGAGAATTGATGTAGTCTTCTCGGGAGACTAGCCGAGTAATCAAGGTGTTTCCACACGATATTTTGGCAATCTGAAACTCCGGTGCCATCTTCTGGTGAAGTGCCTGGTCAGTCGGAAGGCTGTGTTCTCTGAATGCTGGTTGGCTGACTCGGTCAGCGCCTAGGCGGTGGGGTGGGGGTAGTGCCGGTTGGAGGCTGGCGTGGTTTCAGCACACGGTAACCACGCGCGCATTCAGAGGCTATAAGAACGCAGCCTTCCAAGTGACCCGGCACTTCACCAGAAGATGGCGACGGAGTTTCAGATCGCTAAAATATCGTGGGGAAACACCTTGATTACTCAGCTAGTCTCCCGTGAAGACTTGCTGCTTAAAAGATGACTGGATAAGTGTGATACTAGTACTGATGTATAAAACATGGGTGACAAATAGGGGTTGAGAATTACAGGCTATCAATTGCAGTTAAATTAACTGAGAGAGTTATATACAAACACAACAGAAATATCTGTGAGGGAAGAAACTGGTTTGCAAATTGGTAACATTGCTTTAGAAAAGGTTAATCATGTGAATCTCAGTTAACTGGATTTGTGCAAGATATTTTGGATGAGATTCATAAGGAAGGCCCAGTTGATATTGCACCATCAGATGTTTCCAAGGAGTTTGATGGAGTCAATCATAAAATGGTGTTAAATAAAACAAAAGCCATTGAAGTGGATGAAACAGTGACTTGATGGGTAGAACAATCCTTAAAAGGTGGAAAGCAACGATTTATGGTAAGAAATGCAGTATCAAAACAGTGAAAATGGGTGTGCCATGGAGTACTGTAATGGGACCATTGCTGTTCATTATTCTGATGAATGACTGTGTTGATTGTTTTCATTAAAAGTAGTGGCATTTGCTGAAGACACAATGGACAGCGTAGCTAGCTGGTAGGTCAACATGTAATGAAGATAAATGCCTAAAAGAGCAAGCTGATTAGGTACACAAATAAATTAATAAAGGTTCTTTGTTATTATAGGGTATGATAATAATTGCTTGTTGAAGACATCAGATGTAAGTATCTTAGCATAACATTTGAAAGTAAACTCAATCTGGAAGGTCATGTTGGGCAGGTAGTAGTGATAAAAGTCAGAATCCTTCATTTATTGGAGTTTTTGATAAGGGAGGTAACAGACAAGTAACAGAATTAAGTTACAAAGCTTTGGTTTCACCATTGCTTGAATATGGTGGTATAGTATGGGAACCCACATTTTGGGTGTTATAAAGGATGAAAAGGAAAGCAACTTAATATGTTTGCGGAAATTATCACAGAACACAATCAGTAACTGATATAATGGAGTTGGATTGGGATTCACTGGAAGACAGTGTAAAGAGAGTTCTGGGAGTATACGAGACATATGTTGGTATGAGACTTAGAAGGATATTGGTAGAAGAACTGAAAGCAGTGAGTGGAAGGGGATAAATGATAACTTTAAACTGCCTCTCAATTTCAGGCACAAGAGAGTGGGGGAAATTTCTTTTGTAAGGAAGAGAGTTAGGGATTGGAATACATTACAATGATACTGCTGAATAGTTTACCTAAAACACTGACAGAATTTAAAATTAAAATTCATATTTAGCAAATGTTGGTGAATTCGAAAATTACTCTCAAAGAATTTAAAATAAGGATTAATAAGAAAAGAGAAAATGGGCATGCATGGAAATTACTATTTATGTGCACTTTGCTGGCATTTTAAAAATACCTACATTGCTAAACATGATATCCACAGACTTATCTTCAAAATAACTCTCACATTTCTGTGAATTAAATAACTCCTGTTCCTGAGAAGAATTTATAATCAAGTAAATGCCATAAATGAGCAGAAAATGAAAATGTATATCAACTTACTTGTTTTTATATCAGCTATTTTAACTATTGTCCTTAGTGAAAGACAGAATTAAGTTTTTTTCTAAGCTGCTGAATATGTTATTACCACATCAAGTTGTTATTTATGTACACACCGAGGAAATTTGTAAAACTGCTGTTACTGAATGATGGCTTTGCCTTTAGATATCACTTTATAGTTTTTATTTTTTGTAACAATTTGAAGCAAATGTAACTTTCCATTGTTAAGTATTAATTTAATTGCAGCAGACTGCCTATTTATTTCTTTACAGTATGATTTGCAGTGTTTTCAAAATTTTGTGCTGCTGTGTCTTTTAAAGATATTCCAGTGCCACTTGCATACTGTACCATATTATGCCATCAGCTAATATGAGGTGCATTCAAATTCTAAGGCCTCCAATTTTTTTTCCTAACTAACTACTCACCTGAAAACTATGAAACTGGTGTTGCTTTTCAACGTAATTTCCCTGAAGACATACACATTTTTCACAACGTTGATGCCATGATTCCATGGCCAGGTTGAAGGCTTCTTTAGGAGTTTGTTTTGACCACTGGAAAATCGTTGAAGCAATAGCAGCACGGCTGGTGAACGTGCGGCCACAGACTGTGTCTTACATTGTTTGAAACAGCCAAAAGTCACTAGGAGCCAGGTCAGGTGAGTAGGAAGCATGAGAAATAACTTCAAAGTTGTTTTCATGAAGAAACTGTTGCATTAACATTAGCCCAATGTGCAGGTGCGTTGTCTTGGTGAAACAGCACATGTGCAGCCTATCCCAGACGTTTTTGTTGCAGTGCAAGAAGGAGCTTGTTCTTCAAAACATTTTTGTAGGATGCACCTGTCACCGTAGTGCCCGTTTGGAAGGCAATGGGTAAGGATTATGCTCTAGCTGTCACACAACATGGCCACCACCATTTTTTCAGCACTGGCAGGTTACCCGAAATTTTTTTGGTGGCGGTGAATCTGTGTGCTTCCATTGAGCTGACTCGCGCTTTGTTTCTGGATTGAAAAATGGCATCCAAGTCACACCCATTGTCACAATCGATGAAAAGAAAGCCCCATTCATGCCTTCGTTGAGTGTCAAAATTGCTTGACAACATGCCACACGAGCAGCCTTGTGATCGTCTGTCAGCATTCGTGGCACCCACCTGGAGGACACTTTTCACATTTTCAGGTCGTCATGCAGGATTGTGTGCACAGAACCCACGGAAATGCTAACACTCGAGGCGATCTGTTCAACAATCATTCGGCGATCCACAAAACAAGTCTCTCCACTTGTTCTGTCATGTCGTCAGACCGGCTTGTGCGAGGCTGAGGTTGTTTTGATTTGTTGTCACATGATGTTCTGCCTTCATTAAACTTTCGCACCCACGAACACACTTTCGACACAACTCCATCACCACATGTCTCCTTCAACTGTCGATGAGTTTCAATTGGTGTCACACCATGCAAATTCAGAAAACGAATGATTGTACTGCTGTTCAAGTAAGGAAAATGTTGCCATTTTAAGTATCTAAAAAAGTTCTCATTCTCGACGCTGCCACTAGAGTTCCATGTGTCGTACAGTGCTGCCATCTCTGTCACGTTTTTACAATGAGTGCATGCTCATTTTAAAACAATGCACATGTTTCTATTTCTTTCCAGTCTGGACAAAAAAATCACAGGACTTAGAAATTGAATGCACCTTGTATGCATGGGAGATCATTCACAAATATCAGGAACAGTAGAGGCCCAAGAATTGATCCCTGAGGTACAGCATATTTAACTATTCCTCATACTGAATTTATTACCTCACCTAAGTCAAAGGTCTTCCACTTATACTATAATGTTATAATTTATCTAGCCAACACAATCAAAAGTCTTAGCTAGTTACCAAGAAGATTCATAGGGATTTTACTTCTAATATCTTATTTATAAAAGCAAAAATCACAAAATCCATTGAAATCTCTTACCTAAAACCAAACTGATCTGTACTTCTGACATAAATGTGCATGCTCACTCTTTTGCACATTATTTTTTTCATAATTCTTTGAAAACACTGACAGCATTGTGCAGGGGGTAGGAAAAAGTTTCAAAATCCTATTATTTGTTGCAGAGAGTGACAAGGCAATATACCATAGAAGACCACTGCTTGAATATGGTGGTATAGTAAGGGACCAACATTTAGGGTATCATATACATAAGTTGGAGTATGTGCAAACAACAGCAGCTAGATTTGTCTCTTGGAAATTATCACAGAACAAAATTGGTAAAAGATATGATAAACGAGTCAGATTGGGATTCCTTGGAAGACACAAGGAGGATGAAGCTTGTGCTGGAAGTATACAGGCTGTATAGTAATGATGAAGTTTGGAAAAGTAATGTTGGAAAAATTAAAGTATGGCTTGCAAGGAATAAAATGGCATCGACCACAAGCTGGCACTTGGTTTCAGGCATGACATAGTGGAAAAGTTTTCTTTTGTAGATATAGGAGTTAGGGATTGGAATAAATTACTAAGGAAAGTGATGAATAATTTAGCCAAAAAGATAAATAATTTAAAAATAAAATTGGTAAAAGGCAGAAGTAGATGTTTACAAGAAAGGTGAAAGATGGGTGTTTAGGAAAATTGTTACAGGAGCATGCGCTCCATCACAATTAAATTAAATCTCAAAGTGACTATTACAAACATAACTGATAAGCCTGCTAGTTATATCCTTTAACACATTGGAGAAAATCTCATTGTAACAAAATGATTTTTTTTTATTTTTTTTTGAAGGATTTAATGACTTTTTCTGTTTCATTTTTAGTTGTAGTAAATAAAGAATTTTATATGTTTTTTGTGACAGTGACCTAAATATTGTTATACTATCCATATAAGTAATAAATGTTTGCTGTGTTTTTTTCTCAGTTGTAACCCAATAATTATTGAAAACAAATATTAATAAAGAGGGATCATTAACAAGTTTGTCATTAATGTTTCAGGCTATTGGTTTTTGTTCAGATACATAATATTCCAAACATTTTTTATCCGATATGCTAATCCAACAGAAATAATCCTTATTTATTTTTCTTCTATTACTAAATAGTTTCTTTACCTTTCCTCATTCAGTACTTCCAACAATTAATTATTCATCAATTATGAGACATGCTTACATTAGTCTACCACACATGCATTTTAATGATGTTATGAACTATTCTTTTTATATTTTATATTTACTCATTCACACAATTATCATTACAAGCAGCAGTGAGATGTACAAATATTATTTTCAAACCCCATTAATCAGCAATTCCCAACCTGTGGTCTCCAAAGATGGGTCAGGTGGTCCACAGCCAGGACATTATTAATTTATTTCTAAAGACATCATAACAAGAATTAATCAGAAAACATTGTTCACATAAAACGTATACAGTACTCATATACAACTATAAGCCTTATTCCTAAATGCTATGAATATTTCAATGAGCAGCCAATTTCCAAAAGATGAGGGTGTTAGTATTGTAGTATATTCAATAAGTATGTTTCCTCTTGATGTCACAGAAAGTGCCATTCCTTTGAGAATTAAGTTAATGCCCATTCTATGGTATTGAGACCTTATAGAAGGTGAAGGTCTTAAGTGGCCATGCTACGTGCCAATAACAATTGGTAGGGTTGGTTAATAATACACAAAAAGGTAAAAAATTAGTTTCATGAAAGTATGTGGTTCACAGATTTATTTTTGATACTAGTCTTTCCTGACATATCGATAGTTCACTTCTTTAAAGTTCACCCCCACCACCTCCTTCCCCACCCTGTCTTCTACAACCCAACGAGTCATATGGTAAACTTCAGTGTGTGCACATCTCCTGAACTAATGGACTCATTCCCTATCACATGAATAAGGTGTTTTTGTTTGTCACGTGTTTTTCACTCATCTCAGCCTTCAACTTTTGAGAGTGATGAGTCGTTTTCACCTATTCTTTGTTATTTATAGATTTATTATTTTAAATTTTACTGATCCTTGAGTTGAAAAAGGTTAAGAAATGTGTGGCAATATAGTAGAAAGTCCGTGCGGGCTTGCGATAATGCATGTGGTCATGTGATAATGATTGTTAGGCTTGCAGGTTCTACTTGTTCAAGAAATAATATTACAGTTCACTTATAAGTTCACTCTGGATTTATTCACACAACACACATATGTTATCAACCACCATCACTAACCAGAGTCTTTACTTTGACCGTGGATAAGGCTTATCATACATCTTCTCCTCCAACTTCAGATTCTGACCACGCTTCAGTCCCACTAAGTTACACACTGCATTCTGACCTATAAACTCTATACTGACTTGTCATTCTTCACTTTTTGACCATAGTTAACAGAGAGCATCATATTGCTCCTTTTTCCACTCAGTCAAAGGATGCCAGGCTCACTTTACGACTGCACATGCCACGCTATGACTTTTGCGCCATCTCTCGCGACTGCCAGCTTCAGACTCTCAACAATTACTTCACTACACTGCACCTCAATGCTCAACAATGCTTCATGGAAATGCTTAGCCTTTACAAATAATTAATTCTGTTTACTTTTCTGATTATCTATGCTTGCCAAATGTTTAATTAATCCTCAATATCATTCAAATCCACTAAATGTATGATCTCCTATCCACTATTTCAATGCTTAGCTAATACTGTCTCGCCTCAAATGCTGTTATAGAACATAATCTCTCCTTTCTTTGTCATATTCCAGAAGAGGGTTCATCAACAATCAAATACAACTAATGACTCACAGTATATAAAAATTAACAGCAGTGCATTATAGAGACACAAAGAGGAAACATGTATAATATCAATTTTACCTAAATATTTCTCTCTGCAGTGGGACACACACATCACTTCTCTTTACTAGCCTAAGGCAGATTAATTCCTTTCAATTCAAAATAATGGAATCAATAACTTTGTTTAAATTGAGATTTAATTGTGTTAGATGTTTTATAAACGTGGAATACTATTACACTACTAACAAATTAGGCTATTAAGAAAATTGAAAAATGATTTGGAGAAAAAACTGCTAGTAAAAAGGAGAAATAGTTTGTTACCTGAGAATGTTGCATTAATTTTTTTATATTATACATAATTTTTGTAGGTTTATGGTGTGGTTGTCATTGATCACAAACACTCATAAGTGAAATTAATACTGTAGATAATTTTTTAATGCAAGCCTACCTCGACAGTGTCCCCACATGTACACTTTTGAGCTCTGAGTCATAGCAGCAGATATATGTGAGTAGTGAGATGCAGCAATATCAACAAATCTGTTAAGGAATATAAACATGTAAATGTTAATTTAAATCCCAACTACAAAAGAAATAGGGAAAAATTTACAATGTTGTCAACTAAGAATAATTCACAAAGTAAATTATGGATTGCTCTGATTGCAGCAACTATCCCACATTTATTCTTCCTTGAAAAACTAAGTACATAACAAATACATATAAATCATTTGGAAATGAATTCTTTGGTTTGGTTTGTCCTTACAGAAATAATGACATATTATTCTTTTTATATTTTATATGTGAGTAATTGTATACTCCCAGTCATTCATTAATGGCTCCATTCAAAATAACTATTTTCTCTCTTCTATGCCTCACCTTTTCAAAGGGAATTTCAGAATGAAAAAGTATAAAATTGTTCCACAAGACATTCAATTTTATTAAATGAAATGTATTGCTTTTTACAACAAAACGTGCAAAAATTTCTGTTTTCATATATTCCAAACATTTTTTGCCATGTGATTGTATTTTTTTATTCATTATTGTTAAGCAGAGTGTTAACTATACTAAACATTTCTGCTTATCTCAAAAGTGAATGAATAGCTGTTAAATGTTTTTTCATATGAAACATAAATTTTGTCTGCGATGGTGATACTGATCATACTACTTGATAAAAATTCTTCTTCTTCTTCCTGTCCAGTAAATATAAACTGCATACTAAATTAGCTGTGATGCTCTTATTTTTATTATTCTACCAAGAAGACACAAAGCTCAACAATACAAATTCACATTCACCAGATGCTTGAGCAAACTTTATAAAGATGCACCATGACAATCCATTAGCATTTGCCAGATACTTCACGTGCGCGGGACCTGACTTATGTAGACATTTTCATTCTATTAATGTGGAAAACAAAAAAAATTTGATCTAGAAACTTCATATTCTTTTACTCAGATTTGGATTTCAAACTGATGTCCAAAAGATTTCATTTTTTCACTTGCATTTTATTTTTTATAATGTATGAAACATAAGAAATTAAAGGTATGTGAAAAACTAAACAGAGATTATTGCATATCAGTATTGTCCTAAACCATGAAGAAGTATAGAATCATATCACTAAGCATAAACTTTTTATAGTATTACAGCTTCTGTCACAATTAAAAATATCATTTCCTTAAAAGTTTAGGCAAAAAATCATATTTTTAATGCTGATACAGAACAAACCAGCAAATTCTATCAGGTTTTATTATTGATATTAAGTACAAAGGCTTTTACATCATCATCATCCTCAACAGTTTCCAGCCTCTGGCCGGGTCTGCTTTATGTACAAGCCTCTCCATTTGCTTTTTTCATCCCACCACCTCTCTTTCACCACTTTGTTCCAGTCCTCTCCTCTCTTCCGTACACACTCCTCCACTCCTTTCAGCCATCCATCTCTTGGTCTTCCTCTGGGTCGTTTACCATGCATCTTAATTTCATGGAATTTTCTCTGGATTCTCTGAGCCTCCATTCTCTTAACATGTCCATACCATCTCAGTCTGATCCTCTCTACCCTTTCCGGTAGGGGTTCCTCTTTTATGGTGCGTCTAATCACTTAATTCCTTATTCTGTCCATTTTAGTAACTCCCATTCTATCTCTTAAAAACTTCATTTCACTTGCTTGTACTCTGCTGATGTCCCACTTTTTCATTGTCCACGTTTCAGCAGCATATGTTAGGATAGGCACATAGTACGTATGATAGATTACTCTTTTGCTTCTCTGTGGCACCTCTTTATTCCATATCAGGCTTCTAATGCTCCTTAGGAACACCTCTGCTTGTCTTCCTCTTTCACTTATCTCGCCATCAATTCCTCCAAATTCCTCTAATACACTCCCCAAGTTTACCTTCTTTAGTTGTTCCCCTGCCATCACAATTCCCTGGGCTACCCTATTCTTTTTCCTGGTTGTTACCATGTACTCACATTTCTTTACATTAAATTTCAGACCATATTCCTCCACACTGTCTGTCCATACATCCAACTGCCACTGCACTTCCTCTTCTTCACCTCCCCAGATCATCCGCAAAAGCCATCACCTTCATGTTTTCCTCTCCCACCCTCACTGCCACCTTCTGCATTATTTCATCCATGATTACAATGAAGAGTAGTGGTGATAGGGCACTTCCTTGTTTTAATCCACTCCTTTGTTCCAGCCAATCTGATCTTCCTTCCCCTATTTTCACATAGCTCACACTTCCTTGGTACAGTTCCGTCACTCTCTTAATGGTTTCTTTGGGAGCTCCTCTCTTATCCAAGGCCTTCCATACCTTACTCCTGTGTACACAATCATATGCTTTCTCAATATCAAGAAATACCAACAGTAGATCCTTTCCACACTCATAATGTTTTTCCTGCAGCTGTCTCATAGCAAATATCAGATCTACCGTCGATCTCCCTGATCCAAAACCATACTGCTCTTCCCTTAGCCCTTCTTCCACCCTGTCACGTATTCTTTTTTCAATGATCTTCTCATACACTTTGGCACAGTGGCACATCAGTGTAATACCTTTATAGTTTTTAAACTCCTTCCTGCTCCCTTTTTTTAATATAGGTACAATTATTCCTTTTTTCCAGTCTTCAGGAGTTGTGCCCTGATTCCATACCTTTCTCATCACACGGTATAGCCGCTGCTTTCCTACTACTCCTGCTGCCCTTATCATTTCCACGCTCACTTCATCGATGCCTGGTGCCTTTCCACCCTTCATCTTACCCAGAGCTGTTTCCACTTCTTCCCACCTACACGGTTGTTATTTTCCTTCTTCTCCTTAACAACTGCTTTTACAGTAAATTAAAAATCACAATTTAGTAATGCTTATGGAGTATTAATGCCTGATGTAATGGTTTCATTATTGGTAACACACTCTCAGGTTTTAACATCAACATTAGGCACAAAATTACTTACCATAAATTAAATAACAAAGGATATGGAAAATGACTCATCAATCACCAAAGTTGAAGGCTGCAATGAGTGAAAAACATACATTACAGACAAAAACATATATAATATTTCACTTTTAGGTGTAAACCAAAATATTGGATATGTTTTTGTTTGTCATGTATGTTTTTTACTCATCACATCCTTCAACTTTGGTGAGTGATGAATCATTTTCCCTTGCCTAAAACCATTTCCTCTTTCCTAGTATTACAATAAATTAAATATCACAATTCTGATATGATTATTGAAGTGTTAATCTATTTTGTAGTTGTCTGATTAACATATTCCATTTATTCAACTAATTTTCATAAAAATATATAAATAAATAACTACTGTCAAAAAAGAATGTAAACACAATCCAGAGAATATCAGTATCTCTTTAAGCACAAAGATATTTACAGTGAATCAAATATTACTTATCCTTATTATGTGTCATTCATGGATTCTAATTATTTTAATGTAATGCATTTCAGAAAACTCAATAAATAAATAATTTAATTTAAAAAATAAAACAAAATCCAAAGAGTAGTTGTGTGAACTTTAGACAGTATTTCTCCATTTTGAAATATTAATAACTAGCAGTTACCCCGCGACTTCGTCCGCGTTGAAGAGTGTTGTAAGTAATATGATTTTCTTGAGAGGTTTGGTTGCTCAGTGGTCAGGGCGTCCAGCTGGAGATGGAAAAGTCCCCAGCTTGAATCCCAGTGTCGGCGAGGATTTTCATAGATCCTTTGACATAGGTTGTTGTGTAATGTGAAGTACGCCAGAATACACTTGGTTCTGATTCCACGTTGAACTGTAGATCATTTCGTCCAGTAGGATTACTGGGTTAGGTTAAGGGGCTATGAAAGGGGCTGACTGTGCAGACGTAAAGAAGCCTTGTCATCAGGTCTATACGACCATACACTTTATATTAGAGCTATTTTATTAGTAATAGTAGTAAGAAATATTGCAGTAAAAGAAGAAACATTTATTTATGTTCCACAACAACTACATTGAATTTTTAAAACAATAAAAATATTCTGTTTGTTAGGAGTATTTTCACTTTAATAAATCGGTATATGACTTGTTATTTTCTGAAAAAACATGTAAATTTTTTTGCAGTCGATACCCGCGAGCAGGCAACATATAATTGACCATGGGAAAAGCAAGGAGTATCCAAATATATTCCCACCACTTTTAACGTTTGACCCTGTGATTTATTAATTGTCATTGAAAATGCAGTTTTTAATGGGAAACTGTAATCTTTTAAATTGAAAGGGAATATTACTGGGAATGATTGGAATACGCGGAATTAATACGGCTTCCCTTTAGATGCACCGGTAAGAATTGTCGCCTTCACGATGTTTCTTCCTAGTTCTGTTATTCGTAATCTGGTGCCATTGCACAATCTTGGGGGGTCGAGATTACGCATCAGGAGAACTGGAGCGCCAACCTTAAGCTCCAGTTTGTGGGACGGCACCCCAGATAATTCCAAAGAGTTTAAAAACTCGACGGGATAGGTGGCAGCATCGTCAGTTGACATTACAGTATCGATGGAAGAGTATGTTGTCACTTCTCCTGCTATTACCCTCTAATATTTGTTTATTTATTTTGGCAAAAAGAGTCATTTTTCGGAGCAAGTATTGTCCTCTCACATAACCAGTTTTCGTCGTTAACATTTAGTTGTATATCTGGGAAAACATTAGTAATGAGCTCGTGTTCAGAGCTGACAACAAAGCAGAAATCAGATGTGAAGTGAATCATTCCATCCTCATCTGTTTGCAGACGACCATCTCCAATTTCCAGCAGCTTTTGGGTGTATGAATCTGATTCTAGATCGTTATATAACTGGACTCGCAGGTTGGTGATGAGATTTAGCTTTTCCACCGTAGCCCATAGTGGCGACGCCTTGAGACATGCGTTCATTTCATCTGCCGGAGTACCTCTCTCAATAACGGGAAGAGTCTGGCAGAAATCGCCAGCGAGCAAAACCACTACACCTCCCATCGGCGTTCGGTTGCCGCGTATGTCTTGCAAGCTGCGATTCAGGGCCTCAACTGCGCGCTTGTGTGACATAGTGCACTCGTCCCACACTATCAGCTTGCACTGCTGCAAGAGAGTGCCACGGCTGCTGTTCTTGCTTATATTGCACGTCGGGATTTCTTCGCTTGTAAGATTAAGCGGTAACTTGAAAACAGAATGCGCAGTCCGTCCACCACTGAGCAATGTTGCAGCAATTCCCGAAGATGAAACAGCCAGCGCTATATTTCTGTCTTTTGCGAACTTGTGCCAAAAGCAGATTGAGAAGAAATGTTTTGCCCGTGCCTCCTGGTGCGTCTAGGAAAAAAGATACCTCCATCCTCATTCTCGACACGTCGCAATATTTTGCTGAAGATTTCCCTCTGTTCAGGCAATAAACGTGGCTCCATTTCTTTCACGTACACCTCTAACGCTGCTGCGTCATAGTTGAGCTCTCTAATTACATCACTTGACAATTCTCTCATGCTCTGTGGTGTAGGCATACCAAAATCAGCTAATTGTTTCCCCTGTATTGATAATATTTTGTCCTCATCAATATAAGTGTTTCATTGAAAATAAAATTGTTATCTGCCTCATTTATTCCTTGAAATCTGTGAGTGATATCTTCTGACAAAGCTTTTTTATACTTCTCCCATAAATACAGAGGATTGGATAATCCGCATGTGCTTATTAAATAGCAAAAAGCTCTCTCACTTTTGCTGGAGAGCGACATAACACAGCTTCCTCCATCGTAGCGTCCCAGTGGTTATCGTCTTCCAGTAGCCCAAACCTCTCACACGCTTCTCTGTACGTTGTCTGTTGTTGTCCATTAACTGTCTTGAGTTCATGGAAACTCGTCGGACCTCGCACATGGTTGAGCAACATCCGTAAGCAGTAACACTCGAAGTTGCTAACGTGAACTGTGTATATGCGGCCCAGTGCATCTCCTGCCTTCACACCTGGCCAGTTCTCAACTGGAGTACCTTTTACACGGCGCTTCCACTCTTTCTTTGAAGGATTCCACGTACAATAGCGAGGAAACTTCGGCGTAAAGTAGGGTTTTTGCAAAATGATCCTCTTTACAAAGTTTAAAAAATGCAGTTAATATCGTCCTAGGGAGGCGTCGCCAGTTTTTCGCGAAAATTCTGCTCTGTGAAGAAAACTCTTTCACCATTTGGCAAATGTACAGCCAGGTGAGTCACAGTGGGGTGTGTTTTTCGTGCAGCGGAAGACTCAAGATCCGCCACGCTGCTTTATTACTGCTCACATATCGCCCAGCCCTAAACGATTGCACTTCGTCTCTGGGATCAATGTTTGCGTTCCCTTTCTGAACAGTGAAAATAGTTTTATCATTCCCCTTGTAAATATATTTGCAGATGTATTTTATTGCCTGCACTGAGTTACAAAACTCTACATTTAAGTGGGCATTAAATATTCTTGAAAGTAAGGGGGAGTAAGGTACAATCCAGCTATTGTTCACCGCAATTTCCTCGCAATTGCCGCCGATTCTTATTTGGGTAGTGCGCCCTCCGTCTTCGGGGGCTCTCCGTCTGTACAGAAGATATCCATTGTTATTTGTTTGCGTTTGTTTTAATAACACTCGAGGATATTTTTCGTGCATTTCCTGTCCTTCATGCAAGGTGATTTTGGATTTTGTACACCGCAGGAGCCGTGGATCATGTATGTAACTACTATGTCGTATAATCTTTTGTCAGTGTAAGGGTCAGGGGATCTCAGCAGATACAATTTCATCGATCTGGTTTGGACGCAACTTTTCCTTGAGCCACAGCAATGAATGCACGTGGGGCAGTCCACGCTTTTGCCACTCAATAGAGTACATGAAACATTGAGACTCACCAAATAATTTACCTTTAGTGAGAACAGCAACTAATTTTTGGACCTTTATTTTAAAAATTCTAGCTATCAGATCGTGTCTGTCGGTCACTCTTTGTCCAGGCATAAGTTCTTCCGTAATTTCAGTCCAGGCGGGGTTGCAGGTAAGAGTGATGAAAAGGTCCGGTCGCCCGTAACTGCGAACGTAAGCGAATGCGTCCTGCGTGTACTCGTGGAGGTACCTTGGGCTGTTTACAAATGATGATGGAAAGGATCACCATTTGTCCCAAATTATTAAGATTTACAGTACGGTCGGTTCTTACTGCATCCTGTAAATGAATATAATTTTCTACGCGCAGCTTGTTCTGATTTAGAGATATGTATCTCAATCGCTCACTTTCCATCTTGACATACATATCTACCAGAAATTGATTCAGAAGTTGCCTACAGCGCAGAAGTAGATTAAAATCATTATGACGCACCATAATATGAAATGCATAATAATCCATACAGGATACCTTTTTATTTGGAACTGGTAGTCTGGTAGATGTATTAATTTGGGGTATATCAAAGCGATACCCCTCTTGTCCTTTCCAAAATATCAGCGGGTACTCCAGAGCATCGTAGAATCTATGCGTGTCGGCAATTCTGCAGACTGTTCCGTCGCGCGCTTGCAGCACGATGTCTCGTGTAGTGGTTTGTTCATTACCTGCTATCACCACTGCGATCTCGTTGCTTGTAGATGCGTTGTAGCATCTCTCGTGTTGTCCACGTGGCACGCGGTCGGGGTGGATCACTACTTTGCAGCTTACATCGGACATGTTCTCCAAAGCCGTTTTGAACTCCCTAACCAGACATTGTTGTTGTGTAATACCCGCTGTATTTTTTGTATGATCTCTTTCTCAGTCCCTTCAATAATTCCTATAACGTCTTTCACTTTCTGCTTCTTCATCGCCCATGAAGTATATCTGTAAAAAACTGTGGTTCTGTATTCGACGAAGGAAGCATGGATCCAATTCGGTGATATACTTGCCCCTGAATAGTAAATGTTGGTGAAAATCCTTGCATTTGAACAATTCTATCGGCTCCAAAAGATGTCATATGAAAGCAAGCATTATACTTTCTGATAATATTCAAAAAATCGCCGCGATTCATCCGTGTTGCAAGAAACAGCTGTTTCAATGGTTCCACCGGCTCCTCTATTAAAGGAATGGCTACCTTTCCGCCTGAACAACACATTCCTGCAGTTTCTTCCTTCCATTTCAGAGCCCCACAAAATCTGCATTCTTTATTCATTTTTTCAACTTTTAAGAGGCAGTGGCTACCATAATCAATAGTCGCATCGTAATGAAAAGCAGCTTTTTCAAATACGGACCACGTGTTTTTAACAAACGCTTGTCGTCTCTGCGCCACCCTATCAGCAACAGCTCGTCTACGGGTTTCTAACTCATCCTCGATGACATTACCTCTTTGTGATGTCATATACCTGGCGTGCTGATGTCGCCGAGCTCGCGATTGTTCAGAAGTTTCAGCAACCCGTTGTGATGCTAAATGTCGGGCAGTTCTGTCGTCGCCGACTTTTTGCTTGCTCCAGTGTTTCAAGGGCTCTTGAAATCGACTGACGGACGGCTTGTTCTTCTCGCCGAGCTCGCATTTCCTCAGGTGTTTCGGCAACTCGTTGCAATGCCAGATACGCGGCGTGTTGTTGTAGCCGCCTTTTCCTTTGCTTCGGTGTTTCTGCAGCTCTTGAGATGGATTGCCGTTCGGCTTGTTCTCTGCACCGAGCTCGCGTTTTTTCCGGTTTCTGGGCAGATCTTCCCGACACCAAGTGTCCAATTTGCTGTCGTCGCCCAACTTGCGACTGCTCCGGTAATTCAGCAGCCGCAGAAGCCCCAAGACGTGCCAAGTGCTCAACCCTTTGCAGCTCTGCTTGAGGATTTGTCTCCTGGGTTTTGGCTATTTTCATAGTCCTAGGTTTCTTGCATTTCCTTGAAAGATTTGACTTTCTTTTACGCGGCATCTCTTAAAATTACTAATTTCAAGTCTCACGAATATACTTTTAATTACCTAATGGAAACTTAAATCGTCGAAATATTAGTAATACATTGATGGAATCGACTAAATATCCATAAAAATACTAACATTCAAAGAGCAAATGAATACTTAAGTGGCCCAAAAACATTAATCTCAGGTTAAAAAAAAAAAAAAAAAATTAAAAAAATGAAAAAAAAAAATGCGAAACTAAAAATGAATATTTTTAACCAGCTCTGAATATCTGCAAAAATATTTTTAAAAAAATAATTCAATTTGCTCTTTGAATATTGATTTTGTTTTGAGGATATATTGGTTTCATCAATTAATTCTGCTTTAAAACAGAAACTTAAGTATGTTAACGTTGATTTCTCTATCTTTGGAAACAGTTGAATGCCTGCAGACCAGATTACTATTGTTCGTTCGTTTCGATCCATTAATTCTGCGTTAAAATATAAATTTCAATGTTAAAGTAGTAATTGATTCTTTCAACATAACTGGTTTCTCAATCTGCAGAAAGAATTCAATGTCTACCAGCAAATTACCACTTCGCTTGTATGCTACTCCACTATCTGAATAAAACATTTATAAATTTGAAAAATTTAGTTCGGGCAACACGCCGCGTGTTCTGCTTATTATAAATCTTTTGATACAATATCGGTACAACGACGTCACTAAAATGGCGCTCATGGAATACTTAATAATGTTTCAGTTATTCTGGCCCAGGCTGTACAACTCTTCTAATATTACAGCTAGAAAATCAAAGCTTCTATCACTCGCGCATTAATACATTCACTATTGCATGTTAGTGACGTTATAAATAGCAAAATAAACTTGAGTCATTTCAGATCGCGATAGTACATGAACCGAATATTGAACTACATTCAGCCGCATTAACTATGGCGTCAGCATGATGACAGTTATTGAAATAACGTAATTAAAAAATTTATACTAAAATGCTTGACAGTTATTGAAGTAACATAATTAAAAAAATTATACTATAATGCTTGTAACTTACGTTGTTCAATGGTAATTCCATAATTCTCTTCAACTCTAAGACAACTTTCGTTAATATTGTTGGTCAAGTTTACATCGCGGGTAATGTGACACTTACTGCTCGTGATTTAGTAACGTGTATAATGAAATTAATTTGGATATTAATTTATGCTACACTAATTAGGAATCTTAATATTGAAAAATTCTGTTCTCTAAATGTAGTTTCAATGCATTTAATGTGTTGAGGTGTGTTCGTATCGTTTGATTTTGTAGCAGCAATATTAGCAGAGATAGTGGTTTGAATGAAATGCTGCCTGGACCAGAATATTTTTGTTGCAGAGTAAGGCAGAAGGAATTTAATTATTATTAGTAATAAATAAGCAGCTTTCATAAGCTCCGTGTAAATGAGGTGTACCGCGTTGTAAACGACTTCCAATATAGCTTCATGAAAGCAATAAGTTTATACGTTAGGCCATTGAATACATTCGTTTTAAGTGAAGGATTTATTAGATATTTGTAGAAATTGAACAGTAAGTAAAATTTTTTTAACAAAAAAGGGTTAGTTAAGTTTTAAATTTTGGCAAAATAATTTGTAATATTACAGAGACTGTATGGTAGCAAAAAAGAAGAGACACAGGAAATAAATTAAACCGAGGTAGAATGTAATCCGTAACATTTTTATAATTACGACATTTCGGGCACCGGCATTTTGCACTTTTAGTAAATCGACTTTCGTGCTGGTATACTCATAGCATTTTACGTTGTTTTTTTCACGCTCTGATTTTCACGTTCAGTATGACGCATATATTGCGATCGAAATTACGGTGTAATATTTGATATGTCATACTATTTTATGAACGCAAATGAAAACATCTCTTTGCGAACTTGACAACAGTACCACCTTTCTTTTTTTAATTTAAGGTTAAGAACAGATTTATATTTCCTGCTTCCAAACTATTATTTAAGTGCGTATTTACTTGCATATGTAAGTAGGTTTCTTCTTATATTCTTGGAAGTAGTGTTTGCGATTTACTTAAAAAGCAAAGAGTAAACGTAGCACGGCTATTTACGAAGTAGGAAACTCTTTGTTGCTTCCGAATCGATATTAACGGCAATTTCTAAAAGAACTATGCGTTTTTGCGGAATAAAATCTATCCTATTGCACTTCGCATGCAATTAACTGACTTCATGCCAAATTTCATTTAAATATGTTGAGTTATTAAGGCGTGATTGATTGCCGACGTACATCCAAACACACATCCGAACTTTCTCATTTTCTCATTTATAGATATATAGATTATTTGCTCTGGTCCTTAGCCACATAAAGTCCTTAGACATTTTTTCAGATTTAGGCTAATCCATAAACTCTCAAAATTTGAAAACACCATCCAGATTGCTGTGGGAGATTATGCATGATGCCATTTCAAATTCTCAGACACATCCAGCTCATTTACAGATGTATAATAGTATACATAAGCACATAACTTAGACATAAAAGCAAGTGAAGTAGAAATTTTATTTAAGATAAATAAATTGAAATTAAATTTTAGTAAAACTTATCAAATTAGTTTAAAACATTCTCAAAAACATTGAAGTTGGAAGAAATGCCATAATGTGATATTAATGAAGGAAGGAAAAATAAACTACACACTCACTCAACAAAGTTGAAGGTGTAGGTGAAGGACAGCAGTGACAAAAAACACTCCAAAACACAATATTTTTGGCTATGCCCTTATTCATAAACATATAAACATGTGACGAGCTTGCATTGGCACCTATGGTAAAAATGAAAGGTATGAATAACAAAAATTATTTGATTAGAAACAAAAAGTTCCTTAGAACTCAAGTAGATGAAACACTTACTGGTAATTGAGAAGGACGTATCACATTACTATTGGAGATGTAGTAATAACACTTTCTCTGACAGCAGATTTGAAATATAAAAAGAGTATATTCTACCTTTTTCATTCAATTATATCCTATGGCATAATTTTTATGGAAGTTCACAAAAAGTTCCCATAGCACAGAAAAGAGCTGTTAGAATACTGTGATCAAGAGTGGTGGGTGAGCAGCTTTCAGGAGGATGCTGTTTCAAATCCCCGTCCGGGCATCCAGATTTAGGTTTCCCATGGTTACCCCAAATCACTGCAGGTAAATGCCTTCATTCAAAAGGCCATGGCTGAATTCCTTCCCATTCCTTGTTCCCAGTCCTTTCGTGCCTCTAATGACCTCAACATCAATGAGGTGTAATGCAATAATCAAAAAAATATTAACGGAATACTATGAAGGGTGAAATCAAAATCTTCTTTCTTATAACAGCTTCCACTTTATGCTTATTGCAACTGAAAATTTTTACCTGTTTAAATCAAATTCCCTTCGTATACAGTATGAAATACAAAAATTAGTAAATAAACTTTAACACCATTACATTAACGGAAAGAGGTGTTAATTATTCAGACACATATTTGCTTATTTATTTTCCTTACAGCATTTTAACAGTTTGTAAATGGTAAAATTACATTTAAATAAAAACTGAAAGATTATCTAATGACATTTCCTTTTATTTCTTCAAAGAAGATATATGTACCATATAAATTTATTAGATATGACCCCTACAAAATACAATTGTGAATTTTAATATGTGAGTTTGTTACTAAAAATAGTTTACCAATAGAATACTATATATGTATAAATAATGATGTTAAGGAAATAGGTAACAGCTTTTAGGCAATATTAAATAACAAAGGATAGAGTAAATGACTCATCACCCACCAAAGTTGAAGGCTGTGACAAACAAAAAACATATACAATATTTCAGTTTTAAGGCATATTCATGTGTTAGTATGTGACTATTGCATCGGCAGCAATCGGCAGCGTCCATTACCTAATATGAGCTGTTCAGTCTTCAGGATTACAAAGTTCGGTCAGACTCATTAGCTGGGAGTTTACTACGGCATACTGTAACTGCTTTGTAGACTTTAGTGCAATAAACCCGTGTTAACAGAAGACTGTGTAGTCGCAGCTCATGATAACCTTAGTACTCAATCCTTGTGCAATTCAGTGGGAAAGACGAACTTTATTTGAGAGACTTTAAATAACTTATATCTCGTAATTGCAGTGACGACCATGGTAAGATCAAATCAGTAATAATTTAAGATTGATTAGCACAACTAGCACAATTCCGTATCTAGGCAACTAGTGTAATGCAAAAACTATTATAACAACAGATACAGGAGTATTTTTGCATGGCTGTACCATTTACAGGACAGTATATATGAACCACAGGAAGAAATGACAGTGATTAGTCAATACCGATGGGGAAATGTACCAACGAATTACGTAGTGGACAACCAACAATCAGTGACAATACAAGACTGCGCGTGCACACCATCCTTAGCAAAGGCAAAGAAGGCAACACACAGAAGTGTTACTACAGACAAGCTGCACAGCGACAGAGGTGCCATCCAGGAGAAATCAACATAACTACGAGAGTGACAGCAGCCACTAGAGGATACGTAATTCTGCGGGAGTGGTGCTATTAGCATTGCCAGTCGTAGTTCAGGTGTTTCCTGTTGGCTGATGTCTCAACGAAAGGAAAGTGGACTATTTTTTTCTTATTTTGAAAAAAATGCAAACTTACATTTGCAACTTCAAAGAAAAGTTTTAATTTGACTTGTAGTTTTCCCTTATAAGCAAGTTTTTTTGAAACTTTTAAAGGAGTTTATGCATCTAGGAGATGCAAATTCACTTTACCCATTATTCCATTGTGTTGTAAAGAAGTTCTTGTCAATTGAGTTGCTAAATTTTCTATACAATTTCATGTTAGGTTCCACCAAGATCTACACAGATGAGAACCAGAGAAATTTCATCCAAAATCGTTCTATGGATTTTTTGGAGAAAGTTCTGACCATTTTCAATTTTTCCCTCGAACTATCAATGTTGAAGTTTCGTTTTAAGTAAACACCATCACATAAATAGAAATGCATTACTTTTCCCAGTGAGTGAAGCGGAGCTGATGCATGCAATATTCTCTTAAACTAAGAAACAGTTTCCTTATGCACTATTTTCTTACAGATCCAGCAAACCTGTCTCTTCATTAAACGATTTTACATTTTTATATGCTGAGTTTTTTTTTTCAGATGTGCTATTTTCTTGTAGGTCCAGTAAACCTGTGCTCTGGTTCAATGCTTTCTTTATATTTAATTTTCTTGTTCTTGCATCCTTTTATGATGTCTTCTGTGGTGAGCGTGTTTATGTTGGGTGTGACTGTGCTTAAATATTCATGATTGTGGGGGGGAATGTTCAATACATCAAAGTAGAAAATGAAGTTGTTTACTTTTGTCTAGTGCCTGCATACCTGTACATTTTCATCGTTGTCTTATCAGCATCTCATATGATTATCTTTGAAAGATTATAAAGGAAGATGGATTTGCTGGGGTACTTCAATTGTATAGAATTAAGAGAGATTTTAGGTAGGTTACATTCATCGGGGGCCGAGAGAGTAGAACGGTCCTCCAGTACTATAAGACGGTTTTTACGGAAAGCTATATATATAGGTTAATAGATTTTTAAGCTTAGTTTAGAGAAACAGATTATGGAGAAGTGTAGTAAGTTGTATGAAGAGTATGAGTTGAAGCAGACTCTCGAAGAATTCAAATCTATGTTGTTGTTTTTTTTTTTAAGAAACACTGAAGATTCACGAAATTGCAAGGGTGGAGCAACACCAGAGTATACATAGAATAGAGGAATGGATACATGAGGCCAAACTAGAGATTGGTGAAGACCTCAACTTGGCCACAAGAATGTGAAAGTATGGCTATGTTAGAGAAGAGTTGTGTGAACATTGGAGAGCAGTAGATGTACTGTTAAATTATCGAGATAAATTGTTTAAGCAGATAGAAGATGCTGAGGATAAGCAAACGGAGACATTTTTGAATCAGAAAGAGATTTTCTTGCATTCATATGGGATTACAGAGAACAGTGTATCATAACCAGGATGCAGAACATAAGCAAAAAATTTGAGAAAGAAACATTCATTGAAGATAAGCACTCAGGACAGGATGAAAAAGAGGTAAGACAAGTTGATGACCTCACAGACATAAAAGTGTTGGGTGGAAGCTACTGAAGATGTTGAAGATCAAAAGGTAAATGTGATGAAGTCAGAAGTTTTGTGAGAGGAAAATACAGGAAGACCCGAGACAAAATATGAAATGATTAGAGAAGAAACTGAAGAATTAAGGACCAAAGAACCTTCTGACAGTCTGGAAGAATTGGGTGACAATCAGGAAGCATTGAGAGCAAAGATGTTTGCAGAATGTGAGTCCCTCTTGAAGTGCTGGTGAGAACAAGAAAAAGCAAACAGGATTTGGGAAGAAATCTGTAGATCGAAGGGAAGAAAAACTGTAAAGAATAATAATGATGATGGTAAGCAAGAAAGTTAGGAGACGACTTTTGTAGAGGCCGTCAAAATGGGTAAGGGAGATACTGTAGAAAAAGAAGTAATAATGTCTGTGGAACAGGAAAAGTTACTGAAATGGGAGAAGCACTTCAGGAGACAAAGGCAGTAAAGGTTGAAACTTTGCAGGAAGTAAACGCCGAAATGGAACAGGCTATGATACTGAAGAAATCCCACTCATTGTTTGAAGGCATAAAACATGAGGGGCATTATGGAAGGAAAGAAGTTATGCAGAATAGAGGATACTATGCACCACACACATAATGGATTTGTGGAGAAAATGTGTGAATATAAGTGGATGAAGATCAAAGAAAGCAAAATGGAAGAGGCATAAGAAGAAGCGGCAAACAATTTTGTTTGGTGAAGCAAGGAATAAGAAGAAAGAGGGGGGGGGGGGAGAAAGAAAGTAAAATGGAAGAGATGCAGGAAGAAAAAGCAGTTAATTTTGTTCAGCAAAGCAAGAAATACCCATAAGAAGAAACTGGGAGTAAAGGAAGCCAGATGGATGTGGCAAAAGAAGAAACAGAGTCTAGAATTGTTTGATGAATGAAGAAACAGAGTGAAGTTCAAACCAACATGTACTCTGTTGGAGGTCAAGCACTGTTTGGAAGTGTATCACTGTGTACTGTTGAACCCCCCATATGAGCGCACTTATTGTGCATTAATATGGCCCAGTCTGGAATGTTTGTTTTACCTCCTTGGCAGAAGGGAAGAAAGTTTTCTGCCACTGTGATGGAGTAGTATTTTTCTCTGTCCTTTGTTTTTTTAATCAACTTTGTATGGTGAAAGGTCACCCATTTTTCTGCAGTTGTGTGCTTGTCAGCAACCTGCACAATATTTCTCTTAGCCATTAGCTTGCTAATTTCAGTTTGCATATCGCGAGTGGAGTGCACTGTGATGTTGCCCCAAGGCAAGTCATAGGCATGGTTTTTTAGTGTACTGTAGGACATGCATAATAAAAAGAACAAGGTGTAAAATAGAGGATTATGTTATCGTATTTTTAAAGGCATTTTTTTCATGTTTATATCAGAATGTTCTTGTAGGGTTAAAAATGATATGCAGATGTCTGTATTAGCCGGGTGACCCACATAATTTTATACATTTGTTGAAAGTATTCATGTCAGCTTGTGGATCACAGCAATGTGACCCCGAGGCCAGGAAATGTATTCAGAGTGCTTCAAGTGGTGTTCTAGGGGGGAGGGGGGAGGGGGGGGAGGAGAGAACAATTTGCAACAGAAAAAAAGTCAAGGAAACAGTTTTTTGCATTTTGCAGTTTTGTATGGATTAATTGTGTGTTTTGGGTTTTAATGTTTTACATGATCTAATGGTTTGCTGTAACAGTATTCAAGTACCTTTGTAAATAATCTAACTGACCTGCCAGGCAACCACCAGATTCAGCTGTTGTTTTATGAGGTTTTGTTTCAGGGGAAGATTGGCAAAAGACATGCTTTGTCTATCACATCTTGCACCAAAAACCCAACCGGGGGAGGGGGGGGTGTAATGATACTATCAAATGTGTGATATATCGATACTTACCTCTGGGAGTAGGATCTTAGCAAGATGGCGGGTGATGCTAAAAAACTGTGAAAACAGTTGGGTGCATGTTGTCCTTGTCTAGCGAGTGCTATGCACAAGTAATTGCACGGTAGTTTAAACAGCTTTAGATCGTGTGTCAATAACTTTTGTGGTGATGTCTACTGTGTTAAGTTTGTCATGGGGATAATGAAGAACTGTGAACAGTGAAAGCCAGTGTCATAATATTTGTGACCATTGTTGCAGCGGCAAACGTCAGTGCCCATTACCTAACACAAGCCGTGCAGTCTTCAGACTCATTAGCTGGTTTATTACAGTGCATTCTAACTGCTTTGTAGACTTTGGTGCATTAAACCTGGGTTTATTGAAGACTGTGTGATTTGTGTAGTCGTAACTCATGTTAATCTTAATACTCGATCCTTGTGCAATTCAGTGGGCAAGATAAAATTTATTTGAGAGACTTTAAATAACTAATATCTGGTGATTCCAGTGGCGACCGTGGTAAGATCAAATAAGTGATAATTTAAGATTGATTAGCACAACCATCACAATTCCGTATTTATGACACCAGTGTAATGAAAAAACTATAATAACAGGGACACAAATATCGTTGCAAATTTCCACGACAGCTGAGAATGTTGAGCGTGTTTGTGAACTTGTGTGTGTGTACAGGAGATATTATTGCCTCTGAATTTTGTATTTCACACAGTAGTGTTCACAGCATTCTTCTTAATGATTTGAATATGCATTGTGTTTGCTTGCACATCGTTTCAAAAATGTTATCCCCAGAGCAAAAATAAATGAGAGTGACCATGTGCAGGGACTTGATTGAAATTGCTGATGCAGATGACACCTTCCTGCGCAAAATTGTAACAGGTGATGAGATGTGGTGCTTTCTTTATGACCCTCAGACAAAACGCCAGTCTGCTGAATGGAAGTCAAAAACATCACCATGAAAACAAAATTTCACTTGGACAGAATCCAGGGTAAAGAAATGTTAGAATTGTTTTTTTATTTATTCTGGAGCTTGATTCTTTATGAATCTATGCCTAAAAGGAAAACAGTCAACAAATAAGTATACACGGAGATCTTAAAACAGTTACAAGACGCAATTCAATGAAAATGACCTGAACAATGGTCAGGGAATAATTGGTTTTTGTTGCTTGACATTATCCCATCACATCCATAATGGTGAAACAATGCCAAAAACAATGTTACCAGTATGGAACACCCTCCATGTTCTCCTGATATTGCACCACCAGAGTTTTACATTTCCACAGCTGGCAGTGACATTAAACGGGCCAACATTTTGCATATTTGTCAAAGTGACTGAAAGGACTTTTGAAAAAATGGCTTTGATGAGTGTTTACAACAATTGTATGAACGGTGGAATAAGGGTGTAGAAGCAGGAGCAGAGTATTTTGAAGGAAAACAAGGTAAAAATATTTTACATACTTTCAATAAATTTTTATTAACCATTTCTGTGAACTTTTTGACCCTAATTTGTATTTAGCTGAAGAACCTATTTCTATTTTACATATAATGTGTCACTTCTCATTATTAATCTATTGGCATCACAAAATTCAAGGTATCTTGAAAACTGAGTGAGCTTTCCTTATTAGACAATTTTTTCTTTCCTGCTACCTCCCCCAAATGGCATGAAGGTCACTAAATTTCAAATATCTCTTTACCTAATTTTTTTTCCAGCTATTCATATCATACCTTAAATTGATCAGAATTTTTTGCCTTACCTACATAAATGAATACAAAAAGAAAGGTTCAACTAAGACATTTCAACCTCCTAAACTTACATTTTCTTTCAATGTTGTTTGATTTTCAACTTCTAAAGAGCCTTATTACTAAGAAAATGTCTCTAAAAGTGACTAGTATATGATGAGCTTCTTATTAAACTGTTTTTGAAGATATTATGGCTATACTACTGGTACTATTATATAATATTATATCATCTGCAAACAACCTAACATCTGATTGTAAATCATTAACATGATCATTCATTAGAATAATAAATAACAATGGCTCTACTACCCTGCGGCACTCCCATTTTTACTTCCACTTCTTTTGATACAGTATTTCCCATCCTAAATTTTTTCTTTCAACCATTTAAGATTTCTTCTATTCAGTTAGCACTTTTTCATCCATTCAAATGGTCCTTACCTTATTTGTCATCAATTTATGGTTCCCTATGTCAAATGCCTTAGAAAGATCTAGTGCTACCCTAGCTATTTGGTCTCCCTTGTCATTTCATCTGAAATATCAGGCATATAACCCACTAACTAAGATTCACATGAAAGCCATATTGTCAATTTGAAACTAGTTTCTTTCCTCACAGACATTTCTGATGCAGTTACATAACAATCTCTCAATTGATTTATCTACCACTAATGTCATACTGGTTGGCCAGTAATTTTCGACCCTGTATGTCATCCCCCCTTATGGAACAGTACTACTATTGGTAAGCAGCAAGTATCAGGACTCAATGTGAACATTTCATGATAAGGTACAATATTGTATCCTGCTATCTTTAAGCATTTGTAGGAATATTATATGCACCAACCACTTTGTGCTTTTTTTTTTATCTTTCTCAATGAACTTGGGGAGCATGATACCATAATGAGACAGACATGGTTGCACAAATACCAAGATCAGCATTTTATTAGTATAAACAGGTTCTGTACTATTCTTCATTTCTTATTTTCGTACAGATGTTTCTTCTCCCATTCTTATTATCTGTTCGAATTGTTCCCACTTCATCTCTAGTGTATTTGTACCTTATTTCCATATACTGAACCTACCCATAAAATATCTACTCAGTTCTCAAATGTGTGCCTTTTTGTAAACCACTTCAATTTTGGCAGCTGGTTTATTGAACCTTCAAATCTATCAGAAATGCTTTGTGATCACTTGTTGCTTCAGCTATTTGATATCCCTCAAGAGTATCATCAGACTTTACTAGGAGTATATCCAAAATGTTTGCTTTGCTCTATCACTTCTGTGAAGCCTCTTTCCATTACTAATGTATTAGTACATTTCTGTTCTCTCATGTTTGTAATCTTAATTCCTTACCAGTTGATACCTTGTAAGGGACAAAGGCTATATCAGGGGTAATAGTAAGCCTTGATCTCCTTAAATAGCAACTGGACACTCAACTTAAAATCTGTCGAAAATTCCAACTAATCGAAATTTTTAGACCGTGAGTGTACCTTGGAAATAAATTCAACTGTAAAATATTTTGGTCGCCACTCCCCAATGTTTTTACCTTCTGAAGAGAAAAGGGTTCATTTCTGAACTATTGAAATAAAATCCTTTTTAAAGTTTCACCATCACTATATTCTATTATTAAAAACCATAAGAAAGTTCACAATTACAGGTGATAGGCATCAGATATTCATTTCAAAAGATTGCATGTTTGAAACGAAGAAGCCAGACAGACCACAAACCCCTGATAAAATTTCACGTCACATATCTAAAGTCTAGACCGGAAGCACCATCTTAAAAATCCATGATGGCAGCCTCGCAGGCAAGTAGTTGGGACTACTTGCAAGAGCTCAGGCTTAGCTTCTAGCTCCTTCGAGCACAGGTCCTACCCACAAAACAATCCACAGGCAACTGGCAAAAAATGGCCACAAAAGCCCTATATGACCTGAGCAAATCTTCCAAGTCACGTGACACTCAGAGTGTAGTGCATCTAAGATACATACTGTATGCTTTTCAGATTTTAATATTCTTAGGGACAAGTAATATGTACAACTTTCTTCCGTGATGTTTCTCGTAAACTCAATAGATTGGCTGAAAAAACATAAAATATGTTTTCGTGTATCCCTACACTTTTGGAGGAGGAAAGGGAGTTTCCCTTTGATATACACTTTCCCCTCAAATACCTTATTTTGGGTTTTAAAACTTATGTCAGAACTTTCTACAGCTTCTCTGCTTTCCAAAACTATCTCTATCTTGTTTCTAGGTGGTATACTGGTATACTTTTGTAATTATCGCATTTCTTCGATATTGTTGCGTTGATATCTGGCATCCATTTCCAAAATTTCAAAGATTTACAAAATAAACAGCAAATTGCTCTGAAGGTAAAGCCTGTTTTGCAAAGGTGTTTACAGTATATGATCCTACATTTTCTATTATATTGTTCGAAAGTGTTTTTATTTCCTGACTTTGACTGGTTTGAGTGTGATAATTTATTAAAGTTGCCACTATGAAAAATTATAAGCAATTAGTTTTAGAAATTTATCATAGGCTTGATTGACTGAGCAGAACTTCTCAAAAAGTTTAACACGGTGTTCAGGAAGGATTTAAGTTGTAATAACCATATTGTTTAATATCAGAAATTGCTTGAAATGTGTTGTAATTAATGTTTGAAAGTGCTGATTAATTGGACTGAATTTGAAAATTTTGTTTTTGTATTTTTAAACTGCCTAAAACTATTGATCTCTACTGCAAAATTTAGTTTCTCCTGTTTGATTATTATTATAACTATTCTTTATTAGGTCAAAAAGTGTTGTAAAATGTTGATATTATCTTGAAACAAAAATTAAGTGCTTATAAGTTGGATTCTTGAGGATTGCAATGATTTAGTTGCATTTAATGACTAATATTTACCATTGAAGGTCTATTTAAGGCTGTTATTACATGTCTAGTTAGTTTTTAAATTTTAAATTGCTCGGTGTTAGGCTATCAGCTGCAGTATCGGCTACTCCAAGATACCCGTTCCCCATGTCTCGTAGCAAAAATGTTAGAATTTAACAAATTCTGAGGTGCTTACAACCTGTTAAATTTAAATCCCCACCAATAACGATCAGTCCACTCTCAGCTCTAAAATAAGAATATTTTTTTGGTTTCTTCATTTTCCTGTGATAATTTGAAGTCGATTTTCCTAGTTTAGTACCCGTTGTTGAACTGGAACTATGTTTACGATTCTGTCAAGCTCAGTCACATGCCTCTATTCCTGAGAATAAGGACATAACCTAAAAATTGTGTTTATGGAGTGTTTTTGCTGTTGCTGCTTCTCATGTTCACTTTTAGTGAGTTATGTGCTTATGTAATTTTTCTTTCCCGTATTTTACAAAACAAAACCAAAAAACTCATTTTACTTTTCTCTTGGGAAATATGGTAATCATGAGCAAATGTTTAAATTTGAGGAAAGCTGCACACACAAAAAAAAAAAAAAAAAAAAAAAAAAAAAAAAAAATCCAAGAATTATGAGGAGAGCAGCATGGAAAGAAAAAGGTGATTGTGGGAACAAGCTAGCTTTGGATTTGATGTATAAGGGAGTGGGAAAATTTCCTCTTGTTGGTAAGGGTGTCAAAGATTCAAATGAATTATAAAAGGAAGTGATGAATAACTTATCAAAAATGCTGAAGAAATTTAAAATACATAAATGGCAAAAGTGAAAGATTATGATAATTAATAATAAGAAAGGGGTAATTAAAACCTAGGAAAAGTGCCTCCAGATGATGTGCTTCATTGCAGTTCAATTCAAATAGCTACTGTTAATTATTCAATAAATAAATCAACCATAAATCTTACCTGCCAATGTCAGAACCAATTAGTAAAGGTGTGCTGCTGTTTGACTTCGTTCCAGTGCCCAGCTGACCATAGCTATTACTGCCCCAGGCAAATAACTCTCCTGTGTCAGAAAGAGCCAATGTGTGGGAATAACCACACTCCAATTTTTTAATTACGACAGAAAGTAAGAGTCCTGCCACTCTAACTGGTGTTTGTTGATTCATTGTATTTCCAATTCCAAGCTGACCAACACCATTATAACCAAATGCATATACCTATCAAAATAAAATAGATTAATTTTTAATTATTTAACAGTTGTGACTCATGTGAGTGGTCTGAAAAGTTGTCAGCTTTGGCGACAATTGATGGTACCATAAGTATTCTAAAAAAAAAAAAAACATGACCAAGAAAATTTAGGAATCACTACATCTTCTATACTAATATTATAAATGCGAAAGTAACTCTGTCTATCTGTCTCTCTGTCTGTCAGTTTGTTACATTTCTTGGGTTAAACAGCTAATCCAATTATGATGAAATTTGATGAGGATATACTATTTGGCATTAGGATGGACATAGGATACTTTTTTCTGTATTATTAATACATACTGTCATATAATTTTGAAAAATTACTGAATATTGATAGACAGACGTATAGGATATGTCAGTCTCCGTAGTACTGATAGCTGAGTGGTTAATGGGTTTACTTATTAATGTTTGTAGTGTGGTTTCCAGTTCAAATCCCAGTGGAAGCAAAGATTTTTAAGAATTGATTTTGATTGTATGTGCCATGCCTGGATGGTCAATTTTTCGGATTCCATGTTAATTTGTAGATACCACAAATTCAGGGATGCAATGCGTGGCAAATCGTAGGTGGTCCAACAATTTTGTAGGTGTACACTTTTTTACACTATATTGATCTCTCAGGAATTGTTTCTCTCGCAGTCAGTGGGTGCCTAAAAGTTTCTGGCACCAATTTATATTGTCTTCTTTTCTGACATGCCTTGTGGGTGTAAACCTGGCCTAAGGTGTAGCTCTAGAAGAGCACAAGTAGCTTAAATTATTAGAACCCAAGAATCTGAAGCTCATGCTGAAGAAAGAAGAAAATATCAAGCTGAAATAAAGCTACACTCAGTTAAACTCACCCCCCCCCCCCCACACACACACACACACATCTCCACTTCTTTGGGTTTTTTTTTTTTTTTTAATATGTTGGAAATTGATTCTCTTCATGAGACAGCTTCGACGGTAGAATGATATAGTGATAGCTTTCCTGTCATATTATGCCAACTCGGTGATTTTTGGGACAAATCTTATGTTACTAACAGCTTTCTACATCCAATTCTGGGAATGAAATTCTAAGTCCATGCACACAAAGTCGCAGGTAACAGCTAGTAATGTATACATCCAAGATTTAGTAAATTTATTTGCCATCATAAGTATTACACAAAACATGATATTTCAAGAAAATCTAGCAATCACTACATAATGCTATCCATCCGAGATTTAGTAAATTTATTTGCCACATCAACAAATGTTCATCACTGGGGTCAAGAAAGTTTCAGACAATCTTAATGTTTTATGTGTCTCGATAGTGTTTGATTATTGTGTGAATGTTTGATTAACATATAGTTAATTATGATAACTTCTTTTGCATCAGGAGGTAATAAATGGTAGTTTCCCATTGTGCACAACATTGGCTGAATGCCATTAGCTGTGGATGTGTTGGAGATATGATGGTTGCAACCTTTTTTAAATATAGTTACGATTATTCCTTTTTTTCCAGTCTTAAGAGGTTGTTCCCCAAATCCATACCTTTCTCATCGCACGGTATAGCCATTTTTCATGATATGTCTGGTCAATTTGGGACTGATTTACCCATACACTCTGATGTGTATCGTGTGTACCAAGTTTCATTACTTTGGCACCAGTAATTGTCAGTTTACATTTTGGTCCAGGCAATGTTTCAACCTAATCACAACATCTGTTAAATTAGCTGCTCGATAATTGAAACATGTACCACATACAGGAAAATATCCGTTTGTTCCAGCATCATGCAAAAAATGTAGGTTTTTAATAAGTTTTCATCTGATGTACGAGGGGGGACCCAAAAAAACAGGAAATTCGTCATAACGTCTTTATTCTTAATATTTTTACACCAAATTTTTATCAGCTTCAAAGTATTCTCAACTGACCACAACGCACTACTTGAACTGATCCTTCCATTGTTCAAAACAGTTTTTAAATTCACTTATCAGGATGTTCTTTATGCCTTCCGGTGATTTTTGTTTTACCTACTCCACAGTGGCAAAACACTTTCCTTTCATAACTCTTTTGACTCTGGGGAACAAAAAGAAACCACAGAGGGCTAGATCCAGTGAGTAGGTAGGGTTGAAAATTGGTGTCATGCCGTTTTTGGTCAAAAACTCCTTTATGGAGAGGGCGGTGTGGGCTGGCGCGTTGTCATGATGGAAGAACCAGTCGCCTATGTGCCAAAGATCTGACCTTTTCTTCCAGATACTCTCCCTCAATCGTTTAAAAATCTCCAAGTAGAACTCCTGGTTGACAGTTTGACCCGGGGGAATGAACTCCACGTGCATAAGACCTCTGCAATCGAAGAAACAAATGATCATTGTCTTGATGTTTGGCTTCACTTGGCGAGTTTTTTTGGGATGAGGAGACCACATGTCTTCCACTGGCTTGATTGCTGCTTTGTTTCAAGGTTGTATCCATAGCACCATGATTCATAATCAGTAATCACTTTCGAAAAAATTCTTTGAGCTGATTTTGAAGCTCAAAACACACATGAAGTCGACACTCCCTTTGCTTGTATGTGAGAAGGTGAGGGACAAATTTAGCTGCAACCTTTCTCATGTGCAAATCTTTGGATAAAATCCTCTGAATTGAACTCTATAATATTACAGACATCTCACAGAGTTGATCAGTGGTTTAGTGATGAGGGCATTGATTTTGTCGACGTTTTCGTCTCTTCTTGTTGTTGAGGGGCGTCCTGAACGGGGTTGGTCATCAATTTTTAAGTATAGCTCTGCAAAGTTCTATTGAAATCAGATAAAAATGTGCTTAAAAGTGTAAAGGGGGAGAGGAGGTGGTTTCTTATTTTTCTGGTCAGAAACCTTCTCCTTGAAAAAACATGTACGAGGGGGTACCCAAAATAATCGTAATAGCATTGGCCTGGATGGTGCTTGTGTAGTACACATTTCTGCACTAGGCCTTTATAGAGCAACTCATTGCAGATTTGGTGTCACCTGTATTGTTGACCTGGCTTGTTCTGTTAATCTGCAGTGATTGTTTTTGCTAGCACTGTTTTGTTATTGTTTCACTTTTGATGATGGCAAGTTTAAGTGAACAACGTGCAGCCATGAATTTTTGTTTTCTACTCCATAAAAATGCTACTGAAACTGTTTTAATGTATAAAACAGCTTACAAAGATGACGCTATGAGAAAAACTCAAGTGTATGAGAGTGGTTCACTCGGTTTAAAAATGGTGACATGTTAATTGATGACAAACCATGTTCTGGACGTCCATCTACTGCCCAAATCGATGAGAAAATTTGAGAGCTTTTGCTCTCAGACCGTTGACAGATAATTTATCAACTGTCAGACATTAGTGGATTATCTTGCAGCTTGGAAGATTTTTGAATGAAAAGGGTTGCTGCTAAGTTTGTTCCCCATGCTATGACTGACAATCAAAAACAACATCGAGTTGAAACATATCGTGCTTTGAAACAACAGCTTGAAATTGATCCAGATTTTCTGCCAAAGGTCATTACTGGTGATGAGTCATGGTGGTATGGTAACGACCCAGAAACAAAGCAAAAGACGTTGCTGTCACCACTTCCGAAAAAATGTCATCAAGTCTCTCAAACTGTTTGCAATAGACTGCCCGGGGAGGGGAGCTCACGGCTGCTATATATAGACACATTCATGGGAACACATTTTCTGGTTTCTCGCGGAAGTAGTGTCATGATCTGATCAAATGTAAAATCACGAGCTCGAAGATTTCATCAGACTTACGACCTTGATGACTACTCCTATTGCTCCAAAATTTTGGCAGTAGCTAGGTTGATTAATAAGTGTTAATATTGATCCTTATAAAAAAAATTGTAACTTCAATAGTTTGGCCATAAAAAATTATTTTCTTGCATTCCAAAACCTGTTAATAACTTATACAATTATACAGGTACATAACTGAAATAACTATTATTTTACTTCTAATTTACTACTGTTTCATTTGATATTAAAAACTCCCAGTTTACTATTTTAAAAAAGGTGAAATAAAATTGGCCAACAAAAACAGAATTTAATATTTCCTAAGCTATTAAAGTTATCAATCTGATAATGGGATTTTAATGATTCTATGTAATCCAAAATGATTACTGAGAAAATCTGAGGTCGCTACCTATTTTCATCGATTTACTATGAATTTTTGTAAACTCTTCTTGAGGCTTCTGCAATAGGAAATATTAGCCTGTTCAGATGCTTTCTCAAAACTGTAAAAATCTGATTTCTAACTTGAATTAACTTAGTAACTGATTTTAAAAGTGATAGGTAATGCTATTGAATTCAACTTATGGTTCTGAGAACGAATTATGCTACACAGTTACAAAATTTGTAGGTTATCTTACACTCCATCAAATGCTTTCAAAAGATCTAGTGCTACACTATCAACTTTGTCTCCTTGTCCATTTCATCCCAAAATATCTAACTAAGATTAAAACAAATATCGTTGCCTAAAGCCATGTTGTCGATTCGTGCCCACAAAAACTTTTGATGTGGTTTCATATCACTTTCTAAATTAATTTACCTACCACTGATGTTAAATAATTGTCCTGTAATTTTCAACAATAGTGGCTACTACTTCTTTATGAGCCAGTACTACTGTGGCATATTTCCTGTCCTATAGTAAGCAGTAAGACTTCAGAGAAATAACATTTCAAGATAAGATACAATATCATATCCCATTATTACTAATACGTGTGCAGTAACTTCACAAACACGTGCTCCTTTTAGCTTTTACTACTTACTTTACTTCATAATATCTTCAAGATCCAATTCAAATTTTTTATGCTGATCATTCCTACTTGTGTGGACAAGTTCCTCCGCAGATTAGCACCCTCCCTTTCATAAATCATAATCATCAATGGTCTTCTTCTTGCCAAATATGTAGTAGTTTTTCTGCCAATGTGATGGCATTAGCAGTAGCTGATTGGAGGTTATGAGGTCCCACTAACAATTCATCGCTATGATGAGATTTTAAATAAATTTGAAAATAATAGGTTTTCACAGCAAAATAGTGTGTATTTGGGGTAATTTTAAGTATTTTTGTAGTAATATAATTATTTGTAAGTTGGCTGTACTGTGCCCACTATGAGAGAAAAAAAGGGGGGGTAAGAAATATGGTGTGGAGAGTCCGCGAGTAATTGTAATAGTGGGACAGTGACAATTCTGTATTGGTTTATATGAATTTTAAAGTGTTAAATAAATTGTGCAGGTAAGAATTATTGGTGGATTTAATTTCATATTGACACCTCTTGCGCAAGATAAAGAGTGTAATCAAGAATATTGCTTTCATCAAATAATAATAATAATGTGAGGAGGTAGCGCAACTGTAAATGCAACACTTTGGTCCATGTGTCGCCTGTAGCGGGCTATCTGCCTTCAGCTAGTTAATTTAATAATTAGTAAGGAGTACCTCGCAATCCATTCCAATTTGTGGACAAGACAACAAATGTACCATGGTTTCTCTCTACCCACACGAACATGTGGTATCTGGCTGTTCTCCCAGGTATCCCCATGAGGCAAGAGTATCTTTGGAATGGCCAAATCCAACTCGAAACCTATTTAACAATTTCCATATGGGCCATGGTTGTTCACACCCAGGTGGTAGACCCTCTTTTGGCTTGATCAACTCAAAATCATGTTGAACTCTCTTCTCCCAAACCAATATTTTTTCATTGCTTGGTGCTTCATTTAGTGGCTTTGAAGTCCACAGGAAGCTTGATCAGGACTCGATGGTGCTGGTGTATAGCCATATTGAGGGTGTCAGATATCTTGGTTCACTCTAAGCATTGTTATAACTGTATTTTGCTTGGGACTAGTAAGATATCGTAAGCTGCTACTGCTGTTGATTCTAAGTTTATTGATCTTAAAACCTGATGCCATAAGTTGAAGTTGCAGTAATTCACTATCTTGGTTGCCAATCTGCTTAATTATTCCTGCAACAGATAACAGGTTTCAGGTCGATATTTAAAATAAGAAACGTCCACTGCAGATAAAATTGGTATATTCTTGAAATGCTTTTACAGTTAATACTGGCATCAGTGTGATAACCTAAGGATGAAATCAAAATATTTGAATCCTTTACGTGAAGATCGCAGGTAATCACTTCGTACAGATTCACTCATACTCTTCTTTCACAATTCCCCAATCATTACAAAAGACAAAGTTTTAAGCTCATGGTGAAGTAAACCTGAAGCTAACACCTTCACCTAACTGTTAATCTTGAGTATCACTCTCTACATTTTTGAGTTGACGGCTGTGATGAGAGAAAACACAAAGGCGGACAAACAAATACACAATACTTCGGCAACGGTTTTCTTCAGTAGTAGAGAAACGGGCCATTAGGCTCCATATGTTTACACACACAGAATGTCACCCAGAATCATAGGGTGACATTCTGTGTGTGTAAACGTACAGTGCCTAATGGCCCGTTTCTCTACTATTGAAGAAGACGCTGAAATTTTGTGTATTTGGTTGTTTGCGTTCATATTTTCTCTCATTGCAGCCATTAGCTTTGGTATGTTGTGGGTTAATTTCCCTTTTCCTTATTAGTTATATCACCTAGAAGCCACTTCCATTTTCCTCAGGTTCTTCCCTACATCTTTGAGTATCACGAGTTCGCACAGTTACCAAGTGTTGAAATTTTAAGTTCACTTCCTACATTTTCACAAGTGTCGCTGCCCACTAAAAACATCATAAACACATCTGGCACTATCTATGAATGGTGACACAATGCTTCCAGAACAAGGAAAAAAGGAGGGATGGGTTATATAGGAAAAATCATGGGAACCACCTTCTTGATCCAGTAACTTTCTCAGATCTGACTCAAATTTTAGTATGTTGTAGCTCCAATTTTTTTGAATCTTTTGTTCTAAGACACCTTCTATCTAAAATTACACAGTTTTCTTATTATTAATGCCAGAAGATCTATTTCTGATTACAGTTAGTAACTTTTGAAATATTTCTCCTCCCACTGAGATTTTTGGATCATTGTATTTCTTAAAGTTTTTTCCAACATCTGGTGTATGTTGCTTTACTAGACTCATTTTACTTTGAGTGTAATTTTTAATAAACATCAACTATGCTTCAAAATCTTTTGTTTCTCACCTGGATGATGCAATGTCGCGTTAACTACATTCTGGTTTGAAATGCGAAATCATTAATTGTCTTTCTTAGAAAAAATGTCCAAGTATTTATCCTCTCACCTAAAATCATTCTTTATCATTGTAATAATGCACCTGCATTTTTTGAGCAATCAGACTAATTCACAGCTATACAAGGAAGTAACCATTTTGAAAGTTGAAAGTTACAATTCCATATTTACTACTTAAATTTTTAATTTATCTACAAAACCAATATTAATTAGTGTTCTATAATTTTTCTCTTTCATCTGAACTCATTTTTAACTTTGTTGCTTTACTTTTAACAAAAATTAACACAGTTATACCTCTAAAAAAAACTATTTTTGCTTTGTCTATTTTTGGTTATAACACATCTCTCTATGTCGACAATATGTTGTGTAGTGAAATTTGACTTATCTATAAAACTGAATTATTTTTCTTTAATAAACATGCATTTCTTCACTGTTGATGCATGTAGTGCAATAACCATTAAAATCACTGTATTTCTTTACATAAAATTTTTATACTATACAAATTACACATCAAAATGATTATCCTTCAAGAACTTTATATGTGGAAATGAATGCAAACAAAAATCATTCATATAAAAAATTTTGACTTTCAGATTTTTGTTTCTTTATGATATTGATGTAATTTCGAGCAGAAAGTTGGTTTATTACTAAGAAAATGCTTATAAAAGAACTGTATAAATGGTACAGGATATACCCCATTTCAATCAGTTTTGGTGAGATTAGAGATATATGGCAAAGCACAGTTAGAAATCAGCAGACATAAAAATTTGAAATTCATCCTGAGAGTATCATGAAGGAATTGAGAAAGATAAAAAAAAAAAAAAAAAAAAAAAAAAAAAAAAAAAAAAAAAAAACCTTTTGATGTAGAGAATATTACTACAGATGTCTTAAAGCTAGCAGGCATGTGACATTATACCTTATCTTGAAATGTTATCTAAATGGAGTCTAGATACTTGCTGCTTCCCAGAAGACTGGAAAAGTGATATAGTGGTAATGGCCCAAAAAGGAGAAATGACAAATAGGATCACAAATTACAGGCATCAGTGGTAGGTTAATTAACCAGAGATTAACATACAACCTCATCAGAAATGTCTGTGAGGAACGTAAGTAGTTTACAAGTTGACAACATGGCTTTAGATAAGGATATTCATTCAAATCTCAGTTAATAGGCTATACATATTTCAGATTAAATGCACAAGGGAGGCTTTCTAAGGCTTTTGACAGAGTGAGCTATAAAATGGCAATAAATAAGGTAAAAACTTTTGGAGTCATTGAAAAACTTATGTGCTTAGTAAAAGAATTCGTAAATGGTAGGATGCAAAAAGTTAGTGTAGGAAATACAGTATAAATAGAAGTGAAAGTGAAAACGTTAGTGCCATAGGGTAGTGTACTGGGATCATTGCTGTTTGTTATTTTAATAAATGTCTGTGTTGACAATTTATTATCAGAAGTTAGGCTTTTTCCAGATGACATATTATAGTATAATAGAATCAAAATAATAGAAGTCTGTGAACACCTGCAAGGTGTTCTAGTCAGAATAGGTAACTGGTTAGGTCAATACATGATAAAGATAGATATATATATTTAAAAAAAATATATTAGCTTAATAGGTACACAGACACAAAACTAAAGGTTCCTTATGATTATAAGTTGGGGAAAGAATTGATTGTAGAAGATTTGAAACGTAAATACCTTGGCATAACATCTGACAGCAAACTCAACTGGGCAGAACACATTAGACAAGTAGTAGGAAAAGGTTTCAAAATCCTTCACTTGTTTGAGACAGTTATGAGGGGCTGTATCAGAGAAATAAGGGAACTGGATCACAAAACTTTGGCCAGACCATTGCTGGAATGTGGTGGTGTAGTGTGAATCCACATTTTTGGTATTAAATACCGGAGTCGGAAGGGGTGCAAAGAAGGGCTACTGGATTTGTTTCTGGAAATTACTGCAGAACACAATCAGTAACTGATATGATAAAGAAGCTGGGATGGGATTCACTGGAAGACACGAGGAGGGTAAAGAGAGTCGTGACAGTGTACAAGGCATATATTGGCAGTGAGGCATTGAAAGATATTGTTGAAGGATTAAGAGAGATGCGTGGAAGGGAAAAGATGACTATGACAAGAAGCTAGCACTCATTTTCAAGCATAAGGGGGTGTGAGAGTTCTCTTTTGAAGGTAAGGGGTCAGGTACTGTAATAAATTACCAAGAGAAATTAATAAATAGTTTACCAAAAGCACAGAAAGAATTTAAAGTTGAAATTCATAGAGGGCAAAGGTAGACATGTACAGGAAAGGGGAAAAAAGGGTGTGCAGGAAAATTGCCAGTGGAGCTTGCATACCACCACAATTAAATTAAATTAAATTAAATCTTCATAAAATTATCTTCAGCTTCCTTCTCTGCAATTATTAATGCTGTTTCCCTACTACCTTACTGTCTCTTAACTTTGTTGTACTTCTTTTTAACAACCTCTTTAGCCTCCTAACCTCCTGATTATAGTAGGTAGGTACCATAAGATTCTTTATTTTAGATTTTGGAATCAACCTTTCTTTCTGAATTCTTACTTTCTCCTTGAACTGTCCTCATTTCTCAGCTGGAATTGTAATTCTATCTTCCTTCAACATACTATAACTTCTCCTGATATATCTTGAGTTTTGGCCAATGGTTTAGTAAACTCTCAAATGTCTATCAGAACTGCTTCATGGCCACTTTTTCCTTCAGTTAGCTTGAAATCCCACAAGATTATTATCCAGCTTTATTAGAAAGACATCCAAGATGTTTGGTTTCACTGTGCTTTGCTCTACCATTAATGTACGGCCTCCTTCTTTTAATAAGGTTTTGATAATCTCTGGTCCCTTGAATTATTAATCTTATTTCCTACACATTTTACTCCTAATAAATTAATATTCCCAACAATAATAACCATTCTATGATCACCTCTGATCTTTCAATAATAATTTAATTTCTCCCCAAGAACCTCATCTTCATCATTCATTGTTCCACTGCAGCAAACTAACATTCTACTACCTTTTTTTTTATTTCCCCCTTTTATAACCAACTGAGAACTCTATTGTGGCACAACATAGTGCCCATGAAGTGCAAACATATACTATTCAAAAACCTATTACATCCCAAACTGACTTATGCACTAGGTAAATGTACCCCATTCAGAAGAGACAAGGGTAGACTGTATGTATCGGAAATGAAGTTTGTGTGCACCGTGCTTCAGAGGACTTGAAAGGACAAAGTAAGGAACGAAATCAATCATGCAGAACCTGGTATAAACATCAGTATGTCAAAATCCTTACAGCGATCTCGCTTGAAGTGGTATGGCATGTTCAAAGGATGGAGGAAGAAAGAAAAGCAAAGGCCTACTTTAATATGAACATCAAAGGGAAATGAAGTTATTTAAGAAAGTTTTTGAAGAACAGCAGCCTTGTACGACACCATCGGAGATGGAAACTCTAGGATCTGAATTACTGAAAAAAATGATATTTAGTTAGATATCAATAACAAAGGATACGGAAAATGACTCATTCACCAAAGTTCAAGGCTGCAACAAGTGATACACATATTAGACAAACAAAAACATGTCCAATATTTTGGTTTCGCACCCTATTCATGAGTTAAGAGACCAAGTCATATGATTTGGGAGGTATGCACAGGCCGAAGTTTACCACATGTTAGGCAGCAGAAGACAGGGTGCAGGAGGAAATGGTGGAAGTGAACTATCGATATTTCAGGAAAGAGTCAGATGATATATATAAAAATATACATCGTCGGTGGTGATAAAATTAATATATATAACAAAATGATATGGATTGGTATGGTGAACAATAAATGAATAAATTTGTGAGAAATTTGTTACTAGTTAAATGATAAGAATGATAATACTATGAATAATGACTCAAAATGTAGAATTTTATCAATGGTTGAGGCCATGGGTAGTATCCAGAATTTTTTTGGTATGCGTGTGCAGGAGCAGGTCCCAGGTGAAATTAATGGAATGGCTATTATTAAGGGAGTGGAGAAATTCTAGGAGGTTTTTATTGTGGGTCCAGATCATAAATACATCATCTATGTATATGAACCCCACAGTGGGCTTGGAGGGAGTGTGTCTGGGAAACATTCCTCCAGAATTGTACGAAATAAATAGGTTAGCTTTAGACAGGGCATTAACAGTGTAGTGGATCTGCTGATACGCTTTGGAATTGAAAGTGAAGAAGATTTTGGAGAGAATTAGATAAACCAAGGAAGAAAGGAAATATGTACTTGGATGGCTGTGTGAGGATCTTAGAAGAGTTCCAGGGCACTAAGGCCCTGATCATGGGGAAAGTGGGTAGAGAGGGAAGTTACTTCAATGGAGACAAGGAAAGAATCTGTGGTTAGAGGTGAGTGGACTGTGAACAGACGTTCAAGGAAGTGTGGGGTATCTTTGATATAGGATGGAAGACTCTAAACAAAGGGTTGGAGATATTGATCCACCAAGGCTGAAATCTGTTCAGTGGGTGACCCATATGCCACAATTATAGGTCATCCTGGATTGCCAACTTCGTGGATCTTGGGAAGTAGGTACAGGGTGGTTGTATAGGGATTCTATGGAGCTAGGAGGGAGATGTACTGAGGAAAGCAGCCTTGTAAGGTGTCCTGCAGGTCCCAGAACATTTTTATTTCATGGAATATGGAGGTGGTGGGATCTGTAGAGTGTGGAAGGTAAGTGTTTTGTTTCAATCAGACTGCTGCCTCAGGGCCTCAGCCTCATGTTCTTTGCAGTCCATCACTATGGTGGTTGAGCCCTTATCGGCAGGGAGGATGATAATGTTATGGTTTCTGGACAGTTCTCTTGTGGCTCAAGTTTTCCATGGTGCTGAGGATTCTGGAGTGTGGAATGGAGTTCAGGAAAGAGGGAGGGGATGAGGAACTCCTGGAATAGAATAAGTGAAATGGTTTGTGGTAAATGGGGGGGGGGGAAATCCAGTGAAGATGGACATATAAATTGTTGTAAGGTGGACTCAATTTCATTTTGCTGAATGTTGTTATTTACTGGGGTGGCAAAATAATACCGCCAACAAAGGGAGCGCTACAATGCTAGTGTGTCCCTGACAAAAGCCGCATGGTCAAACTTGGGTGTTGGAGAGAAGGTGAGCCCCTTGGATAGGACTGAGATCTGGGGTTCTGTCAGGGATGTGGAGGAACGATTGATCACTGACTGCAGGGGTTTCACTAAGAGAGGGGCAGGGTCTTTTGAGGCAGGTGATAGAGGGTCTGGGTGGGGAAAATTGAGGAGATGAGCCAAACAAGAAGTTCTGGCAATTAGGGGTGCTGTAGGTTTGTGGTGTACAGGAGTAGAGCGTTAATAGAGAAAGCACAAGCCTAGATATATACAGCTCCCGAAAAAAGCTGATAGCTAACACAGGTGTTTTTGTGCATGTTGGGCCTGCCTAAGTCTGCATTGTGCCAGGATTTCCTTTATACGATGAATGAGATGAGCCATAGGATTTTGTGAAGGAGACAAGTGAGATGGGATGTTCATAAATTGTGTGAACATACTCTTGGAGAACCAGGTGGGTGAGGGTAACGGACTGCGTGTAACGAAAAGCTTGAAGGAATGGGTGAATTTGTGGGTGGCAACCTGAAACCGGAAGTTTTATGGTTAAATCATCAGGTGGGATATTCAGAGAGAGGGAAAACTGAAGGAACAAAATGTGTGAGTTCAGTCTAGCGAGACATGAGGCATGGAATTGAGTACAGATAGATAGAAACCGATGATCGTAAAACCACCAACTTACAGAGATACACGGGTAAAATAACAATTAACAGGGGGGGGGGGGGGATTTAACCTTGAAATTCCATAAACAGTGAGTGCATTCAAGAAAATACAAGGTATCTATTTAGGATTGGGATGAAAGTATTCTTTAATAAAAATCACGAAGCTGAAAATATCACAGATAATAAACAAACATGGGTGAGATGTTATAAACACAAATGTTGAGTTAATTTTGAGATAAAATAATAATCAGGGAAAAACGAAGAATATTTACCAATAAATGAAAGAAATGAGGGATTAGGATGTAATCAGATTATGTTTTGGCACTGGAAGAAAACAGGTGGTGATTGTACGCAAAAAATCTACAACTGAGATGCGGGCCGGAAACATATAAACGAAAAACTGACTCTGGGACAGAAATGACCTAAAATTTAAGTGGCCATGGCCAAGTAGTTTTGAGAGGCAAATATTTGTTAGTTAATAGTTAAAAAAAAAAATACAATAAATGTGGCTATTGTTGGGATCCAACACCGGGAGTAAACAACTGAATGGCAGGAATGTCAGAAAAAACAAAGTATTATGAAAACAGTTGGTTAAACATATAAACAGCATGACATAACAAGAGAAAGTGGAAATAAAAAGTAAAAGAACACAAGATATGAACATGCATGATAAACGCAGAAGATGGTCAATAGACTACAGTAATGCTATTAACGAAAACGGAAATGTTTTTAGGCAATATAAATAACAATGGATAGTTAAAATCACTCATCACTCACCAAAGTTGAAGGCTGCAACAAGTGAAACATGTATGAGACAAACAGAATCATATTGTGATGAAACCATGAGCATTACATACATTTTGTAAGTTGGTAATGTGATTGCAGATATACTTATAATGTCTTTGGAGCTGTGCAATCGGCTAGCGTGCAGTGATACAATCGAGTGGAGTACGGTACAGTCGGCGGAAGCTAGCATGTCATGGCCACGAGTGTTTGTTCCATGTGTACGCTGTAATAACCCGCTATCGCGGTATCACCAACGTTCCGATGAGCAGAATAATATGTGGACAGTGCAGAAGTATTTTATAGACTGTGTATGTGGTTCTATGTAATATAGTTTGCTGCAGACTGATTTTGGTGAACTTCTACGGTACTGCTCCGCGTCAACTGTTTAATGAATAGTAACTCACTGTTTCCAACCTTATTTATTGTCAAAACTGAATTCTTTGGTGACAAAGATTAGTTTTAGAGTCTGGTGGCTTGCTTTTGGACTAAGTACCCTCAGTGCAATAAAACTTCGTGAACTGTGAATGGTGGCACGTGTGTCTGTGTTTTAATTTGCTTCTTACATGTGCCCTTTGGCTGTGAGCTGTTTAATTATCCAAACAGCAAAGCTGACCAGGCTGGCAACCGTATGGCAATCGAACAATTTTTTAAAGGTAATCTATATATCTATAAATGAGAAAATAAGAAAGTTCGGATGTGTGTTTGGATGTACGTCTGCAATCAATCACGCCTTAATAACACAACATATTTAAATGAAATTTGGCATGAAGTCAGTTAATTGCGTGCGAAGTGTTATAGGATAGATTTTTATCCCGCAAAACACATAGTTCTTTTAGAAATTGCCATTAATATCAATTCGCAAGCAACAAAGAGTTTCCTACTTCGTAGATAGCCGTGCCACGTTTACTCTTTGCTTTTTATGTATATCGCAAACACTACTTTTCAGAAATAAAAGCAAAAACCTTCTTACATATGCAAATTTGTGTTTAGTTTAAAAGCCTTAAAACCGACGCACTTGACAAATAATAGTTTGGAAGCATGAAATATAAATCTGTACTTAACCTTAAGTTCAGGAAGAGAATTCTTCAGTTGCATACATGAAATCGTATAACACCTCAGGTATCACACCATAATTCCATTCATAAGCCTAATATCTATGCTTCATAATATATGTTAAAAATCAAAGTTTAAAAAAAATATTAAATACTAAGAGTATACCAGCACAAAAGTGACAAAATGGTCGTCCGCGAAGAGGCCGTTTTTGTATGTTCGTGACGAATATGAAACAGTTTCGTTTCCACCTCGGTTTGGTTTATTGCCTTTGTTTCTTTTTTTCTGCTATAGATTCTCTGTAACATTACAAATTATTTTTAACAAAATTTAAAACTTAATAGAAGATAACAAACCATTTTTTGTTTTTATCTTAACTTTCTGTAGAAATCAGTGAAATAGTTGCCTATGAAAAAAAAAGTGTTTTTTTGCTTACTGTTGAATATTCTGCTAATAACTATTAAATCCTTCACTTAAAACGAATGTATTCAATAGTCTAAGGTACAAACTTTTCGTTTCGAGAAGCCATGTTAGGAGTAGTTTACACAGCGATATACGTCGTCACTAACACGGCGCTTATGAAAGCAGCTTATTTATTACTCTAATAATTACTAAATTCCAGCTGCCTGATGCTATAACAAGAATATTCAGGTCCAGGTAGCATTTCAACCTAACCACTATCTACGCTGATATTTCCACTACAAAATCAAACGATAGGGTCACACCTAACACATTAAACGAATCGGAACTAATTTTGAGTTGTAGCAACAGTTTCAATATGAGGTTACCTTATTAGCTTAGCATAAATTAACATAATTAATTTTATTATACACCTTCAGTATGAATTTCAGCTAGACTAAAACACGCCCACTAACATAATCACTGTATTGCGACGTAAACTTGACTTGCAACATTAACGTAAGAGTTGTAATGAATTTTGGACTTTCCGTTGTACAGCGTAAGTTACGAGCATTTTAGAATACGTTTTTAAATTACGTTATTTTAATAACTGCCATGGTCCTGATGCCATAGTTCATGTGACTGGATGTAGTTCCACATGAATTTATTATTTACTTCGCTTTTCCAACCACCATATTACAAAGGTCATTTTTCAGACAAATTTTAGCGGTTGCTTTGTATCACGGTCTGAAATTAATTGGTCAAGTTTATATCGCAATTCAAGATGTCACTAACAATCAAATAGTGAATGTATTAATGTGCGGTTGATAGAACCCTTGATATTTTAGAAACAATATTGGTGGATTTTGTGGTTTGGTTGAAATACAGCTTGAAGCAAAATGACAACTGAAACTTTATAGTAGTTTAAGATGATTTCATGAGGGCCAATTTAGTGACATGTATCGCGTTGTACTTAAATTGTATCAAAATAGTAATAATAACTCCGGAACAGGTAATATAAATCTGTACTTCAGTTGCGGACGTAAAGTAGTGTGACATTTCAGGTATTAGACCGTAATTCGATTCGTAATATGTGTCACAATATGTGTGAAATATCAAAATTTGAGTCATAGTACTGATTTCAAAGGAGCTGTATTAACGAAGGTTATGGTAAGTTTGCTACACTGCCTGGACCAGAATGATTACTAATATTCCATGGTGCACAGTGGATTTGGAGTTCAGAATGTGGTTACCACTGTGAATTCTGACTATAAAGACGTCAGAATGTGCTCAAGAAGTCTACGCCACTAAGAGGGCGTCCATTAATTACGTGGGGTGAAAAGAAGTGGGGGGGGGGCCAAATCCGGTGAAATCTCACGTAGCATTAGAAACTCCTGAAGGGCAGCATAGCTAAAAAAAAAGACTCACAAACGACGAGGATACCGACTTTAGGGGGAGGGGGGGGGGGTTCTCGGAAGTAGGAGAGCTAAAAAAAAAGGATCTAAGAAAAACTACAAGGTCGGTAGTAGGGTTGGGGAAGTCCCGTCAAAATCTCATGTCATTTTAGGGGGAGATCTCACTACGGGAGAGGTTAGGGATTATGTAAAAATATCTTACGTAATTAATGGACGCCCCATAAGTGAGTAATGTTTGTAACCGTGTCTTTTGGCGTGCGTTACATCTTTGTTACCTACATCCCGGCTTTGACGAACATTTTTCATTGAAGATTAAAAGCCAAGGAAGCGGATGACCAAATTTTCAACCCTAAAGGAGAATTTTTTCTGCTGGTCGTACTCTGAATAGTAACATAAAATTTTATACCATAACACACTTTCAAGCGGACGAAGTCGCGGGTAACTGCTAGTAAGTTATAAGTGAAGGCAGTGAACACTGTATAATGTAACATAGACCCACAACTGCAACGTCATACTTTAATTAAAGCCCCAACCAAAAGCATGTTTATTTCCTTACAATACACAGTATTTCAGTTTTACAACTTATTCATGCATTAGGGACCGAGTCATATGGTTCAGGAGGTGTGCACATGCAGAAGACTGGTTTATGGAAGAAATAGTTAGCACAATTTGTTATAGAAGCTAAAAAAATGCTTAGATATGAAATTTAAGTGAAAACAAAAAGTAAATAATAAATGTTTTTAATAAGCAATGGAACTTTAAGCCTGAGTTGTAACATAAAGTTGCAATTAACTCAAAATTAGAAAAATTAAATAAGAAAAGTTTAATATATCAATAAACAGCATTTTATCTGGAATAATATTACAACAGTTAAATGCTTTGTTGTGTGGGCCAAGTAGTTTCTACATGTTTGAGTTCATCTCAACTCTCACCTTCATAAAAATTACTAGGCTGTGAAAACATATGTTAACTCATACTTAGTAGAGCAATATAACAATTCAACTAATTTCTTGCTAGCATTGCATCAAATAGATTGACTGAAAACTCATTAGTACATTCATATATTACTCTTAGACATTATTTAATTAGCAGGTCATTTGAAGGAAAACATGAAGAAAAAAGTATATATATTTGATATTAATTGATAAACACTTGTGAAAGAAATCAAACACTTATAGAAACACTTCAGAAAATGATGGTATTCATAAAAACTCTAATATGTAAGGCAAATAAAGTAAAAATGCTAATGATGACAATAATAACTGCTACATGGACTGCATTGGAGAAAATAAATTGGGATTTATGATTTGGAATTGAAGTCTGAGAAATGAGTGACTATTTACGATGGAATAAATTGTAAGTTAATACAATCATATAATTTTGCACAACATGGATTATTTGCAAAGTAGTCTTCACGGGTGTGCAGCCGGATGGTGTTTTGGAAACACAACGTTTCGACAACCAGCTCGGCTGTCTTCATCAGGTGTCCAGTGTCTACAGGCTGACAAAAGCTGGCAGTCACCGCGTGGACTGGCTTAGATTCCCAGATGTACCTCCTTATGTACCTGTCGATGAGGTAGAGGATCCACTCCGATTGGTCGGAACGGTGGCTTCGGAAAGACCCGTTGGTTGGTCGGAAGAGGCGGCTCAAACGTGGTCCACTGTGGTGCCCCCTCCCATCGAACCTCCTTGTATTCCGTCGGCATGGTGAAAGACCAGTTCTGATTGGCCGGAAACGGTGGCTTCATACGCAGTCTGCTACGGCGCTCGACTAGTGCCGTCTGTGCCTCCCCACCCAGGAGTGCTGGCAGTGCATGGTACTGGTAGGCCCACTCTGATTGGACGTGAGCGCAAACTCATTCTGCGGTCCACTGCGGAACCCGACCGGCGCCATTAGCTCCCTCCACGCCACGCTACGCCGATCCGCCCTGCTCCCGTCGGAGGTCCCTAATAATAGGATTCCAGGTTTCACTCAGATGGAGCCCACCATCCCGGTTAATGTTGTTGTCATTAAGCCTGATTTCTAGTGCCTCACTTACGACTGACTCCCAGAAGGAAGAGGCCATGGCCAACACTACAGTCTTGTTGAACTCTATTCTATGCTCCTCGTCGAAGGCGTGCTCGGCAATTGCAATTCGCTCCTGTTCCTAAGTGAATTCCCACCAAGGAGATCGTCTGTGCGGTGGAACGGGCCGTGCGCAGCCTACAAGGAGAAGAAGCTGAAGAATTGCGACATGAGACCTGCCAGGTCTTGATGAAGGCCAAGCCTCCTAAGAGCAACATCACCATGACAGAGCGCAAAGCTTTAGATGCTTTACGCCACAGAGATGACATGGTCGTTTTACCAGCAGATAAGGGTAACGCCACTGTTCTCCTTTCCGCAGTACAATACAACGAAAAGCTGATGAGCCTCCTCAAATACGCTTCTTACACACCGTTGGACGCCGACCCTACCACAAGAGTTGTGAGGAAGATGCTGGCCCCCATCAAAAAGGCCGAACTACCAGACGAGGTGACCAAGAAAATCAAGCCACAAGCTGCGAGACCTCCGAGACTTTATGGTTTGCCCAAGGTCCACAAACAGGAGGTACCATTCAGATCTACTGTCAGTGCCATAGGGGCACCAAGGTACCAGCTGTGCAAGTATCTGACACGCCTGCTTAGCCGTTTGGTGGGTCATTGCTGTCATCACGTTAAGAACTCGACGGAATTTGTTGAGACCATCAGGTCTATAACAGTTTCAGATACTGACATCCTGGTCAGCTTCGACGTGGTATCCCTCTTCACCAGTGTACCAGTAAGGGACACACTGGACCTAATATGCCGTCATTTTGAACCAACCATCACAGACCTGTTTGAACATGTTCTTACATCTACTTATTTCATGTATGGTGGGAGGTATTACGAACAAGCCGACGGAGTGGCTATGGGGTCACCGTTCTCTCTGGTGGTAGCAGACCTCTATATGGAGGAATTCGAAGAGAGGGCACTAAACAGTGCCAGTTTTAAACCATCTTGCATCTTCCGCTACGTTGACGATACCTTCGCCGTGTGGTCACACGGTATCCAGCCGTTGTATGAATTCCTCGAACATCTCAATGGAATTCATCGTAATATTTGTTTTACGATGGAAGTAGAGAAGGACGGATGCCTTCCTTTCATGGATATCTAGGTAAAGCGTAAACCCGACGGTACTCTGTCTCACAGCGTACACCGCAAACCCACCCATAATGAACGCTACTTGGGTGCAACCAGTTTCCATCACCCGTCACAACGCAACTCCGTACTGGCCACACTGGAACACAGGGTGAGGGCAATCTCCGATCGGAGAGCCTGCCAGAAGAAATGAGACACCTCAAGAGCGTCTTCGAACAGAACGGTTACTCTCGACGGCAGATAGAGCAGGTCTTTACTCAGAATTGTACAATGAAAACACAGCCAAACCTGTTGCAAATATTCAATGAATTTATTGACCGGTTTCGACCCGCCTTAAGGGAGTCTTCTTCAGAAACTAGTTAAAATATATTACATAAATATAAAAACACTTTTCAATAAAATAGTACACTTTTGTACTAAAGTCACACATTAAAATTTATTATCTGGCTAACCATCCGTCAGCCAGCATGCATCACAGAAGCCACCAAGACCACCGTCGGAGCAAGAAGAACCACCAAAGAATCTTGCTTTTCTCCCATATGCCGGAAACACGTAGGGAAAGATTGGGAGACTTCTGGCGCGGCACGGGAAAAACAGGGTCTTCCGACCTCCCGCAAGATACGCGATATGATGCGGTCGGTAAAAGATGACGTGGGCCTAAGAACACCGGGAATTTATTCCATACCGTGCGAATGCGGTAAGGTGTATATTGGCCAGACCACCAGAATGAGAAGAGCGCCTCACCGAGCACAGACGACACCTAAGGCTGATGCAACCTGAAAAGTCTGCAATTGCCGAGCACGCCTTCGACGAGGAACATAGAATAGAGTTCAACAAGACTAGTGTTGGCCAGGGCCTCTTCCTTCTGGGAATCAGTCATAAGTGAGGCACTAGAAATCAGGCTTAATGACAACAACATTAACCGGGATGGTGGGCTCCATCTGAGTGAAGCCTGGAATCCTATTATTAGGGACCTCCGACGGGAGCGGGGCGGATCGGCGCAGCGTGGCGTGGAGGGAGCAAATGGCGCCGGTCGGGTGTCGCAGCGGACCGCAGAATGAGTTTGTGCACACGTCCAATCAGAGCGGGCCTACCAGTATCACGCACTGCCAGCACTCCTGGGTGGGGAGGCGCAGACGGCACTAGTCGAGCGCCGTAGCAGACCGCGTATGAAGCCACCGTTTCTGGCCAATCAGAGCGGGCCTTTCACCACGCCGACGGAATACAAGGAGGTTTGATGGGAGGGGGCACTGCAGCGGACCGCGTATGGAGCCGCCGCTTCCGACCAACCAACGGGTCTTTCCGAAGCCAGCGTTCCGACCAATTAGAGCGGATCCTCTACCTCGCCGACAGGTACATAAGTAGGTTCGTCTGGGAGGCTAAGCCAGTCCACGCGGTGATTGCCAGCTTTCGTCAGCCTATAGACACTGGACACCTGATGAAGACAGCCGAGCTGGTTGTCGAAACGTTGTGTTTCCAAAACACCATCCGGCTGCACACCCATGAAGACTACATTGTTTCAGTACGCCAGGAAAGTCTCCACGCACACATAGATTATTTGACTAGTAAAAACATTTATCTCTTTACAAGATATTATGTTATGTCAAAGGATGATAGACAGCTATTGAGTAAGTGTGTTCTCTGCTAGCACATAGACAGTTAAGGGTTGCTAGTTGTTGGCTGGTTACCATTTTGATAAGAGGGTGCATTTATATTGACTATCAGTAAGTAATACCTTGTGTAGTAAATTGGTGGGGGCAGCTACACTTAGCTGTGCATATGCTGGCTTAAGGTTTTCATGGCCTTGTGGAGCTTAAGTTAACTGTGTAAATCGATCTTAAGCCTGGCCATGGATCTTAGGTGTAGTAAGAAGGTGGCTACAATTTCACACATGCTGTATCTAGGTAGTTGCTTGTTACAAAGACTTGACATGAGGTGAGAACTTTCCAGTCTCTAGAGTTGCATGATGAGAAACTGCTCTTACCTGCTGACTACATTCAGTAAACATTTAAGGTAAGATTGAAGAGTTTGTCAATATTCCTGGCCAGAACTGATGACAAGGCACAAAAATCTAGAAAAAAATCTGGAAGTGGTCTGGTTTGGCATTATTGTATATGAGGAAACATGACATGGCTTTGGTGCACATTCCTTATATAGACAAGTCCAATTCACTTCACAATGTCACACAGAAATATGTTGCAATACATTGGAAAAGTAAACGGTATGGTTGCTGCATTGTAATTGATGTTTAGTTCATTTAAAATTAACACTGGTTAAAATTGGGTGGCTGAATAAAAAGTAGATTATACAAGAATTCAAAGTCTTGTAAATAGTTCCTTCCAACAAAATAGTACGAACTCACAAGAGTAAGATTCTATTAAGATTTTATAAATAATGAATGATGACAGGAAGTCCAAATAAAAGCAGTACAAAAATTTAAGTCATTGTAAAAGGTAAAGGTCACAGGGTTCCTATGGCTCCCGCCACTTCCCATGGGATTCACAGAGGTAGAGCTCTGCATTCCCATTACAATCATTGGCAGCAGAATGGATGTGACAGAGTCAGCAGCACACTCTGGCCTTTCTTTACCTTCATGCAAATTTTCCTCTATGGTACTCATTGGATAGCAGGCTGAGTGGGCCTGGGCAGCTGATCCCAACATTCAGCTTCAAGGAAAAATCCTCAGCTTCATCAAGGATCGATACCCGGATATCCGGGCCGCAGTCAGGTGCTCTACCACCTGAGCTATGTGGCCGCCTAAATCCCTGTATATTCCTCAAATAATTTCATTTAGCAGGTACAATGAAGTTACACTACAGTGAGATTAACTATTATCTGCTTTGATCCTTTTAAGTTGATTGCAGGTTTAGTTTGCATGAAAATCAACAGTCATTCAATTTATAACAATCACTCCATTTTAAAATTCAGAAAATAAAAACCAACCTTTAAAACCAATGCTTTCATTCACTCAAATTTTTTTAAGTGAACTTAATACCACCATCGAGTTTTTCTAAGTCCCAATCTGTGTCATCTAATATATGAACAAAGGCTTTACTGACTTGTCAACTAAATATAATCTTCAAGGGTTCTCCACAGGATGGTGTTGAAGAATGACCAGCATGCTCTGCCACCATCTTCAGGTCTCATGTCACTGTCGTGAAAACCAGAGCTGTACTGGTGTTGTCTGGAGTTGGCGCATTGTATAAAGCATTGCGTCCTACTGTTCCCATCCACTCGTTCTATCATGCAGGATGGCTGTGGCTCCATATTGCATCCTTTACACTGGGTGGTTAGCAATCCGACTGTGAGCCAGTTATTATGGTTCACTTTCCGGAGGTGCCTTACTACCCTTTTGTTGTCTGTCCTCTGGTTGCCACAGCGGTAACACCAAACCTGGAAGTGGCAGCAGAGCACATCGCCGAAAGCTCATCTTTCTTCAACACTATCCAGTGTAGAACCCACGAAGTTCCAAAATAATCTACGTTTAACTTTCTGCTCTGGGCAGAACTCATCACTCATTGCCTTCACACTATAGATATGATGTTCACATCACAATGCTGTCCAGAAAGTAGACACTCGAAGTCATCCACCTTTGCCTAAAAAGTCTTTCACCAATACAGACTACCTCCCTTCATTTTCCTTTCAGAAAGTTCTAGAATGTTCTATGCCATGTCATCAATTCCAGCTAGGAACATTGCGGGATTCTTCAAGCATTCGTTAAACTTTTACCAATGTTCACCAGAATTTAATACTACCAGATCTCAGCATTTAAAAGACTTTATCTTCTTATACTTTTCCCAAAATAAACAACAGTTCAGCAATGAAAAATTACCTAAAGTTGAAAAAACACTGACACAAGTCGAGTCAACAGCAATTCAGGCCATTCTTGAATTTCAATTTCTTCAGTCTCATTAATGCTTTATGTCTCAAATTTCTGTTTTGCATAGATATCAGCAATCTTAGCAAACATACTAAATTTTGTTTTGTTACTTTTCTTAGTTCGGATGTTATTCGGATGAAAACTTCACCGATTTTGTCACTCACTGACGGACTGATGATCATCTAAACTATAAGGCACTTCCCATAGCCGTAGAAAGCTGAAATTTGATACACAGATAAAATTTTACCCACATGTTATAAGAAACGTCTGAAACTCGTAAATTTCCATATACCTACCCCTAACGTGAAATAGCTTTTTACACTATTAACTTTATATACCTTAATTTATGTTTAACTAACGTGTTAAATTTTACTTCTTTCCTTTTACTACTCTGGAAGTTATTGAAATTCAAAATTTTATTTTGGCATGACATACCGACATCAAAATTCTGCTGTACTTCCAGTAATCCTAGAAACAAGTAATTTGGAACAATCATAAGAAAAATCTAATATTGGAGATTTTCCCCATATTTATTTAATTACAATTACAAACATTAGAATTCTGGCTCATATTTGCGGCTTAATTGCTTTGCTTGGGAAGAAGCTATAAACCTGATATTTCTATACTACGTAGAGGTGAACAAGTCTTAAATTTTACTTTTTTCCTATGCTTAGTTTGGTGCACACTCATTGTTTTCAGAGAGTGGGTCATTGTTGGTAACGTATATTGATGTCTTAAATTCTGAATTGTTCCTATTCACCAATTTCCAAATGGAATCATTACATTTGAGCAGCGATTCAGAATAAGCGATAAACTTACAAAAAGAAATGAGATCCCACAAAAACAATTCTTGTAAAAATAGGCCAAGTCTCGTGTTCATGTAGTGACAAAAAGTTATGAGATCTTCTTTTGAGCCAAGTCTACACTTTACAGTGTGTATACAGTTCACTTTGTGAAACAGAATGGTTTCTCTCAGTGTCATAGATAATTTATTTATGATTTTAATTAAAAATCTGATGATTTGGCCATTATGCACACCATGTTTTAGTTAACCTATATAAATACCTTAAATGTTTTTGATATAAATACCTAAAAGCCAAGATTTCCCTCACTCTTTTTCGAATTTGGCAAGTATTTATTATACCCTCAATTTCAGTACAAATTATGACGTGCATAATGGCCAAGTCATCAGATTTTTTTAATCCTAAATAAACAATTTATGACACCAAGAGAAATGATTCTGTTTCATAAAGTGAAACTGAACTGAATACACACTGTAAAGTGTAGACTTGGCTCAGAAGATGATCTCATAACTTTTTGTAACTACATGAACACGAGACTTGGCCCATTTTTAAAAGAATTGGTTTTGTGGGATTTACATTTTCTCTTAAATTTTGCTCTCGCACTAAAATTTTTAATATAGAAAAAATTACTTTTTCCTCTATTCTCTTTTGATATCCCTTACATCCCTGTAAAAACCAAAATTTAAAAATATCAGTTGAAACATCTCTGTCAATCACATTTTTCATTACCGAAACTTTAAAATTACATATCATACATTTCCCTTCAGTTATTACCATTCTTATTATCATTTATTTATTTATTTTTAAATCCTTTCTCTTAGTATATATGCCTCACATAAATACTTTCTATTTAAGATTGCCATTTTATAAACTTTCAAAAATTTCAATCTAAACATTTCTCTTTTCATGCTCAAAAACTTGGAAATGAATTTTAATGTTACTGAAATGTAGTCTTCACGGGTTTTCCGCCGTATGAAATGCGACAATGAGCTTTCGGCGGCTGACTCTGCCGCCATCTTCAGGTTGGATGTTGTGCAGGGAGAACCAGAGCCGCACTGGCGATGTCTGGCCTCCGCGCGCTCTTATAAGGTCTGGCCTCTCCCCTCCGCTCGCTCCCTCCCACGGCTGCCGTTTTGCGCTCATCGTTGATTGGCTGGTGGAGCGACTGTCCTAGCCAACCCCAGCAAGCCAGAAACATTTCCCGGCGGAGCCTCACTGCCTCTCTGATTGCAGGGTGAATGTTTCAGAAGGGACAGAGCCGGCTTCCACATGTCACTTAGCCAAAGACCCGTGTCCCTGTTGACCGTGTTGTTATCCAGCCGTATTTCTATTGCTTCTTTGATGACTGACTCCAAGTAGAAGGAACACTTGGCCAGTACCTTTACATTGCCGAAGTCCATTTTGTGGCCATTTTCAATAACGTGCTGGGCAACTGCAGATTTATCTATCTGGAGCATGCGGATGTTGCGTTCATGTTCGACCACCCGAGCCTTGATAGTCCGGATTGTCTGACCAATATAATTCTTGCCACACTGACATGGTATGCTGTAAACCCCTGGAGTCATCAACCAAGTCATCCTTCACAGGCCGGAGGTAGTCTCGTATCTTGGCAGGAGGACGAAATATGCTCGATTCCATGTCGCGCCAGAATCCTGCCTGTTTTTCCCGAGATGTTACCCGAGTATGGAATGAAGGCCAGAGCCTCTGGCTGGACATCTGGGTCTACCAGGTGTTTGTTTGTCTTTTTAATCACCTGCTCTATTTCTTGATCAGAATAGCCATTCCTCTTGGAAGTATTGCGCAGATGTTCAAGCTCGGACGGCAGGGAATCCGCGTCGGAGATTTTCCTTACCCTGTGCACCAAAGCATGGAGCATGGTGGTCTTCTGTGCTGGGTGGTGGAAACTCGTGGCATGTAAATAGTGGTCCATGTGTGTAGGTTTTCGGTACACACTGTGTGAGAGGCTTCCATCTGGTTTCCGTCGGATCAGGATGTCCAGGAAGGGCAGGCTGCCATTCTTCTCTATCTCCATCGTGAACCGGATATTTGGGTGAATTCCGTTAAGATGGTCTAGGAATCTATAAAGACTGTGAATGCCATGTGGCCAAATAACAAAAGTATCGACCACATAGCGATAGAAGCAAGTCGGCTTAAGGCTGAAGCTTTCGATCACCTTATCTTCGAATTCCATGAACAGATCGGCATCCACCGGCGACAACGGGGACCCCATTGCTACCCCATCCGTCTGTTTGTAGAAACCCCCACTATAGGTGAAGCAGGTAGAGGTCAGGACCAGCTCGAAAAGGTCCACGATTTGGGGGTCAAAGAGACGGTGCAACAGCTGTAGAGTGTCAGCCACAGGGACCTTGGTGAACAAGGAGACGACGTCAAAACTGACTACGATGTCAGTGTCCAAAAGCCGTATCTCTCAGAGTGTTTCCACGAACTGTGCCGAGTTCTTCACATGGTGGGGACATGTCCCCACAAATGGGTTGAGCGTTCCCATCAGGTACTTGGCCAAAGTGTATGTAGGGCTACCTATGGCGCTTACAATCGGCCGTAGAGGAACGTCTGCTTTATATATGTTGGGGAGGCCATAGAGTCTGGGTGGCCTCGGAGCACGAGGACGAAGGCTCCTGATGTCGTCAGGTGTGTATCCGGCCTTTTAATGTTATTGTTTTATTGTTCCATGAAAAATCCCATTTATTTATACACTGGTGTGCAAAACTTAAGGACAAAAGTAACATTTGCATGCTGTGTCACTGCCAAGTAACATCGCTTGACAAAAACTGTACCGTAGACAGAAATAACAGCTACATAATGGTACAGAAAGCAACTGAAAGAAATACATGATGAAACAGAAAGAAATAATAGTTTTACACAGAGACAAGAAGCTACACTGAACTCACTGCAACTCAGAATGGTCCTCTGGACATTTACAAAAAGGAGGGCCATGGTTCTTAAAACAGTGTGTGATCACCATAGACAGCAGTGCATGGTCTACAATGTGCTCCCATGCTGGCTAGAAGTTTGGTGAGGAGTTCTTATGGTAGGGCATTCTATTCTACCACCAGCGTCATTGACAACTGCTAGATGGTCGTTGACGCAAGTGGACATGCTTCAATAACAATAACTCTCCCCCAATACATCCAACATGTGCAGTTGGATTTAAGTTGGGGGAATGAGCAGACTAGTCCATCCATTGAATATGCTCTCATTCCAAGAACACCTCCATCTGCACTGTTCGATGGATTCACACATTGTCATCCATAAAGTCAGGGCTGAATAAACCCCTGGAAAGGTACACATAGGGAAGGAGTCAAGTGTCACAATAATGTTAACCAGTGAGTGTACCATGTTCAAAGTACTGGAGGTCAGTATTCTAATTCAACATTATGACTCCCCACACCATACTCAAAAACAATTTGTTCTCATCTGAGAAGAATACATGACTCCACTTTCTCATTGGTACAGTTCTGATGCTTTTGGCAACATCATAAATGGTGCTGCTGATATATGTATGTCAATGGAACACAATTTAATAGTTATTGGGAAAAAGAGACCAATGCCACACAGTTGCTGTGCAACTTTGGAGCGTGAGATTGCTTGCCTTGCAGTCCTGTTAAGTGTGGTTAGAATTGCACCCACTATTGCAGGGAAGATGGGACCCATCTTCCCTGCTGCACAATGTAGTGGTCATTTGCTGCTGTATTTGACCATGGCCGACCACCTTCTCTTCTGTGAGTAGCAGCTCCTGTGTTTTGGAATGCTCCCCATGCATGTCAAAAATGCTATGAGCAATACCAAAATCTTGGGTGGCACTTGTCACAGTATGTCCTTCTATCAGTTTTGCAATTATTTTTCCCCATGGCAAGTGATCCAAATGTTGTCACACCATGCTGTAATGAATACACTCCACAGTGCACCATAACAGCTTGCTGATTGACACTGTCTTGTCCTGTTCCTTCAATTACCTCATGTTGCGGGCTAGACACATTTGTTATTCTAGTAGTGCTGACCTCACACCTTGTGATGTCCAGTTGTCTGTGTAGGTGTGGTAGACAAGTGGAAACACGTTCCTGCAATTTCAATCCATTCCATCAAGTAGTTAATATGTTACGTTAATTTATCTATCTCATTCCTAAATATTTCACACCATTGTAATTTTTTTTATTATTTAATGCTTTTAATTTTAAGTATTATTTATGTTACAACTTAGGCTTATGATTTCATTGAATAATGAAAATCCTGTGTGAATTAAGTCTTTCCCCGCATATAGATGACAAAAATTGGTCTTGGGTGTTCTGCCGGCTCAGTTTTTCCATATGCAACATGTTCACAGATGGTGTCTTGCTGTCGCAGTGTCAACATCAATCTTCCTGCCTGATGCAGACAATAGAGGCTGTTGTCGAAACGTCACACATGGAAGAACTGATCCAACAGAAAAACAAAGAAGAATTTTTGTCTACTGAAAATCCTTATTATTTCTTGTTGTTTTACACTGAAATTTCTTATTTAAGGTTCTTTAAGCTTTTACTACATTATGTGATGGCTATTTCTCCCATGCCTAACTCAATAAATTTAGTTTATTTCGATAATAAAACTTCCTATTCTTGGTGTTACAATGATGATACACTAACACAGCTGTTATACACAAATTCTCTTGAATAACTTTTCTTACAGATTTTCCCCATTAATGTGTTATATGTTAAGATTCTTGTGTTTACCCTTTTAAACTATGGTACTGTTATCTATAAATGACATTCACCATTTTGCTTTACTCCACAACCCAATACCAAATGAACTTTTACCCATTTGAAAGATGGCTAAAATCCTTCCTATGTTACAAAGGTCTGTAATTCTAAACATTTGTGTATTGTCAAGTCCCTAATCTATGGAATAAATGCATTATAATTATATGTCTTATTGTTGTTGTAATTTTCACAAAGAGTAGTGTATATAATCATATTTTAAGAAATTAAGTTTTCGGAATTCGGCTCTTAAAGGGCGAAAATGTCAATATTTCTAAAATGCTGTTTTCTGTGTTATGAGTCACATATCTCCCTGGATACCTATCTGAGATTGATTAATGAAGTATCATTTCAAAGATTAAGATATCCGCTTTAGTGACGTCATATATTAAGACAGAAATTTTTCGGAATTCAACCCTTAAAGGGCGAAAGTATCAATATTTTTGCAATTCGTTTTTGTGTCACGAGCCATAATATCTCCCATAATATCTAACTGATATATAAATGAGGTATCATATTAAATATTAAGGTCTCCGCCGTGGTAACATTATATTTTAAGAAAGGAATTTTTCATAATTGGCAAAAATGTCAATTTTTCTAAAATGGGTTTTTTGTATCTTGAGCCATTTATCTCCCAGAATATCTAACCAAAAAGAATAAATGAGGTAGGATTATGAGGAGTATTGTCTCAGCTCTGTGACATGTGAAAGAATGTTTTTGGAATTCTACCCTTAATGGGGAAAAGTATAAATTTTTCTATAACGCATTTTTGTGTCACGAGCGATATATCTCCCATAATATCTAACCGATACAGATAAATGAGGTATCATATTAAAGAATAAGGTCTGCGCCGTGGTAACATTATATTTTAAGAAAGTAATTTTTCGTAATTCGACCCTTAAAAGGCAAAAATGTCAATTTTTCTAAAATGCGTTTTTTGTATCACGAGCCATTTATCTCCCAGGATATCTAACCAAAATCGATAAATGAAGTAGAATTATAAGGAGTAATTTATCAGCTTTGTGAAATCATATTTTAAGAAAGAATGTTTTTGGAATTCAACCCTTAAAGGAAAAAAGTATAAATTTTTCTATAACCGATTTTTGTGTCACGGGCGATTTATCTCCCTTAATATCTAACCGATATAGATAAATGACGTATCATATTAAAGAATAAGGTCTCCGCCGTGGTAACATTATATTTTAAGAAAGGAATTTTTCGTAATTCGACCCATAAAAGGCAAAAAAGCCAATCTTTCTAAAATGCGTTTTTTGTGTCTCGAGCCACTTATCTCCCTTGATATCTATCCAAAATCGATAAATCAGGTACGATTGTGAGGAATGATGTCTCAGCTTTGCTGACATCATATTTTAAGAAAGAAGAAGACCGAGCATGGTGGTGTAACGGATAGCGTTCTGGCCTCGCATTCGGGAGGACGGCGGTTCGAATCCCCGTCCGGGCATCCAGATTTGGGTTTTCCATGGTTTCCCCAAATCAATCCAGGCGAATGCCGGGATGCTTCCTTCAAAAGGCCATGGCCGAATTCCTTCCCATTCCTTGCCCCCATCCTTTCCCGTCTCTAAAGACCACGTTGTTAAAAAGGGACGTTAAACTGTAAAAAAAAAAAAAAAAAAAAAATTAAGAAAGAAGTGTTTGGAATTCAACTATTAAAGGGAAAAAGTATAAATTGTTCTACAACGTATTTTTGAGCCTTATATTTCCCTTGATATCTAATCGATATAGATAAATGACATATCGTATTAAAGACTAAGGTTTCCACTGTGGAAACATTATATTCTAAGAAAGAAATTTTTCGTAATTCGACTCATAAAGAGTAAAAATGTCAATATTTCTAAAATACATTTTTTGTGTTTCGAGCCATTTATCTCCCTGGATTTCTAACCAAAATCGATAAATGAAGTAGGAGTATGAAGAGTAATGACTGAACTTGGTGACATTATATTCAACCTCACTATTCATCGCATTTTATTAGCGAAATTTTCGCACGGGTTGTCTAGTAGTTATTATAATACAATATAATAACTTGAAAGTATCATAACTTTTACAGTGTTTTGTAGTAATATAATTAATTGGTATGATGTTACAAATTATGGCAAGTAATTTTTTTTTATCTTTAGCTACCAATGACACAGTTTATGAAAAATGATAGTTAAATGAAAGGAAGTCAACTTTCTCATATCTCTATACCAAATAAAAATTCAGAGTGAGGATATTCATACTAAATGTTTCATTGAACATCTATAAGACACAACTCAAAATATACGGATTCCCCTCTGGCAATTCCTCTTAATCCATTCATGAGCTCACATATAGAGTTGGTTAGAAGTTTGCATTAATTGGAGTAAAACCTCATTTTAAATAATAAAAGCGAAACTTGATATGCCTACTTCAGTCTTATAACTGTTCTTGTTGGAAGCAAGCTAGATGGAACGAACACAATTAGCAAATTTGTAAAATGAAAAACTTATTATCCGCCACATCTTTAACCAGCATTAAGAATCTGAGGACACTACTAACTTACTTCTCCATTGTCTGTAACTGCCATAGAAGAAGTCTGACCACAAACCACCATCACACATTTTCTGCCACCTATCACACCACTCACTTTCTTTGGTACACTTTGATTAGCATTCACCCCTGATGCCACCTGTCCACAGTTATTTTGACCCCAAGCATATACCTGTAAAATGAGAAAAAATTACTGTCACAAATTTGTGTAGGTTACATCCTTAATTTAAATTGACACACACAAAATATACACGGCTAAACACAAATTCTGTGTTTGTGAATGAAACTAATGGTAGGATTTGATGTATGTACATTTTCAATCCTCCTGCCATTTGTCTCAACTCTAACATGGTTAAGGTTTATCCAGGGGCGCCGACTCTGTGGGTGCTCGGAGGCTCCAGCACCCACAAGAAGCAAGTGGTGGGTGCGGAGCACCCATGAACATAGACATCTAAACAGTAATCGACTTTGAGCGATACCTGTATTACCGACCTCACAAACCGTGTAGCTAGTGCGTGTGGCACGATTGAACACTAAAAGTTATCAAAAAATAAGCCTGAAGATTTTAAAAAAGTACAGCTAAAACACTACTCTTAACATTTGTTTCAACTCTTCGTTTTTCTAATGAGCGGAAGCCTATCTATAAGGTGCCACTAGCATTAACTTTCAAATTACATTCTATTGTTGAAGCTGCGATAACGGGATGTACCTAGTTAAAATCGTGATTCCAGCGGAACACAAACTGTACAATTTTTACTGACGAAGTGCATACCATAATCAAAGCAGTACAAAATGCTGTCTAGTACTCAGTTATGGTTGTTGGCTCTACTGTTATTTCAAATAATGAACAAGTCAAATTCTACTTTCGCTTAAAATAAATGAAATTATTATCAGCCACTATAGAGCAGTATCAAAATCATCTGAAAATTTGTTTGAAATATTCAATGATGTACCAAGAAGATTCGACATAAATATTAAGATTTGCGATGATGCTGCTAATGTTAATGCAGCGCATACTGGCCTTGAATCGTGGGTTAAAGCTACTGAAGGATGTGCATTGCATCGCTCAGTTACACCTGAATGTTTGAGACACAATGAAAGAAGTGCTTGCAATAAGAGATATTTTAGTGTCAGTAAGAGAACCTATTGTCTTCGTACATCGTCCACCGATACGCCAAACATGTTTTCAATCACTATACGCAGTTGGCGATGTTCAAAATCTTTCTCTGAGGCAATTTTTCCCAGCAAAATGGTGTTTTCGTATATCTTCCTTGAATACTATTCTAAACAGTTAATGTCCTGCTAAATATTGTGAACGACACAAAAAGTCAGAAAGATGATGCCGGCGCGAAAGTAAAATGGTTTTTAAAAAGTCTTCAGTCTTTTTAATCTTTTTTTATTATCAAATTTCTAATAGAAATTATCTTCCCGTAGGACTGAATACAACTTTATAGAAGATTTCTTTGCAACTGCAAAAAACTGGCCATAATATGAATACTGTAAAGCACATTATATCGTCCAAAAGAACTGACGAAAAATTTCAAAACCTTTGGAAACTGACTGTGAACTTATATTGAAAATGGATGAACCTAAAACACAAAAAATAGGATTCCTTAAAAAATAGACGATTCATCAAGTGAACTTCACTATGTTACCTCCTAAGCTGACTTTTATCGAAAAACATGTTTTAAAGTGTTAAATAAAGTCGTAGGATGTTTTGACAAGTGCTTTATTACAAATGATACGATACGTTTGATAACATGGAATCACCATATTTCTTACTCAGCAAGCACCAGTTACGTGAAAGAATTCTATACAGACGAATTTGATGTGATCGTTTAATTCTTCATAGCAACATGCTCTCAAATATTGCACGAACAAAAAATGTCAATCTGAATTATGTGGAAGTCATTGTTTCATATATAATTTTTCATTGCGAATCTACAAAATATATGGTACTTGAAGTCATCAAATTGTTAAAAATTGTTTTAATATTTCAAAATCTATATACACGCCCGAAACGTCATTTTCAGCATTACTAAGGATAAAACTTATTTAAGGACTGCTATGGCTCAGTAAAGACTGAATGATCACATGGTATTGCACGTAAACCGAAAAATAGCGGATAATTTGTATCTTGAAGAAATCACTGATGTATTTACAAATAGAGATGCACTTCAAAAAAATACATTTGCATTGAAAAAAATGATATCATTAAATAAGTTATAAACAAAATATTCCTTCTTAAAAGGTTTATTAATGATTATTAGTTGATTATACAATTCGTAATACAATACAATACTCTTAGTAGGGCCTAGCAACTAATAAATATCTCCTGTTAATAAAAGTTATGTTAATAATAATATAATGATTTTATTTTTATATTTTTATTATTGACAGGGATCTGTTCTTCATTGTTCACTCTAACATTTTTTTGCCCGTATTTTTTCCTCTCCTTTGTATCTTTGTTCTAATTACTAGCGGACACAAATCAGATGCAATAATAAAATTCTGAGCATACAAAAATCATTATTTATCTACTAACTGTTATTATAAACTTGAAAATCTCTAAGTTTGCTACCCTATCACGTCAAAATACTGAACCCATTTTAGTGGTATAGAATAGAGTTTAGAAAATGCAAAATGTTTCAGTGCCAAGCTGCCTGTCTGTTCACTTATAACTTGAAATCTACTGGAGGGGTTTGGATGCGATTTTCACGATTATGTGAGACAAATTAATGCCCGCGGCAAATTTCATGTTTGTGAAAAATTTGAAAGGTTTATTTTTTTAAATTTTAATCTTAAAATTTTCCAGGATGAAAAGTAGTCTAAGTTACTTCCTGCAAGGTCAACATCCTGCCAATGAAAATCCTGTCAAATTCTGTTCACACACTTCGCCAAATCTTTTAAAAGAACTGAGTCATCAAATGAGCATGAGCACCCACGAGGTTTTCTGAAAGCCGGCACTCCTGGGTTTATAATATTGTAAAATGAGTTCATGTTTAATTGTTCATTGGACCCTTTTGATTTCATTGATGGTGGCTGATGGGTGAATTATCCCTATAGTTTATCATTTTAAAGTGACAATTATTTATTCATTCCCTTTTCTTCCATTTAGTCTGTTCCTTATTTTTTTTTAAATTAATGTACAGTTGTAGCAGGCAATAAACACTAATGCCTTAAACCTCTGTCTCATTGCAATACACAAAGCACACAAGTAATTGACTGTAGCAAATTATTAAATTGTTTGTCTTCAAGTAGTTATGGAAGTATTAGCAAATTCTAAGTCACTTAATACAGGCTTCTTAGTTTGTATCACTTGTTTAGTCAATGACAATAAATATCAGCAACAATGGAGCACGAAGAAATGCCATGAGGTGATATTAATATGGAAATGAAAGATAAAATACACCCATCACTCACCAACTTTGGAAGGAGGATACAAATACAGTAATACCCCACTTTATGCAACCCCGTTATGCGTGGCTTCACTTTAGCATGAATTTCAAATTTCACGTTAAAATGCCTCGTATTACGCGAATTGCTTAAATAAGAATATGTATATACATAATGTAGTCTTTGGCTTCTCTTTGGTCACGGCAATCCCTACCTTCTCTGACCATTCTAATCGAAGAATTGGAGATTTCCCGTCCTACGACATTGTTCTGTGGGGGTTCCCTCGTTTGTTCCATATGTTTACCTCGACTGGCAGTTGTGTTATAACGTTTGATGGAGATACATCATTTAACGCTACGTTAAAAATGTCGCCTATGAAAAAAAAAGAGCGTAACTTTGGAATTGAGATGAAGGTTATAAGAAGAATGTAAAATGGAGGCAACACAACAATTGTTGGCAGAATCGACTGTGACAACGATTTTTAAAAATAGGGGAAAAATTAAACTTTCCAGCGAAAGTTAAACACATATAAGTGCAACAAAACTTTCTCGTTCTAGATCTTCTATCCTAGAAAGAATGGAGAAGTTGCTAGCAGTCTGCATTGAAGATTTACATAAGAAGAATACACCACTGAGTCAAGATCTCAGATGCACAAAAGCAAAATCTTTGTATGAGATGTTAAAGACAGAAGAAGGTGAAGAGAGTTCCACTCCGACTTTTGCTGCCAGCAGAGGCTGGTTTCATCCGTTCAAGCAGCGATCCAATATTCACAATAACCAGATAACAGGTGAGGCCGCCAGCGCGGACACTCAAGCTGCAGCTGAGTTCCAGACAAGTTTCAAGATTTCATAGCACGAGAAAAAACTCCTGCTTGTCTCATCTTCAATGTTGATGAGACGGGCTTTACTGAAAATAAAAAAAAATGACATCTCGAACATTCATTTCTAAAGAAGAACATCAAGCCAGCGGTTTCAAAGCTGCGAAAGATCGACTAACACTTCTGCTGGTTGGTAATGCCACTGGTGATTTCAAACTGAAACCTTTACTGGTTTACCATTCAGAAACACCCCGTGCAATGTGAGGTAAAGACAAGGCAAGCCTACAAGTCGTGTGGCGGTCCAACAGAAAGGCGTGAGTTACACGGGAAGTTTTTCAAGATTGGTATTCTAATTGTTTTTCCCCGTCAGTCAAATACTACTGTGGCAGAAATGGGCTTGAATGTAAAGTTAAATTACTCTTAGACAATGCCCCATAACCTTACTTGATACGCTGAGAGACTTAAAAGTGTACGTGAAGTTCATTCCACCAAACACTAAATCAATATTATAGGGAGCAATAGCAAACTTCAAAGCTTATTACCATCGCCACACTTTTAGCCAACTAATTCATGAAACTGACGGGGAAGGAAGACAGTCTTTGCGAGAGTGGTGGAAGTCATACAACATCATGAAGGCTATTCACAACGTAGATGAGTATTGGAATGAAGTTAAAAAGAGTTGTATGAATGGGGTGTGGTGTAATCTTTGGCCAGATGTAGTGGAAGCACCTAGAAGAATTGTTCAAATGCACAGACAAGTGCTTGAAGACATACCTGCAATGATTGAGGGGTCTGAACTTGAAGATGTCACAGTAGAAGATCTTCAAGAACTTGTAGCAACTCACGATGAACCTTTCAGCAATGAAGATCTGATCAAGTTACAGCATTATGCCATAAACGATGTGGAAGAACAAGTAGAAGAGAGAGTTTTATCTTCAAGCGGAATACAAAAAGCTCTTTCAAAAATTTGTTCAGGTTTGGGCATATTGCAGAGCATATATAGTGATGATGACCGTGATTTGACAGTGTGTCAAACAATTAAAAACAGCGTTGGTTGTTATGAACGTATTTTACAAGAACGTAAAAGAAACGCTGCCCAAAAGAATATAGATGTATTTTTCCGTAAAAAAAAAAAAACATGTAATACTGCATAAAGTGTTCTTAGAATTAAAGTAATTGATTAAAATGATTTGTCTTTTTTTGCATTAACGTTTGACTATGTTTAATCGTAAACCCCGATATATGCGAATTTCACTTAACGCAATTTTTTGTGGAACGTATCCCTCGCGTAAAGCGGGGTATTACTGTATATACATGTGCATAAGCTTGCATAGGCACCCCCATCAACACAACCACATGAATGGTAATTTTGACGCTTTATCATAATGGTTAAAAACCACCATTCATATGGATGTGTTTATTACAGTTGCCTCCACAAGCTGTCATTCATTTCCATTTTCTTGGGTAAATATTATTATCTTTTTTTTTTTTTTTACTGCTGTTCTTCTCCCTTTAACTCTGGTGAGTGATGTGTTTAACTTTTCTTTTACTATGAGAATAAACTGTGACACTATAAAGTTTCTTAGAAACAATTAAGTTTAAAAATCAATTTACACAATAATAAGAGATGGACAACCCATAATTATCCAGCTTAAGAAAGCATCTATTGACAGTTCCTATCCTACTCCTTCTAGGTCATCATGCCTGAAATATTCCTGTGCACAAATATCCCCACTATAAGGAACTTTAGTGCACTTGAATACTACTTGGATATGCAACAACCTTTTTAATACTTGCTCACTTCCTTCATTGGCCCAATTTATTCAATTAAAATATTTCAGTCTTGAATCTACCATTAAATACAAGACACTGTTATGGGAACCCACATGGTACCTCATAATATCACACTCTTCTTGAACACAATGGAAGACAAAATACTTTCTAACAAATTGTGTGGTTCAGGTACATACCCATAGATAAAAAATTTTATGATCCAGAAATAAGACAAAAATCATTTTCTTGATTTCCTACATTATTTAATGACATATACTTTCTAAACTTCCTATGGTCCTACACCAGTAACCAACCCACCTTCCTCAACTCCCAGCAGAACAGCCAGTGCTATCAAACTGACAAAACTCCACCACTACCTGTGTCTGATAGCCACTGCCTCTTCCTCAAAAAATGGTTCCTTCCCTACTGCATAGCTACACAATGCAGATGCATATATTCTAATCACTAACACTATACACCAACAACCTAGCATTAGCCATCATTATCATGCAACTGCCTAAACTAATCTGTAAACAGATCTCCCAAGAAATAACCCACCCACTGCACCTGAGTATCTGCCATGTACAATAGGTACTTTGAATTACAAAGTAGTATTGCATGGCCTGGGTATATGTAGGTTTAGAATGTGTTTTTTAGTTAAAATGGGGCTACTTTTGCATTCTGCGTGTGATAGAGGGAGAGCTGCTTAAAAAATATTTGTATCTTACTACTTTTGCATTTGTTAATTACCGTTTCAGTTTTACCAAATTCACATTAGTTGAAATGGAGAAATTAAAATAACAATTTTAAGATATTCAGATGTCAAAACAGCTGCTAGCTGTCAGTTTGAAAGATATATGCTTTCTATTTATTATGTTTTGTTACCTACAAATCTTACTATCTTTGCATCTCATTTCTATCCTTATTTTATCTATCCTATTTTGATAACATGTGAAGAATCAAATATTTAATGCTTTTCAATTATTCTCCCCCCAGGTTGTATCTGAAAGACTGTGACTTTTTTTCTTTTTCTTAGTTTCCTTATTTCTTTTCTTTTCTTTTCTTTTCTTTTGATAACAGAAAAGGACAAAATAGCGAAGAACTCAACATTAAAAGAAACACCTAAAAAAATAGTATCAGGAAGAAGTTATGCTATGTTATGCAGGAATTCTTAGTAGAAAAGTCCTGTTTAGTAGGGCTATCCACATCAATAGAGACTGCTTTGAATTTGGAAAATAACAACTAAGTGCTGCCCCAATTACTTCCAGAAGAAATTGCTGAGGGAGCTAACACATAACACCATTGGAAGTTCAAGCTGTATTGTAAGGACAGAGAAAGTAAACAGACATTATAATTGATAGATGTAAAATACAGCCAACCAGTTGCATCAGTCAGGTAATTAGTCTTGACCGATTTATGTTAATATACTAGTGGGTGGACCCAAGTTGACGAAGCGTGCTTGGTGCAAGCACATCGTCATCTCCACCCACTAGTATATTGGCATGTACTTCTGAAGAAGACCATCTTAAGAAGGTCAAAACCAGTCAAGACCAATAATCTGACTGATGCAACTGGTTGGCTGTATTTTACATCTATCAACTATTTACCATTGCTGAGAGCAGTATATTTAAAATCAAAAAGACATTATAATTCCTTCTGACCCTGCATTAATGTATGGTTTATGCACATAGGCTGAAACTCATCAAATACTGGTTGGCAGAGGTGTCCATCAAATTAATGAATTCAAGTTTCTTATTAATACACGATATTATCAATATTTGCCATGCCATTCTTCAAAAGTGATGAGCAATGATGAAGATGTTTAGAGAACAATGATGAAGTTTTTTCTTTTGTTTTATACTATTTTATAATTTTTCTGCCATTAAAAAGTCTATTCTGACTTTTGAAATCTAATATGTGCCCTAAAAATGCATGGAACGCCTGTAAATCACAGAAATGCTCTCAAAGCATGGAAAGAATTGAACATTCAATTAAAGGAAAAAAATATTGACTCTGAATATGGGAATTCAGCATTGGAGAGGAGTTCTAAAAAGAATTATTATTATTATTAATTTAATTGCGATGGAGCTAACACTCTGGTGGCAATTCCCCCAGTCATCCAATTACCCCTTATCATAAATTTTCAATAAGTAGGTTATTAGCCTTGCAAATACTTAGCTTTTTGCTGAACAAATGGACATTTATTTCAAATAATAAAGAAAACTTCTTATAGTTGGTGGAACTGCTTTCTTAATTTTTGATCCAGCTACGCAAGAGCATATTGTGAAAGTGTGAGTTTGATAATTGTTCTGTATTTTAGATAAGTCATATACAAGATAAATTGGCAAATTTGATGGGAAAGTAATTTTAAACAAAATGGTTGATGTAACAAAAATGCTAAAGATTTGTTGATAATCACCAATCACATTCCAGACATCCCAAGTCATACTGAACAGCTCTCATTAACAATAAGAGTTGTTGCTTTTAGCAACATTCAAAATAAATAAGAATTGAAGACTTAAAAAAATTCATAACTTATCCATGATTCTTTAAACCTCATTGTGAATGATACACATTCTTCTTCTACAGAAACAACAACATTTTTCTGTTGTACAAGAACTTTACACTTTTTTGTGGTCCTTACAAGCTATGAGAAGAGCTAAAAAAAATATTTCACAATCATATATATTATTTCTATAAGGTATTTTTTGTCACAAGCTTGTATCTTCCTTCATACTTAACCAAAATCAACTAATGAGGTGTCCTTTTAAAGCTGATGGTCTTCACTTTGGTCAAATCATATTTTAATAAATGAGGTTTTCGGAATTCCACCCTTAAAGGGCGAAAATGTTAATATTTCTAAAATGCTGTTTTCTGTGTTACAAGTCATTTATCTCCCTAGATACCTATCTGAAATCGTTTAGTGAAGTATCATTTTAAAGATTAAGATCTCCACTTTACTGACGTCATATATTAAGACAGAAATTTTTCGGAAATCGACCCTTAAAGGGCAAAAGTATCCATATTTTTGCAATTCGTTTCTGTGTCACAAGCGATTTATCTCCCTTAATATCTAACCGATAAAGATAAATGAGGTATCATATTAAAGAATAATGTCTCCGCTGTGGTAACATTATATTTTAAGAAAGAAAATATTAATCCGACAATTAAAGGTCACAAATGTCAATTTTTCTAAAATGTGTTTTTTGTATCTCGAGCTATTTATCTCCCTGGATATCTAACCAAAATCTATAAATGAAGTAGGACTATGAGAAGTAATGTCTCAGTTTTGTGACATCATATTTTAAGAAAGAATGTTTTTGGAATTAAACCCTTAAAGGGAAAAAAGTATAAATTTGTCTATAACGCATATTTGTGTCACGAGTGATTTATCTCCCTTAATATCTAACCGATATAGATAAATGGGGTATCATATTAACGAATAATATTTCGGCCATGGTAACATTATATTTTAAGAAAGGAATTTTTTGTAATTCGACCCTTAAAGGGCAAAAATGTTAATTTTTCTAAAATGCGTTTTTTGTATCTCGAGCCATTTATCTCCCAGGATATCTAACCAAAATCGATAAATGAAATAGGATTAAAAGGAGTAATGTCTCAGCTTTGTGAAATCATGTTTTAAGAAAGAATGTTTTTGTAATTCAACCCTTAAAGGGAAAAAGTATAAATTTTTCTATAACGCATTTTTGTGTCACGAGCGATTTATCTCCCTTGATATCTAACCGATATAGATAAATGAGATATAATATTAAAGACTAAGGTCTCCGCCATGTTAACATTATGTTTTAAGAAAGGAATTTGTCGTAATTCGACCCTTAAACGGCAAAAATGTAAATTCTAAAAAAATGCGTTTTTTGTGCTAGAGCCATTTATCTCCCTGGATATCTATCCAATATCGATAAATCAAGTAACATTATGAGGAATAATGTCTCAGCTTTGGTCACATCATATTTTAAGAAAGAAGGTTTTGGAATTCAACTCTTAAATGGAAAAAGTATAAATGGTTCTACAACGCATTCTTGTGTCATGAGCTATTTATCTCCCTTGATATCTAACCGATATAGATAAATGAGGTATCATATTAAATACTAAGGTTTCCGCCATGGTAACGTTATATTCTAAGAAAAGAATTTTTTGAAATTCGACCCTTAAAGCGCAAAAATGTCAATATTTCTAAAATACGTTTTTTGTGTTTCGAGCCATTTATCTCCCTGAATTTCTAAGCATAATCGATAAATGAAGTAGGAGTATGAAGAGTAATGACTCAGCTTTGGTGACATCATATTCAACCTCACTATTCATCGCATTTTATTCACGAAATTTTTGCACGGGTCGTCTAGTTAACTCTAAAACCACTGAGTGCTACTGGATGGTCAGAGTACATGCGTTAAAACCATTATAATACCAACTTTATAAAACTTATGATGCATTATTCCAAATAATAGAAGACATTAACGGAGATATAAGGATTCAATTTAAAGCTAGAAGGGCAGAAAAAAAATATTGTAAATTACAAACTTTTATAGGGTGTAATTCTTTGGCATATTATTACTTTTGAAGTAAATTCAATCTTGAAACTATTGCAATTTATAATTAAAAATTTGTCAGGCAGCATAAAAGTTAATTACAATCTGGATATAATCAGATGAAAATTGTTGCTAATGAGATTGCAGAAAATTTTAAATTCAGTGTAGAATTTCCTGCCAAAACTGAAGTTAGCCAGAAGGAAATTTAACTCTAAAGAAGCTTTCAATGAATTATTTAAAAGAGGATGGCAAAGAAACTTTTTAAATTAGATAATGAACATAACCTTTAACTCCCTTGAAAAATGTACACTTTTTTGTGACATTTTGAAACTTTAAGATATAGAGACAAAACACGAGAAAATTATTGTCTGGTCAAAATTTTTGGTGCAAATGCAAATGATCTTCATGAAGAATTACATCTGCTATCATATTCTATGGAACCCTATATTATTTGTGCCAAAATAACTTAATTTGTATCCAAATACTGCTGCAGCTATGAGAATTTTATTAAAACTCCCTGCCTCCGTAATAAGTAGGGAAAGAAGTTGTTCCATTTGAAATTAATAAAACACTACTTAAGAAGTTCAATAAGCCAAACAAAACTCAGAAATCTGTCATTAATTTCTATTGACTACACATCCTCCATTAATGAATTTGCTAAAGTTAGAAGGTTAAAACTGTATTAGTTTATTGTACTTTAAATCATTATTTGAAGTGATTTATATTTTCAAAGTATAAAAATTTAAGGGGCAGCATTTTGATTGCATCATAATGAGAAAATCTACCACAAATCCCAGTGTGAAGAAAAGGGGGGAGGGGGACTGATAATTGTGATAGTGGGAGAAGGAAAAATCGGTAATACTGTAGTAAGTTTTGGTCCACAAGAAATAAATGTGCCAGGAAACAGGCTGTTTTATGAAAAATATAAACTGATCACATGTAAGTATCTTTCATGATGTTCAGAGGATACAGGTAGATATCAACTAGATTCTATCACGATTTGACAGAAATTCAGAAACCAACTTATAGGCTAACGAAAACCCAGGAGCTGATATAGACTCTGACCACAATCTGACTGTAATGAACGCAGGCTCAATTTCAAGAGACTAAAGAAGTAACACAGTCAAAACAGACTTTAAGTGAACAAAATTGATAGAAACCAACATGAGAGAAAAATTAGCAAAGTGTAGATGTGTATGTAAGAAATAACCCTGTAAGAAATTCAACAGAAGATGAATGGACGCACAAAGAGAAACATAAGGAAAGAAGCTATTTGAAACTTTGTATCACAAAAGAAACTTTGAAATTGGTTGAGCATTATAATGTCTGGGGCGAAGCAAGAAGGGAACAGTACAGACATTAATAAAATGCTCTATGATTATTAGCTGAGCAAACATGGTATATGCTCTCAATATACTGGTGGTCAAACTGTCCACAATCATCTTTTAGCCAGATGGGCGGGCAGACAGGGATCTTCATAGCCATCCAGGTGGCCAAAAGCACATGGATGACATCCACATTGTTGATTTGCTGTTGGCTGACAGGGCCAATGATGAATGCTGGGGTGAGGGTAAGAACCTTTATGCCATCTAGCTGTAAGCTGAGTTGTCTTCATTGTGCCAGATGTACACAACATGGGACTCTATCACTGTGCATTCTGTATACCGGGCATCTAAGATTTACTGAGCTAGTAACCAAAGTTGTGATAGACAACACTGACATAAGGCAAATTTCAACTGCAACAGAGAGAAAGCTCTCCCAAAGATGCCACCCAAAAGTCAAAGTCAAGTCTTAGATCAAGGTTATTTCTCATTCAGTACCAAATTAACATGCTCAGCATTTTCCAAACAGCACTGCATGCTTTTGTTCATGTCGTGGGGTAATAATTTGTGTTTTTGTAGTTAAAAAAAGTTAAATTTTATCTCGTAGGTTAGTTAAAACGTTGAAGAATATCATATTCTGGTAGTGTGAGGGTTAGTGATCCATTTTATTTATTATAAATCCATAAATTGGAGATCAGTGTTCGGTGGCTTTTGTCTAGATCCGGGATTAACATCTAGTATCAATATTCTTGTTACAGCAAAACAGAATTTCATTGTAAACTTGATTTGACAGCATTAGTTTTGTTTTGAAGTAAACTTGTGACATTCTTAAATGATAGTGGACTGTTTTATTTAATAGGAAATCAGTACAGTGTAAACCGAGTTTTTGTTTGTTTACATTTGAGGTTACTACTGAATCAGAGTTCTAGGGACTCAAATTTCATTGTAATTGTTTAAAAAGCTCTTTCGACATCATTTGTGTTGATTTGTTGTAATTCTATTAGTTGATAAGTGTTGTAGTTCACATTTTGAAAAAGTTGTGATTGATTTACATAGTATTTTTAGCATTTTTCTTAGAATCCTACTTTTACTTTTCTCTGTCAACTGATACATAAGTAGTTAATAAAAAAGTAAACATTTTAAAGCATTTCCTCCTAAGTTCTTAAGTGGTTTAAAAAGAAATTTTTTAATGTGGGTTTTTTTTCCCCAAGTTCTTAAATTTTTCTGCAATTATCATAATGGATATTAAGGGTAGAAATTGCCAAAGATTGGTAATAGAAGGAATGATGTGCCGGGTCTGCAGGCACTGGTTTCACTGGGGGTGCAACAATGTTGCTAACAGTGACTCTTGTGTCAGTATTGCCTGGAACTGTCACCCCATGCAGAATTATTGATCAGGAGCAGCAGATTCTGAAGCTCCAGTCAGATCTGGCATCTGCAGAGAGGGATTTAAAGACCCTGAAGGCTCTGTTCTTAGCCTTAGGCAGAACAGTGAGTGGAAAGAAGTCAGCTCTGGCAGGAGCTGTCTTTCTGATGGTTTCCAGCTGGAGACATCCAATGAGTTTCAGCCATTGGAGGATCTAGATGTTGATTTTGAGGACTATCAGGTTGGACTGAATGATCTGGGATCTTGTAAAGTAAAAAGGAAAACTTTTCAGGGGGTATCAAAAAGTAAACACACGAAGGTACTGTTACTTGGAAGAAGTCATGGGAGGGGAATCAGTCAGATGGTTCAGTCTGACCTGGGGCCAGATTATGAAGTCTGCAGAATTTTCAAACCAAATGCAAATCTTGGAAGTGTAGTAGCAAATGTGGAAGACATAAGGAAAGATTTCTCAGAGGAAGATTGTATTGTAAATGTGGGGGGACCAGGAAATAGTCTTGATAAGGACCTCAATTATTCAATTGAGGAAGACATTGCTCACATTTCCAGGAACACGCGTCAGATGAATGTAGGAATTGTGGGTTTGCTTGAGCGTTATGATAAATCCTGTATGTGGCATTAGAGGTACAAATGCATCATTTGAAAGGGTTCCCTGGCAGCCAACAAATTCACACATTGGTTTGATAGATGTGGCCTGCATTGGTAGGACTCCATCTGAATTTCAGAGGTAAGAGGAAGCTTTCACTTCTTATTGCTGATGAGATGAGGGATGCCAGGTGAGTGAAAGAGGTATTCCTGTTATAATTGATGATAAGTTGCGGCCTTTTTTTAGGGTAAATAAAAAAGATGTATTATGATGTCTAAAAGAAATTAGCGTCTCTGCTGATCAAAGCTTATTGACATTAGAAGTTCCAACTGACCTACCAGTATGTACTAATAAAGTAAACAATTCAAAGGCATTGAATCAAAGTGAGTTCGTACCACTATTCTCCATCAAAATATTAGAGGAATATTTAATAAAACTAATGCCTTATGCCTAGAAGAGATTCAAAATTCCAGAGATTTTAATGTAGATATTTTGTGAATGTCATTTGTCTGACACAGGAATATCTCAGCTGTCCATCACAAATTATAAACTAAGCTCTTATTTCTGTAGGTGTAAAATGGAGAAAGGGGGAGTTGCCATTTTTGTTAAAAATAATATTCAATGCAACAGTGTAGTTGCATGTAAGTATTGTATAGAACAACACTTTGAATGCTGTGTTACAAAACTTGAATATAGTAAAGAAGAGCTCATAGTAATAGCAATTTACAGGTCCCCCTCAGGAAATTTTAGACTTTTTATCTCAATTAGAATCTTTGCTACTATGTTTCACAAATAACAAACAAATAGTTTAATGTGGATATTTTAATGTTGACTTTCTCAATTACAGCAATGAGAGGCTAGATATGGAAGAATTTGTGTTGTCTTTTAACTTAACGGCACTTGTAAATTTCCCTACAAGAATACAAAATAATAGAAGGACTGCCATTGATAATTTTTTATGGATATTTCTCAGTACAGTAATTACAACATACTTCCAGTAATAAATGGTATCTCAGATCATGATTCACAGGTGTTATGTATCAAGTCCAGAAACATTATTAAACAGATAAAGAAAAGCTTTGTATATAGAATAAATATTAATGAAAACAATATAAAACATTTCATAGATTACTTAAATAATGAACACTGGTCAGAAGTGTACATTGCACAGGGGGTTAATCCAAAATTTGATTCCTTTCTCAATATATTTTCAACACTTTTCGAAGGAAGTGTCAAAAAAAGGAAAGTTGTCAACACTCCAAACAGTGAACCATAAAAGGGATGGATAACAAAGGGTATTGAAAGTATCTAGTAAAACAAAAAGGGGCCTTTACTTAAGAGTATCAGATAACTATACACTGAAAGCTCATTATAAATTTTATTCTAAAATATTAAGAAATGTAATAAGAACAGCCAAGAACAGATATGTATCAGAGAAATTAAGGCAATAAGATGTATGGAATATAATAAAAACTGAAACAGCAAATCACTCTAAAGACATAAAAATAGAAAAAATGGATCTGAGCATAGTGAAGTAGGGGAAGTTTGTGAAATATTTAACAAACATTTTACTTCAGTTGTAGCCAAATTAGGCAAAGAAAAGTAATGCCCAAATAGTGCCCTAAGGCTTCTTCAAACAGATTTCCCAAATTGATTTGTGGAGATTCAACTGCCACCAGTAACAACAGAAACAGTAGAAATAACTAAAAATCATGAAAAAATTAAAACCTAAAAATTCTTCCAGCTATGACAATATTTCAAGTAAATTACTGAAAAGTTGTTCAGATTGTATCAATCATGTACTTTCCCACATTTGTAATGAATCCTTAATGGAAGGTGTGTTTCGAAATAGACTAACACATGCAGTTGTTTAAAAAAGGAGAAGCAACATGCGTAGATAACTATCATCCCATTTCATTACTTTCATGATTCTCAAAGATTTTTGAAAAAGTCTTGTATCGTAGAGTAATAAAAAATGTTGCACAGTATAATATCCCCACTAATTCACAATTTGGGTTCCGAAAAGGACCATCCATAGAAATGGCTATTATATTCATTTTTAAATAACACATTTGAGCAACTGTAGGAATATTTTGCTATCTCGCAAAAGCATTTGACTGTGTAAATCATAAATTATTTTTGAAACAAAAATTGAATACTATGGTATTTATGGAACCACAGGTAAATGGTTCAAATCATACATGCAAAAAGTTTCCATTTTTTTATTTTAAAATAAGTAAAGATACTTCATCAGATTGGGAGAAAATAAAACATGGAATTCCACAAGGTTCTCTCCTAGGACCCCTCCTCTTCTTGTTGTACTTGAATGACCTTCCTGGAAACTTATTCAACAAAGTTAAGATTGTTTTATTTGCAGATGACACTAACCTGACTGTGATAAAAATGAGAATTTAATATAAATGAAGTACTTAGTGAAGTAGCAAATTGGTTTAAGACAAATCCATAAAAAATAAATTTTGAAAACACAAATTATATTAGGCTTAAAACAAAAAATTATGCACAGCCACACTTACAAGTAAGCTATAAAAATAACACAATCTTAGAAGGAAAGAGTATAAAATTCCTTGGTATTAAAATAGATGAGAAACTCTGTTGGTACAAACATATTACTTAACTACTGAAAATTGGATAAAGGAAACAAAGGAACTGCCGCGAGGCACTGAAAATAAGATAGGATAGGGAAAATAAACAGTTACCCGTCACTTACCACAGATGAAGGCAGGAGGGCGAGACACGTAAAAACACAAAAACAAAAGAATTACACAATATTTCGACTTTTTAGTCTTCCTCATGTAGGAGGCGAGACATATGGCAGGGGGAAAGATGTGGTCACATCCGAGCCTGCCACATGAATCATGTGGCAGGCTCGGATGTGACCACATCTTTCCCCCTGCCATATGTCTCGCCTCCTACATGAGGAAGACTAAAGTCGAAATATTGTGTAATTCTTTTGTTTTTGTGTTTTTACGTGTCTCGCCCTCCTGCCTTCATCTGTGGTAAGTGACGGGTAACTGTTTATTTTCCCTATCCTATCTTATTTTTAACTACTGAAAAAGTTAAGTAGTGGCATCTTTGCAATGCCAACATTTTCTCAAACAGCAGATCTAGGTGTACTCCTCATATTTTAATTCAGTGATGCCAAATGATATTATTTTTGGGGGGGAAACTCTTCACAAAGTAAACAAGTGCACAGAAAAGAGCAATTAGGATGCTGTGTAGGGTAAAACCAAGAATTTCTTGCAGATACCTTTCTTTAAAAAAAAAAAAAAAAAAAAAAAAAAAAAAAAAAAAAAAAAAAAAAAAAAAAAAAATCTGGTATACAACTGTTTAAAACCCTTCCCAAGAGCATAAAACAGTCTGCAGATAATAAAGATGTATTTAAAGAAAAACTGAGAAATTATCTTATTGGCAACTCCTTCTACTCCATTAAAGAATTTGGACATAATAAGTAAGTGTATTCAATATGACCTGTTGCAAAACTCAATTGTAAAAATTAATTTTTATTTTTATTCTCTTTATTTGTCTTTGTAACATATGATTGTTTTCACTATGATTATGACTCTTATTCTACGTATGTGTATTAACCATGACATATTTGACATCCCAGAGGTCTTTCCTCAGCAGGAATCCATGAAACAAGGTTGATAGATAAAATAAAATAACTGCACAATACATAATACTACTATATGGCCAATGTACCTTTTCCAATTTTCACAAGGAACATTACAAACTCCTTATATATCAAGGACATGCTCATCTTTGGGAAAGCCCATAATGTTGTTCAGTTTTCGTGCCAAAAGGAAAATTGTCTTAATCCCATTTATGGCCAAAACCTGTAACCACACATTGGCAGAGAACCTGAAGCAGTCCTGAAGAAGGAAAGGCATGAAGTTATGTATGACACATTTATTCTTTTAGCCTATGGAAGGGACAACCTGGAAGGGTTTCTCCGTCACTTTAACTAGAGTAAAAATTTCAAGTTCATGATGGAAATGGAAAAAGGAGGCCAGCAGCCTTTGTTGGATATTCCTATAGTGATGAAACATTATGGGGCATTTGAACAATTGTAAGAGGCGGGCTAATGCTTGGGGTTCTGCACAAAGCTTGGATCTTAGCTCTGACCGTGCGTAGCCTTGGATGTTACAGTTCTAACTTAAATACAATAATCCGGTTGCCACATAGCATATTTAAACCAAAAGCTATGGAAAGGTGAAAATTAAATGATGTTCACTAGTTAAATGCCATTAAAATCACTAAAGTCAAAAACTGTACAGGCGATCAGACAAGTTACCAGAAGAAAACTTCGATTAACCGTTCGAGCCAGACCACACCCCAAAGTTCACTTTATACTGATTATTACTGTAAAGTACATATGGAAAAGTTCGTCACATGCTTTTATGGCATTTGTTTAGCCAGTGACCGACACTTGAGAAATCCCGAGGCTCCATATGGAGTAATGCTATTTCAAAACTTCATTATAATAAAACTTGAATATGCGAATCTACATTATTCCAAATTAAACTTTTGCATCGTAGTGCTTAGTATGAAACTTGCAGGCCTACTAGGCTACATGTTATTACTACTATTACTATTACTCCGTGATTCACTAAAAGTGTGTGGCGGAAGGTGCATTCCACCTATCTGGGAAGGTAATTGTTTCGAAGGGATATACGGGATATGGCAGGAGGCGCCCATGGGCTATTGTGAGGAGCCATCCCAGCATTCGCCTGGAGCGATGTGGGGAAACCATGGGAAACCCAGGTCAGGATGGCCGGAGTACTTAATCGAAAGCTACTCCTGTCAGATTTTATGTTTAGTTGCCCAGTAAATCCTTTCTATTCCACTCCCTAATCGCTTGTGGAAAAAATGAGTACTGAAATGAATCGGTTCTAGCCCTGATTTCACTTATTTTATTTTCACGGTCATCCCAACATATGAGTGTTGCTGGTAGCAATATTTGTTTACTGTAATTCCGAAATACGTCAGTCCAGAATTTTTCAATTAGCTTCTTTCGAGAACAATGCCTTCGGTCCTCCAGGTCTTCAAAACCTAACTCCTTAATCATTGCACTTACACTTTCCCTCCAACTATATATACCTGTCATGAATCAGACGGCTCTTCTTTGGACCATCTCTAATGCCTCCATTAATCCCTTTTGATGGGGACCCCATACAGAGCAACAATATTCTAAGTGAGGCAGCACTAGTGACTTGTATGCAATCGATTTAACTTCCGGAGTGCTTTGTTTTAAATTACGACCTAGAAATCGAAGCATACAATTTACTTTTCCAATTACATTCTCGATATGCTCATTCCATGACAAATTATTACGAATTGTTACCCCCAGGTATTTAGCGGAATCTACCGTTCTGAGGACAGTACCATTAATTGTATATTCAAAGCTAAATGGTGTCACCTTTTTACTTACACGCATCACTTGGTACTTTTTAGCGTTTCACTCCAACTACCAATCTTTACACCACGCAATTATTTTCATAATATCGTCTTGTAACAAACCGCAGTCATCCTGGGTTGTGATTTCACGATAAATAATAGCATCATTGGCAAATAATCTTTTCATCCCCCTTATTATGTCACACAAATCATTAATGTATATGAGAAACAACAGAGGCCCTATCATGCTTCCCTGAGGAACACCGGACCTCACTTCAGTAAGTGATGAATACTCATTGTCGAGAACTACACACTGTGTTCTGCCCTTCAGAAAGTCTGCAACCCAATCGCATATTTGTCTAGATATGCCGTAACCGCAAATTTTCCTAACTAACCAAGTGTGAGGCACAGTGTCGAAAGCTTTTTTAAAGTCTAATAGAACTAATTCAACCTGAGATTGCTCATCTATAATAAGGCTCAAGTCGTGAATTAAAAGAGAAAGTTGTGTTTTCGCCTTTTCTGAATCCATTTTGTTTTGGGTTTAAAAGCTCACCTTCATCCAAAAACCACATGACATTTGAATAGATGATATGTTCTAAAATCCTACAAAATATTGAGTATAACGAGATCAGCCTATAATTTTGAGGATCATTAACATTCCCATTTTTAAACACTGGACTTACGATGGCGGTCTTCCATTCGACTGGTATTTTTCCTTGATCCAAGGAGACGATATATAATTTCATCAAATACGGTGCCATTTCCTTTGCATACCTAGAGTAGAATCTTGTAGGAATACCGTCTGACTGGGAGCCTTATTAGGATTTACATTCATAAGCAGTTTAGTTATTCCCTCAACATCGAGAACGAGATCATTCATAATTTTGTTGGTACAACTGTTAAATATCGGAATCTCCTCCAAGTTTTCTGTCGTGAAAGTTTTTTTAAATACATTATTCAAAATTTCTGCTTTCTCTACGCTAGTTTCTGATAATTCCCCATTTTCCTTAATCAACAACGGCATCACCTTACGAGAGCCTCTTATTAATTTGACATATGACCAGGACTTTTTTGGATTAGTAATCAGATCTTCAGATAAATTTCTGACTTGGAATTCTTTAAACACATCACGCATTGACTTATGCGCTTCCGCTCGCAACTGGACTATTTCAGCATGATTAGACAAGTCCCCCGATTCCTTTACCATGGCATATAAACGCCTTTGCCTCCTGAGCAAAAGTTTCACTTCCCTATTGAACCATGGTAAGTTCTCACTAACATTAATAAACTTCTTGGGAACAAACTAATTTAAGCCGGTCCATATTATTTTTTTAAAATCAACATTTGTATTTAGTGTATACGTTTTAAAATTTTCGCCGAATGATCAACCATAAATGCATCGTTTGCCTTATTGAAACAGTATACGAGTGTGTCTTTATCATGCTTCAAATTCAGCCTAGATTTAAAAGTTACCACGACCACCTTGTGATCACTTATGCCATCTTCTATACAAACTGTATCTACAATATCCAAATTGTTTGTAAGAAAAAGATCCATAATGGACGAGGAATCTTTGATGCTCCGCATTGGTTCTTCGACAATCTGTTCAAGAGAATTTTCGCGAATGATTCTAGGAACGTTTCGGTTATCTACCTATCTCTTCCGCATGACTTGAACGTAAATGTATCCCAGTTAACCGAGGGTATATTAAAATTGCCTCCCATGATCAATGTATGTCCCTGAAATTTTTGAGAAATACTATTAAGTGACTGTCTAAAATACTCCACGTTATCTAATCCAGAATCAGGAGGTCGGTAAAATGATCCTATTATGAACTTTAAATTTCTGCCAATTTTTACCTTCACCGATATTAACTCGCAAAAATTTTCCGTTTCATTTACTACAGAGCAATTGATGGTTTTATTAACTGCCACGAACACTCCTCCACCCATTGAGGTAGATCTGTCTTATCGAAAAACATTGAATTGAGGAGCAAATACTTTGCTAGATTCTACCACTGGCATCAACCAGCTATCGGTTCCTAGTATTATATCGACATCGTTAGTCACAACTGTAGCATGGATATCAGGCTACTTTCGCTCTAATACTCCGACAATTAAGGATCATTATCCTTAGCGGCTTAATATCGGTAACTGAAGAGTCTAAATTTCGCATTTTTACTATTTGCATTCCGAAAGGAAACAGGTTCCTAGGGCGACTAACTGAATGCACAAGTCTATATCACATTGCTCTCCTCACTTCTCAAAGATTCCTGGCTCTCTCACGAACCATGGCAAAGGATTCTTTTCCTCATTCACATGGGTAGCTTCTGGCGGGCTCATCAGATATCAAATCGCATGTCTGAAATCCTTGCATCATCTAATTTGACCTTGACTATAAAAATAATCTCTTTGAAATTTTACAAATAGCTAGCTCTTGAAGTAAACGTTAACTTTGGTTCCCATGAAAAATTTCGTAACTTTAATATTTTAACCGAAAAATAAATACTTTAAATACGAACTTTTGGAAAGATCATTCCAGGCGATTGCTGAAGGTTGATGAAACATAAAATATTATTCTGAAAACTATAAAACCCTGCTTTCTAGCTCAAATAAACATAGAAACTAATAATACAATAATATTTAATCCAACTCACGGTTCTGAGAATAAAATTTTGTCATGCAGTTACAAAATTTGATAGATACCTTACACAATCTGTGTATAGAAAACAAACACACACAGACTTGTTTCTGATGATGCACAGTCTTCACCAAACAGCACAGTACAACATGGTGTTTACCACACTAGTCCACAGGATGCGAGTGATATTTGGTAAGGAAAATTACAACATTTATATAAGAACTTCAGAACATCAGATATGACTGGCCGTCAAAAAATAAAACCAGGATTATTAGCAGTGATAATTATCCACAAGACTCTCTAGCCTTCTTGTCATTCACTGGTACTACATTTTCATGGTTTCGATGACTTTTGGCAAAAAAAAATGCTATTAAGACCATCCTCTTAAGGCCACCAAAACTGAAGACCATTCTGTACTTCCCCAAGGACTACTTTGCCTTCATATGCCAGGAATTTATAGTATTCTTTGCAAATGTCGGAAATTGTACATTGGGCAAATTAGTATAGCACATTACCCAGCGGTGTTTGGAACATACCTGACATTTGTATTTAACAGTAGGAGAAAGCTGAGGTGATATAATATAACCTTGAACTATGACATGGCTTCAGCTTTGAATCCACCAGAGTGATGGCAGATGCCACAAGCTTCTGGGATAATGCACTCTCTGATAAGGTCGAAATTCATTTCACTTCTAATCTTGTGAACTGGGATTATGATTGCTAACTCACTGATCCTTGGATATCAGCTATAGAGGCTGCATGAGGACAGAATGATAAGTTGCTGAGGGCTACTAAGGCCACAACTAGAATGTGCATGTGACATAGGAAGAGGACCCAAAAATAACTGGAATTTTTTTTATAGAAAGCATTTACTTTATTGCTTTTCAAACAAAACCTTAATCTCATTCAAACTACTATCTATTAGCATTAATGCACTTGTCCAAACGTTCATTCCAATGTTGGACGTACCTTTCAACTTCGTCCTAGCACCTTCGTGATATTGCGTTTTATGTCTTCCCGTCAAGTCCCTTTACATCTTCGGGAACAAGAAGAAGTGTGAGGATCGTAAATCTGGTAAATAGAGCACATGGGACAAGGTAGTTGTCTTTTTTGAGGTAAAAAAACTGGCCAACAATGAGAGTCATGTGTGCGGGAGTGTTGTCGTGATGCAGGAACTGCTCGCCAGAATTCCACGAAGCTGGACGTTTTCATGCCAAACTTTCGCGCAGCCTTTTCATAACCTCAAAATAGAATTTTTGATTTACTGTCTGGTTTTCGGGGAGAAATTTTGAGTATATGATCCCATTGATGTTAAAAACAGATCAACATCATCAATTTCACCTGACGAGCTTTTTTTGGACCTTCATTGACTTGACTGTTCTTCACTTCCTGGATCGTACCCGTAGCACTGTGATAATTTTTTTGAAAAAATTGGATCATCCTTGATTGCATTCTTCATTTCAGGACAGGCTTGATTACAACGATCCCTTTGATCTCTGGTGAAAAGTCTTGGCACAAACTTGCTGCCACTCTTCGCATCCCCAAATCAACATTCAAAATGCAGTGAATTGAGCTCCAGGACAACTTGGATAAGTCCTTGAGTTGGTCGATTGTCCTGTGTCGATCTTCATTGATCAGATTACGGATTTTGCCAATTTTGTCCTCACTTCAAGCTGTTGAAGGGTAAACAGAATGGGGCTCATCTTCATTGGCCATTTCTCCATTTTCAAACTGAGAAAACCATTCTCACACTTGAGTTTTAGTAAGAGCATGTTTTCTTTAAGCTGTTTTCATCATCACAACAGTTTCTGCTGTGTTATTGCCAAGCAAAAAACAAAACTTCACAGAATCAGTCATCTTTTCATGTCACATCAGCACTGTACACACATGTGAAGAACTGCCAGTGAAACCACACTAATCACTATTGCGTGATGCCGCTTGGTGGAATGGTTCAGCAGAGGTACTACAAAAGCCTTCTGGCAGCACAACCTGCTAGAACAAAAATACGATGCACAGCATTACACTCCAGTTATTTTTGGGTCTCCCCTCATACGTTCATTTGGCTATCTCACAAGCCATAAAGCTCCCAGTCTGCTGTCCCTTCAGGCACATGGCGGATAGTTTGACCATTGATATATCATGTGTAAACTTCATGTTCACTTGGCTAACTACCCCAATTAATTCTCAGCACTAAGAAAGACTTCATTCATGTAAACAATACAGACATTTTAGAAATTAAATGAACAAGAAATACATAAAATCAAAAGTAAAATGCCTACAAGAAAAGTGTGAAGAAACAGAAAATGGAATGTAAACTAAAGGAGAATGAGAAAAATTTAGATAAATGAATAAAAAGATGTATAAACTTTGAGGATAGTGAAGAGAAACCACTTTATAGCTCAGAGGATAGAGCTAACTGGTAGAACAAATACATAGGGATACTAAGTGATCTGAATGGTGTGAACAACAGTGTGCTGCATCTATAATGTAAAACACCCTGTTTTGAGGCATATATAGAGCATTAGAGGTGGTAGGAATTGATGAGATTCCTGCAGAACTCCCAAAATATTTCATCTTCTCCTGTGGTGCCATCTAGTATGAATCTACAAAACGAGACTAGTCAGCTGAGTGCAAGATTGTCATTGCGGTGTGAATCGTCATTACTGCACACTATGGTGGAAACTAAGTGCTACATACGCTGCAACGGGAAGTGACGCAGATCAACAGAAGAAGAAAAATCCATGTAGCTAAGTATGCATTATTATTTTTCATGTCACTATAAATCATCTGCCGTGAGAATTGAGATGAAGTGTTTATTGCGAGTGCTGAATCTTCAAGTATTTTTGACGTTTACTCACATTGAGAACTATTTATTAAACAACTTGATTAACTTTGAATTTTTATTGATTCTACAGATTTCGTCATATGAGTGAACTCAATAATACCAAACATAAGTTTGGTGGTTCTATGTTTCTGTAAACATAAACTATAAGCTGTGCTTACAAACTGTCTCTTACAAATACATTCTTCATAACCTTACTTCTTTGCACGAATATCCTTTTTGTGTGTTTCACAACTAACTTAATAAGCAATATCATTCCCGTTTGCATATTTCCTTACACGATTGGAATTGTTGTTTTTTAATTCCTTATAAGTTTTTTTAATGCATTTTCCACACTAAGCGATGCAGCTTGATACTGTTTGGGTCAAGCGCGTATTGTATTTAAATAAAAACCTAATACTGTGCTCCAGGTTTTCACTTTAAAGTGATAAATTTATTATTAGCACCAGTTGATTTTTTTAACTATGTAATTACAATATTGTACCTTCTTTTGTGTCTGCTCCAAGCAAACTTGATATTTGTTCTGTTTTAGTAATTTTGTGTATCGTTAATATTGCTTCTAAATCTGAACAATCATGGCTGAAGTAAATGCTACACAAAATACACTGGTCCATGTTGAAGCTTCACAATTGCCTACCACATTGGAGGCACAACCACAATTGTTGCCTTGCAGCGATGTATCAGTTCTTCAACCAATAGGCTCGCAACTTATAGGAGCAATGGAACACACAGCTAGCACCTCCAAATAATTCACAGTAATAGAGCAAAGGTCTGATGAAACACTAATGCAGGCTGAGGCTTTTCACATACCTGGCATGGAACATTCAGGATTAAATAATCCTTTGCCAGAAAGCATCGTGCATTCTGAGACACCGTCTGATAATGAGTTTCTATGGTTTAGCTGGAAGCAATTAGATAGACAGTATCTCACACAAGCCATTACGGCATTCGGTAAAAACAGTCAATCAACCAGATATTCAGATAAGATTAACAATCAAATACACCTCCTTATGAATATGATGAATTCCCAATTTAAAGCTCTTAATGCTAAATTTGATTCACAATTAAAGCTTTTAATGCTAAATTTGATTCACAATTTGAAGCTATGAATTCACAATTTAAAACTTTTAATGCTAAACTGGATTCACAATTTGATTATTTCTCAGCAGATATCAAGTCTGGCATCAAAACAGACTTAGATAGACAAATTTCTTACTAGAGTTCCCAAGTGCAGTCTGGCATGGAGGTAACTACATGTTTGAACCATCAGATGTCTGCTTTGGATAAGAATACAGAACATACAACTAATACAATTGCATCAGTTATTAAGGAGGTAGCAGTAATGAAAAACCAATATTCTGGACTGGAACAGAATGTACAAACTTTACATTCTCATAACGTTCAAGTCTCCCATCAATTGCAAACCATGGAGACAGATTTATAGGAGGTCCAAGGAAATATTACTAATTCCAAACAACAAGTAGATTCTTTGGTCAGAGAGGGAATCGGTGCCAGCAAGTACCCTGAGTTAGGTGACTTGCCAATATCAACACCGATAAAATTTGAGGTACAAAAGGGAAATCACTAATTGTCAACAAGTAGATACTTTCGAAATTATGACCAGTAGAAATACTGAGCAAAACTACTACCTAGGGAAGAAAAATTTGACTCAGAAAAGGATGATTTCTTCAAGAAACAAATTCCTTAATAAGAATAAAGCAAAGCAGAAAATAATTTTTCACAAAACCACTTCCTGAAGAAGAAAACAGTGAAGCAGAAATGAATAATTTCTTCAAGAATCCACTACCTGATGAGGAAAAAAGTTAAGTGGAAAAGTAAAAGGTTAGCAAAGCAGGCTGTAAAGATGACCAACAGTTTTGGAAATGATATTAAAAAGAAAAAAAGAAGAAAAACATTTTAGTGTTGACAAGAAAAGTAGAGGAAACAGGAGAGATGAGGATGAAGAAAATAACTGATAAAATGTTAGTTGAGTTGGAACTAGGACATACAGGAATAATGGCAGTATACGAATGATTTTGAAAAAGAAAAATTTAGAAACAATAAAGATAAAATGGGAAGTGATAAAGTTTCTCGAAACCCAAAGGAGGTTATTGAGTCAAGAAATATTGATGATGGAAAAGGAAATGAAGAAAGTGACTTTTGCTAAGCAATAAATATTAACGTTTTGGAATTGAAAATGGGAAGAATAAAAAAAAATGAATTTTAACATGCAACAAAATGATGATTAAAAAAATGATTATATTGATTATAGGAATCATACAGTCCTTGAAATGACACAAGAAGAATGCCAAAGATAATAGGGTTAATAAGGAATGTTGAATATGGCCCACTTGTTTAAAGGTAGAGAATACTTACTACTAATAGTTATAAATACCGAGGAAGTTAAAAGAGTAGTATTAATCATTTACACAATTAAAGACCCATTATGATAGAACAAGAAAATGAACAAGACATGTAGTTCAGCATTATATACAGTTTGAAGACGAAGAGAATATCTATATCACATAGTGAACAGGCATTTAGCAAATACGAATGTAAGAATAATGGACAATACAATTAGGAATATTTTATTGTATTGTATACCTTTCCTTCCTGGTAGACAGTTTAACTGCACTAAAATGTGTGTGTGTGTATGTTCACAAACTCTGGACTCTTGTGGATAGTGATTGCCGCCTTTTCGACATCACACACCGTGCGTCGAAAAAGCATGCATAGATATCTATATTTTAAAGATCGACAAGTTTGGTTAGGGTTAGATTTGGAAATGCAGCCTTTGAGTATTTTTTGTTCTCATATGTCATAATTAATTGAGTCACTTCAAAGTTACAAGGTGTTATGTTAATCCAATGAAAAATGTGACAGCATGACGGGACTTTGGAGAAAGTGCTTTGTTTTCATCAGTAATGTATTTGTTCATATGTTTTATGGTTTTTTTTATTAGAGATTTATATATTTTTGGTCATTTTCAATCCAAAAAAAAAAATCTAGGAATATTTTGGGAGAGGTTGTAACATAACAATTCATTAAAATAAATAAAATTACATATTTGGACAGGTAGAGGCCGTAATGTTAGTAAAATAAAAGATTAAGGATTTAATAAAAAGAATAGCAGATCTAATAAAGATTATTTGCTTTGATATGTTGGAAATATAGGATTTCTGAAAAACAAAGAAGTGAGAAGAATTGTTGGTAAAAAAGGGCGAACCTGCAATACAGGGTAATCGAGCAGAGGATTAAGTTATGAAATAATAATAGTCGTATTGTAAGAAATTTGGAAATAATAGTTGTGGAGATTGATCTTGAGTAGGAAAGAACCTGCTAATCTTTCGGAACAAATTTAATTAAAAAACATTCCAGACATGGTCAAATATTGTTGATATGAGAGGAATTGTTGGAACAGGACAAACGAAAGGAATATATTTGGCAATAGATGCAATGTTAACGCTTGTATAACAACTATTTATTTACATCACAATAAAACCATAATTGTTGCGACAGAAGCATTTGGCGATTTGAACTGGCGCACTTGGAAATTGCAAGGGCCATCTGCTGCATGGTTGGACTAAGTGAAAACAACCGAATCTTCTAGAATTGAGGTGAGGGTATTTAATGAGTGGACTGGAGCTAGAGTGGTAAGTTGTGTGTAACCAGTCTGCTTGTGCAGGTTGCGGAAAGTATCATGTCTCACTGAGTCCAGTATGCCCAGCTGTGACGGAACCGTGGCGCTGAGGAGACACTAGTACAGAGTAGCTGATGAGAGTGCGATCTCCAGGTATGGCAGTGTCTTGTTAAGGATTCAACTGATCAGCTTGTATAGTGTAAATAGCAGTGGACTGGATTATTTTGGTGTCTATAGAAGTGATTCCTTACACTTAAAATTTCTGAACATCATTTGTAACCATAATATTAGATTTAACTGTTTAAAAAATGTTAGAATTGGGAAATGGTTGCTAATTAATTTGGAATTTGACCCATGGGTGTCAGAAGTGGGGTTAGAATTTGCCATCCGTGTGACTTTTATTTGTGAACTTTGTAACTGTGTTCATTCCTATGACCATGGCTATTGTGGGAGTAAAATTAAGTTAACTGAAAGTAACTGAACTGAAATAGGAGTTGGAAGAGCAGGACCTAGACACCACTGGAAGCAAGGCCAATTTGCGGATGCCACTTTTTTGGGCTTTGGAGGCTGAAGGTAAGAATCCGGAGGTCCGCTGTTCGAAAGAGCCACAAGCATGAAGAACCAAGATGGTGAAGAACTAGTCCAAAAGCTCCAGATTGCTCGAAGAGAAAATAGGGAAAATTTACAGAAACCAAACTAAAATGTCAAGGTTACTCAAAGGTAAGATGGCTGAAATACAGCAGCAGTTGGAAGAGAAATTAGAAAAAATTATTAACAAACATTCTAGAGCATTCAAAGAGGAGTTTGAAAGAGCTGAAAGGGGCATCCAATTAAAAATCGCCACCACCGAAGAAAAATTTAATTCCCTTCAGAAGTCCATGGAAACAGGTACTAACAAAAATAAACCAACAACCGGAGGTACTACTAAGGGTGTCCATATAAAACAACTCATGTATGATGGGAAAACTCTATGGTCTATGTACCTGAAGCAGTCCGAGGCCAATGGATGGATAAAAGCAGATAAAGCTGTTAGCGTGGAAACTGCTCTCTGAGGCAATGCTCTGAATATTCTCCAGACCATTCCAGACAAAGAGCAAAAAGATTACTCATTTTTGGTGGCAACACTGGAAATGTGATATGGAGACAGACAACTTCAGCAAGTTTTCCATACCCAGTTGGTCAACAGACAACAGAAACGTGGAGACACTGTAGGAATTTGAGGCAGACATCGCACGTCTTGCTTGGGTGACCTACCCTTCAACCCCAGATGATTTCACCAAGCAGTTGTCTATGGGAACTATCATCAGGGTGTGAGCGCCCCAGAATTGCAATGAAATTTCCATCTTGCTCATCCTCAGACGCTGGTGGACACGTTGGCATGTGCATTGGAGTTAGAAGCCATCACACAGATTTCAAGGACATACGCATGGCTGTGATGCATCAACAAAGAAGAATCCCTGAACAAGAAGGTTGAACGGATCATCTTGAAACTTTTGCCGAGCAATGATGGTCCACACCAGAGAAGGGAGGTATGCTGCTGGAGCTGTGGTGAGTTAGCCATGTGAGAAGCTGCTGCCACAACAAAACCAAGAACCAGGAAAACTAGATTGTTCCAGTGCTAAGGAGTGAGCGCCATAGAGTGGCGCTGTGGCTCCAAAAGAGTATGTGCAGGTTATCTCCCTTATGCGCCAGAAACAGAGCCTCTTCATGGATGAAATCATTAATGGCATGCAGCGTAACATGCTCCTGGATAGTGGAGCCACTCACCTGATCGTGAAGAGGGGCACCGTTAAAGGAGCCCTCCGATTGATGAGAGTTCTACTGAAGATAGTGACAGGTGAGCTGGCAAACACCTATGGTGAAGTCAAAATTAGCAATGGGCTGGGCAGTAAGTAGATTAATCACCGAGTGATAGTGGCTGATATTACCAAAGAGGTCATCCTTGGCATAGATGTTGACCAAATTTGGACTAACCCTGGATTTGAAATATAGAAGTCTTACATTCGCTGATGAAGAAATCATCCTACACAGTCAGGCCAAAGGAGCAGTGTGTAAGGTCCCAAGTACAGATGAAATTTTCTCTCCCAGAAGCAACAATGTGATCAGTGTTCAAGTAGATGGCAGTGACTGGAAAGTGATGGGATCATCGAACCCATGAGAGAAGAAGTAGTTTGCCGAGGGGCTTTAATGGTAAGAGCTGCTGTCTCATCAAGGGCCAAGTGCCAGTTCGAATGATGAATCTGAATGAGTACCCAGTTAACTTGAAGAAAGGCATTCAGGTCAAATGGTGTAGCCCAGTATCGATGATTGTGCACGGGGAAACACTGGAGGATATTAGTTGGGACATTGGAGACATCGAGAAGTAGATGGAAGATTGAAAGAGCACAACTAACCAATGCTCAAAGGACCAGGATTGAGGCAATGCTGAAAATATATCTGAATGTCTTAACCATTGAAAAGAACCAGTTTGGCAAGACAAATACGGTGAAGCATCAGATCAACAACTGAGGATGCTCAGCAAATCCAACAGTGCCCTCAACGATTGCCACTGTCTAAGAGGGAACGAGCCAAGAAGATAATCTCTAAAATGTGTCAACAGGGTGCTATTGAGCCTTCTACGGGCCCTTGGACTTGGCTGGTGATGCTTGTGAAAGGAAGGCTTGACCAGATTCTGTGTTGACTACTGACAGCTAAATAGTAACACCATCAAGGACAACTACCCTTACCCAAGATTGATGACACCTTGGATACTTTATCCGCATCACAAGAGTTCTCTATGCAAGGCCTCAAGAGTGGGTACTGGTAGGTTGAAATGGAACCCCTGGGATAAAGAGAAGAAAGCTTTTTTTCTTTGGGTCTGGACTCTGGCACTTCATGTCATGCCTTTTGGATTATTTAATGCACCACCTACATTTGAGAGATTAATGGAGACAGTGCTACACGGCCTTACATGAAAGACCTGCCTGATTTACCTAGATGAAAATCTTTGAAAAACACCTATAAAATCTGGAGGAACACCAACCTGAAGCTGAACTCAAAGAAATGCCAGTTCTTCCAGCAGGATATCAAGTACTTGGGACATGTCGTGTCTAAGAATGGTGTGTCCTTAGATCCACAGAAGACTAGCGTGGTGAGAGAATGGCCATTTCCCAGGGATGGGCATGAACTACAGAGCTTCTTGGGGCTATACTCTTATTACATGTGCTTCATATCCGGAGTTTCCAGCATAGCCATGCAATTGACCACATTTACCCAGGAAGGATGGGACTACTTCTGGGATGAACAATGTCAATCAGCCTTCAAAGAGCTGGAGATGCTCCTATCCTCAGTTATCTGTGCACCACTGGCATGTTCATATTGGACACTGATGCCAGAAACAAAGACATTGATGGAGTTCTGTCACACCCACAGCATGGTCAGTAGAATGTAATCACTTACTCTAGTAAGGTACAAGAGAAACTACTGTGTCACACAATGGGAATTGTGGAACGCTTCTATAAGTACCTGTAAGGACAATGCTTTTTACTGAGGATGAATCATGGAGCCCTGAAATGGATGATGCAGTTCAAGAACCCCAAAGGACAGATTGCTCAATGGATTGAACACTTACAAGAGTACTGACTTCCATATTGAGCATCAAGCTGAAACCAGCCACAAGAATGCAGATACCCTGTCAAGAAGGCCTTGTCCTGCAGACTGCAACCACTGTGCACATCAGGAATCAAAGGCTGGTCTGATGAGATGACTGACAGTCGTTAGCAACTCATGGAAAAACTTTCGAGACTCCATAAGACCCATAGTGGGGACGCAGATGGTGGCAGCATTATCCAGTGGGTCAAGAGAGGATGCCAACCTATATGGGAAGAAGTCACTCTGTGCAGCCACAAGACCAAATCTTATTGGACTCATTGGGACTCATTATATCTGGAAGATGGGGTTCTGAAGCACATTGTCAAAGATTTGGTTACAACATAATACAGATAATCGTGCCTCACAAGAAGACTCCTGGAGTACTGTATCATCTGTACTGTGAGAGTTCTGGAGGACATCTTGTCATGAACAGGACCCTCAAAAATCAGAGAAAGGTTCTATTGGGTGGACATCAAGAACTGGTGCAGGAGATGTGAGATCTGTGCTGTCTCAAATGGACCGAGAGGAAGGAAGGCACCCATGCATCAGTACAATGTTTGGAGCCCATTTGAATGGATTGCAATTGACTTGGCAGGACCATTCTCTGAAACAGACATTGGAAAGAAGTACATATTGGTGGCCATGGACTACTTCACAAAATGGATTGAAGCTTACACATTCCCCAACCAGGAATCGGGCCCCATCACCAAGATCCTAGTGAAAGAGTTGTTCTCATGGATTGGTGCTCCCTTGGAATTAATGACCAGGGGAGACATTTTGAGTCAGCGGTGTTCCATCAAGTCTATCAACTCATGGGGATTCAGAAGACCAGAACGACACCACTTTACCCTCAGTCAGATGGATTGGTTGAGCGGATGAACCAGACCATCAGAAAGCAGAGAATCGGCGTGACTGGGAGGAACTTCTCCCTCTCTTCCTGACGACCTATTAATCTTCAGTCCACAACAATGGGACAGAGACTGGCTTGTACCCTCTTCAGAACGGAATTGCAACAACCCTGTGACTTGGCATTCTGTTACAAACACAGTGAAGTAAAGATGGCAGGAGATGACTACATCAGCTGCCTGAAAGAGAAGAAGAGACAGATCCAAGGCCTTGTCTGGAGGAACACTGGAACTGTCAGCAACCGGAAGAAGTATGCCTATGATGCAAGGGCATGAGGAGTTGGCTTTGGCGTAAAGGATTTAGTGTAGCTGTTCAATCCTAAAATGTGACGTGATCTCTCACCTAAACTGCAGCAATCCTGGAATGAACCATACAAGGTGATGAAGAAGATCAATAACATGATCTACCAGATACAAAACTTTCGCACAGGAAACCTAAGATGGTCCACTTCGACTGACAGGCACCTTATGAAGGAGCTTGCCCAAGAATCAAAGATCATTCCACAATGACTTTGGATTGTTCTGAGACAGAATAAACTTAAGGAGGGAGCAGTGTTACATGTTTGGACAGGCACAGTGTTGGGTTGGGTTGGGTTGGCATTGGTGATGAGTATAGTGGTTGAATGTTAACCTGGTAACTGCATGTACCGGTTAACATGCAACCACTGCTAGGCTTCATATATAGGTTTGACCACAAATCCACTTTCCATAAGAATGTATGGCCAACGACAGAAGGTGTTCAAACAGAACCGAAAGCACCCAGTTGCTGCCCATGCCATAACCCATGACTTGAATAATTTCAACTCTTGTTTCACAGTCCGTGCTATCAGTGTTCTCCCTAATAGCAGCAGTTTCTCTGAACTCAGAAGGTGGGAACTTGCCTACCAGTAAAAACTTGGCACAAGATAACCACCTGGTCTCAACTTGAAATAATACCCAGTCATTATTAGTATATATGTTCAACCTTTTTAATCCTCTCTTTTCCACTACCTATATTGAACCACCTAAGGTGATATTTACTTCACAAAAAAAAAAAAATTTTTAAATTTGTATTTGTATAATATTTTATATAATTTTTTTAATTTTTTTCATATTTCATTTTAATAATATTTTGCTCTTCCCATTGACAGAGATTAGTTTGGATATCTATCTATGCTCGGGTATTAGCTCTGAATCACTGCGCCTCTACTTTTCCGCTGTTTGAATTTACCCCCACCATTTTCCCGACCAGCTGTATTTCTGTGAGGCAGTCTCCAGCTGCACCCACCTCTCATATGTTCTCCCGTTGACGAAGGGTTTATCCCGAAAATTACTTTATTATTTGTGTTTGTTTCTTTTCTGTGTGTTCGCGCCCCATATCCAACATCTAAAGCTAAGTGGTGGCTCATTTCCCTATCCTATATATAGGTATATATATATATAAATTTTTAAAATATAAATAAATTTTCTCATCTCCTACTCAGTATTGAAGACTCACATAAACATAACTTTATCATGAGGAGATTTATTTAACAGACTTAAATTTATCGATTCATGTTGTTACCTCCCCATCGCTTGAAAGGGCCAGAGAATGGTGGCTTCCAGCGGCAACTCCAATCACTTGCTTGTCAGTGAGAACCACTATGCTAGGCACTTGGCTTTGAGATGATGTTCCATTTCCTAATTCACAGTATCCATTATGACCCCAAGAATAGAGTTCTCCTTTCTCAGTATAGGCTAACACATGAGGGCCACTTCCATATGCAAAACCTATACAAGAATAAAAATGACTTAACATCAGAAATACAAATCTCATTTTACATAATTAATGTTTTCATTTGAAGAAGCAGCAAATAAGTAGAATTAGTATGTACTTCATCTATAATCAAAATAAAACAATTATTAAAAATATGAACATTTATACCAACACACTTTAATAATAGTACCTAAGTGACCGATCTTCACTCGGCATCTTTCGATTTCTGTTCAGTATGCAATATTTTATCAAAATCCTTAGAGAAAATTGTGAGAAATTAATTTTATCTATTTACGATAGTTGCTCATATAAAAGTATTAGATTGGACAGATTAAATATATAGACAGTATAAAAACCTAACCTGATGGTTGGTTGGATCCTTCAGAAGGGGGCATTGTATCAGAGGTAGCTCCTTTCCTCTGAGACCTACAATTTAATGTAGATTCCGAACCACAGAATGCCCCAGCATAGTTCATATGATCAAATACAAATCTTAAAAATTCTTGCCCCCACCGGGCTTTTAAAACGGCATCGTAGCCAGAATTTTTTTTAGAGCTAGCGCAGAAACCACTTTTTCCCCCACTAATTACACTTGAGCTGTCAGGCTGCTCCATATTTGCTATACATTCAATATATTTCTTTCCTACTTACATAAAAAGTTTTACAATTAAACTGGTAATATTTAATGATAATCGGTTACTGTGCAAAGTACGGCTAGTAGAAAAAAACTGTTGAATCGAGCTGAAAATACAGCTAGCTGCTTCCTTGACACTTTATCAAGGAAAGTGTATCCGAAAGCAGCAAAATATGTAACAAAGTTGTAATTAGCTCCAAAACATATGATTGTGCACATTACTGCCTATGCATTAATAGACATCTTGAGCCGTCTGTGACGTTTTTATAGTCAGAATTTGGTGTGGCAGCTGTTTTCTTTACTCAGAATCCACTAAGCATCATATAATGTTAGTAATCATTCCGGTCCAGGCTGCCAATCAACCTAAACACAACAAGATTAGGCACATTGCTGACTTAGTGGCAATAGACGTCTCGAGCCATATGTGACGTCAGTATAGTTAGAATTCGGTACTGCAGCCACATTATTCACTCAAAAACCATGATACACCATGGAATATTAGTCTTCATGCAGGTCCAACCTGCATTTAAACCTAACCATACCCTCCGCTAATACAGCTCCTTGAAAATCAACCCCTTCATGGTAAAGATGGCTGCTACATATTGCCTAATACCACACATAACCCGATGATTTGCATTGTAATACTAATTTCTTACCTGTTTTGTCAACTTCACATACACTTATTCTTGAATACTAATGCCTAAGGAGTGTGTTAATCACATTTTCATCCTGAAATAACAATTTTTTCTACTGGCCGTACTTTGCACAGCACCCTGATTACCACTTTTTACAATTCAGTAATATTGATGTTTGTGTTAAATCCACATGTGGTAAAAAAGTAAACGATGATTACATTATAACTGCTAATATTATTTTGAAAGAAGTTTTGTAAAATACAGAATCATTTTTGACAAAGCCAATTTTTATATATCTTCTTTTAAAATGTTTTACACAGGTCAGCTAGTATACAAGGTTTGCTATGCATTTCAAAGCTAACGGTTGCTTACAAAAACCAAAGATATAACAATAGACACAACGTGGCGTTAAAAAAAATTTAAGTTTGAAAAAAATAGCATTTGACAAAGCCAATATCTATTTTTAAGTATCTACTTTCAAAATGTTTTACAAATCATTAGAGCCGTTTCTGAGATCCAAAATATATATATATTTATATACAAGAATTGCTCGTTTAAAGATATAAGATAAGAGTGAGAAGTTCATACGCACAAGACACTAATAACTATGTTATATGAATGTGGGGCATTCTTCCACTACTACAGTCTTTTTATCAATAATTTTACTCACTTTCACAATTTTTTAGGATTTATTCAGTTTATACCATGAAATAGCATAGTGATCAGCAAATCTGTATTAAACAAAAAGTTAAACATTGTCATTAGAAGAAAGAACATTGCTCCTTTATCAATAATATTTACACTGTGTTATTTTTTTTTAGTAGGTATCTAAAATCTCTGTATAAGTGAGATGGGCTACTATGTTCCAACAGACAACAAGTGACTTCGGGTTTCTTATTGATACAAATAAAATTAAAATAATCAAGCAGCACTTATGAGCAATTAATTAAATTCTTTGAGTGCAATATCACCAACCAACTACTCTTGCCCAATCATTTTCTGTAATATCTGTGATGTTATTTCAATTCTATGCATGACAAGTGGTTACAGATAGCCAGGAGAAAGCCAGTAGAGTACTCACACTGATGTTAGTGAAAGCAACAATGTGTAGTTATATAAAAGTAATAAATCAGGTCATGAAGGATTGCCTCTGCACAGAAGGCAAAACATAGAAATGACATGAGCTTCCAGAAGCTTGCAGAACATTTTGAAAGGGGAAAGAACAAAACAGGATACCATAAAATCCAACTGTAGGTGGCAAAATGGTGTGCAGTCGACCCAGAAAATCAGAAGCAAGGATCACTGGAGAAATGGTGCCTTAGGGCATCAGTTCAGCACCAGGTAGGGCTAATTAGAAATCCATCAGCTATTGTAATCATCTCTTGAGGTTCCAGCCACATCATTTCAATGGTACTAAGCTAAGTAACAGCTTTCATATTTGTGCATGGATTGGATACAGTTCTCACCCTTCTAACATGGTAATTCTGAAGAATTATTGATATACTTGTTGTTTCTCCAAAACTTGTAAGATAACTAAAATCTGTTGGTAAAAATCTCACAGTGTCAGGTCGAGCTAAGGCTTCTGTGTTCACTGACAGTTAAGTTGTCTTTCCTGAGTTCTACATTTCTTGGTGACTAGTGGTCACATATATAATGACTTATAACATTTAACTTGGTGCAGATTATACAGCTTTCTCATATCAACCAAATGAAGGCACAAAATCATGTCCTAACTATTCCAAAGGGGTACAACTGTTTTCTTGAGCACTTTGTGATATGACATGTCCTTATTCAAAAGGGTGAATTTGACTTTTATCTGTTCAGTTGTTGTTGTTGTTGTTGTTGTTGTTAGTGCTTTAGGGCACGTCAGCTTCTAGGTTATTAGCATATTGACTAAAACCGGATATGACAATGCGGCTTAAAACTTATCCCTTACTGTCTGCATGGCCAACAGTAAGGGGGTCAGTCAGACAGGCTGCATAATAAAATAAAATACTGAAGTACTGATTAAAATGCCATCTGCATGGCAGGGCCGCATTTAGGTTCTGTGGGCGCCTAGGCTATACATGTGGTGCACGTCCCCTGTCAGCAGTGGCCCTGGCTGCTTCTGACTATTGATGCTTAAATTTGAAATTCGGTCTAAAAAATTTATGGGTGACCTGTTTTTTTTTAGCTCCACTCAGGTGGCGGACCCAGGGTTGTGGTGCAAGCCTCTAGGCTACAGCCTATGTAGACTATGCTTAAATGCCTGCACGGCCAACTGTAAAGAGGTCAGTCAAACAGACAGAAAACTGAAGTAAAAAGACAATGGCTATAAGCAGGCCATCAACAAACAAACTTACAAACACTGATTGGTTGGCCGTAAAGGGGCTAGCCAGATTTAATGAGCATTCAAACAACAAACTAGCTGGCTGGTTGTAAAAGGACCAGCCAGACATAAAATGCCAAACTTAACAAAGGAAAATTAAACTTGTATAGATGAAATCAGTACTTGGATTGGTGGTTATAAGGAGACCACTAATCCATTCTAAATCCCAGGCCTTCTGCCAAAAATGTTTTGGACAGTACAGGCCAAACTACAAACTTTTAAAAACCTTAGATCCTTTGTCATTGCTTAAAATAAGGGACAGAATATTGACTAGGCAAATGTCAGCCCTTAAATCTAAAAACAACACACAATCTGTTAAAACTTGGTGCACCGTCAAACATGTGTAATCAGCATCATAATCCAGCAAGTCTTCCTGGTGCTACTAGTGCCACTCTAATGCAATTTGTGGGAAATTTGAATCAACGTCATCTTGCAGATGTATAAACACACCTATCAACTTTCAATCATCTATCACAACTTCTTCTTGGTGCTGGGAATTGCATAAATACGTACTGTTATTAAAGTCGGAATATTCACTCTGTTCACTTTGATATGCATAAGACCTTCTGCCTTATTTCTTTTATTTTTCTTGTTTTGTATGTTCCATTGAAGTATACCTTATTCTAAACTCTTGTGTGCCCTGAGCCTTATTCATGGAATAGTATCATTAAAATAGTGTGTGTTTAGTGACTAATATGTCACACTGACAGGTACTATTTTTTGTGGGAGTGGGAGTGGGAATTAGGTATCATCTTAAAGACTGAGGTCTCCGCCGTGGTAACATTATATTTTAAGAAAGGAATTTTTCGTAATTCGAAGCTTAAAGGGCAAAAAATTCAATTTTTCTAAAATGCGTTTTTTGTATCTCGAGCCATTTATCTCCCTGGATATCTAACCAAAATGGATAAATGAAGTAGGATTATGAGGAGTAATGTCTCAGATTTGTGACATCATATTTTAAGAAAGATTGTTTTTGGAATTCAATCCTTAAAGGGAAAAAGTATAAATTTTTCTATAATGCATTTTTGTGTCACGAGCGATTTTTCTCCCTTAATATCTAACCGATATAGATAAATGAGGTATCATATTAAAGAATAAAGTCTCCGCCATGGTAACATATATTTTAGGAAAGGAATTTTTCGTAATTCGACCCTTAAAGGGCAAAATTGTCATTTTTTATAAAATGAGTTTTTTGTATTTCAAGCCATTTATCACCCTGGAAATCTATCCAAAATCGATAAATCAAGTAAGAGTATATTGTCTCAGCTTTGGTGACATAATATTTTAGGAAAGAAGTTTTTAGAATTCAACCCTTAAAAGGATAAAGTATAAATGGTTCTACAATGCATTTTTGTGTCACGAGCCATTTATCTCCCTTGATATCTAACCAATATAGATAAATGAGATATCATATTAAAGACTAAGGTCTCCGCCATGATAACATTATATTTTAAGAAAGGAATTTTTCGTAATTCGACCCTTAAAGGGCAAAAAGAGTAAATTTTTCTAAAATGCGTTTTTTGTATCCCGAGCCATTTATCTCCCTGGGTATCTAACCGATATAGATAAATGAGGTATCATATTAAATAATAAGGTCTCACCCGTGGTAACATTATATTTTATGAAAGGTATTTTTCGTAATTCGACCCTTAATGGGCAAAAGTGTCAATTTTTCTAAAATGCGTTTTTCGTATCTCGAGCCATTTATCTCCCTGGATATATATCCAAAATCGATAAATCAAGTAAGATTATGAGGAATATTGTCTCAGCTTTGGTGACATAATATTTTAGGAAAGAAGTTTTTGGAATTCAACCATTAATGGGGAAAAGTATAAATGGTTCTACAACGCATTTTTGTGTCACGAGCCATTTACCTCCCTTGATATCTAACCGATATAGATAAATGAGATATCATATTAAAGACTAAGGTCTCCGCCGTGGTAACATTATATTTTAAGAAAGGAATTTTTCATAATTCGAACCTTAAAGGGCAAAAAATGTCAATTTTTGTAAAATGCGTTTTTTGTATCTCGATCCATTTATCTCCCTTGACAATTAAACCAAATTGATAAACGGATATCATTTAGAGATTGAGGTCTTCTTAATGTCTTTGGTTCTGTTACCACATTTAAGAAAGATATTTTTTTAAATTCTAACCTTAGAGGGCAAAAGTATTAATATTTTTACAACGCATTTTTCTGTCACCAGCTATTTATTTCCCTTGATACCTAACTGAAATCAATAAATGAGGTATCGATCTAAATATTAAATTATCCGCTATGATCACATCATATTTTAAGAAAAAACTTTCACCAAATTCAACCCTTAAAGGGCAAAAATATCATCAAATCTCAAAACTTTTTTTTTTTTTTTACTTCGCTTGATAATCAACAGAAATCGATAAATGAGGTATCATTTTAAAGACCAAGGTAGCTGCTTTGGTCACACCATATTTTATAAAATGATTTTGTTTGGAATTCTACCCTTCGAGGGCAAAAAGTATCAATATTATTTATACAACGTGTTTTTTTTTATTATTATTACAAGTCATTCATCGATAAATGACATATCGTTTTGAAAATTAAGGACTCCAGCTAGGAAAATCATAAATTAAGGAAGAATTTTTCAAAATTTGGCACTTAAAGTGGTAGCGCGTATGAGATTGTTCACAGCCAAGTCCCTAGATTGCAGCAGCGGGTATCACAGAAATGTCAATAAACTTTTTTTTATTCAATAAGTAGCTTTTCAGATTATTTTTTTCTGTTACAGAAACACTGTTGTTTTGCTATACAATTCGAATGTAAACATTTTATTCACACAGCAAGCAATATTACAGAGATGTTGATATGTTGTGTGCATTTTGTTCAGGTTGGTTTAATTCTGTTAAGGTCAGTGGCAGTTTGTCATAAATACAGTGTGTTTTAAATTTTCCTAAATGTTTCGTAACACATTGCGAGAATTTTGATGCGTACCTATTACACTAAAAAAAAATAAAAAATATTTGCTATAAAACCACAGTTCTACTTTTCATTATATTACAAGCAATCAACCTCACTATTCATCGCATTTTATTCGCAAAATTTTCGCACAGGTCGTCTAGTTTTATTGTAATTCATTTACTGATTCTTATATGTTAGAAGATTGTATAGTAATTTGAACGCATTGTAATTCTTTTGTAATCCTGGTTGCTGCAATGTACACAGGGCTGTAACCATAAACTTGGAGGCCCCGGTGCAAAACTTCATAGTGAGGCCCCTCAACATTTCTTTCGTTTCGTATGCATGGGGCTTTATTCCAATTTGACAAAAATTTGTTTTTATCTATTGGTCCATGCAATGGTAACAAAACTAGAGACAAAAGCCAAATGTTCAAGTATGTACGAGGTGTATTCCAAAAGTAAGGTCCGGGGTACAAGATGTCACAGATGATAGGCCTGAATGACGTTTCCCACCTGCAGCGCCATTTACCAACTCCTGGTAAATATGCAGTATTGTTGGCGTGCCGCAGTAGCCGTATATCTATTGTTGAGAGCAGTTCGAAATGGCCGCGACAATCGTAGCTCCCGCCAGTTGTGAAGTGCGCGGTGTGATTAGATTTTTGTTGGCAAAAGGATCGTCAGCTGCGGACATCCATCGCGAATTGTGTGTAGTGTACGGACCAAACATAATGAGTGAGAAACAAGTTCGACACTGGTGTCGAGAATTTCAAAGTGGTCGCACAGATGTGCACGATCAACAGCGGAGTGGCAGGCCCAGTATTCGGACCGACATCGTCGAGCAAGTTAACCAAAAACTGCGAAGTGATCGGCGTTTGACGATTAGTGGTCTGGCTATGGAATTCCCAAATGTTGCTAGAACCTCAATTTACAGGATTGTCACTGAAGAGCTTGGATATCGGAAGCTTTGTGCGCGGTGGGTGCCAAAACTGCTCACCGCTCAGCACAAAGAGCAACGAATGCATAGCGCACAACAATTTTTGGAGCGCTATAGACAAGATGGAGACAGTTTGTTTTCCCAAATTGTTACGGGAGACGAGACGTGGATAGCGTACACCAACGCAGAATCAAAACAACAATCAATGCAGTGGCGCCATTCCGGTTCACCCAAACCAAAAAAGTGTAAGCAATCGCCGTACACGAATCACAAAATGATGGCTTCCGTGTTTTGGACGAAAAGGGCGTCCTTTTGATCGAATTCATGGACCGTGGGACAACCAGTACAGCTGACGTGTACTGTGCAACGCTCACCAAACTGAGACGTGCCATCCAAAATCGACGCCGCAGGAAACTGTCGTCTGGCATCATCCTCCTGCACGACAACGCACGCCCGCATACCGCTTCCAAAACCAAAGAGAAGATTCAAGAGTTTCATTGGGAAATCCTAGACCACCCTGCTTACAGTCCAGATCTTGCACCAAGCGACTATTTTCTCTTCCTGCATTTGAAACGGTGGCTTGGTGGACAACGATTTTCAAACCGATGAAGAACTCAAGACGAGCGTTACCAATTGGTTCAGGTCCCAGGTGGCAGACTTTTATGCCGAGGGGTTAAAGAAACTGGTACAGCGTTACAGAAAGTGTATAGATATGAACGGCGATTATGTGGAAAAGTGAACTAGATATGTAGCTACATACTGACGTTAATAAAAACCTTGTATCCTGAACGATGTTTATATTATGATCAAACGGACCTTACTTTTGGAATACGCCTCGTATCTAGATCTGCGGTCCCAAATTTCCTTCTGGCCACGGAACCCTAATTGATCTAACATTTCTTGGCGGATCCCCATTTTTAAAGAGTAAGCTGAAAACCAGTCTCGCATTGGTAAGCCATCACAAATGGAAGCAGAACCATGATACCCTTCTCATGGAGCGATTATAACTCTTTTCAACGAACATTTTATTTAATTCTTAGATGGAACACGGAACCCTTGTGGCCCCTTCCACGGAACCCCAGGGTTCAGCGGACCACCATTTAACAACCACTGCTTTAGATATACAATTAACAAATAGTTAAATGGATTATTTTTATGTTACAAGTTTTGGAAATTAAATATTCAGTGTGTATGGTTGTAAAAAGAATAAGGCATATAATACAAAAGCAAAATTCTCACAAAAGTGAAATTTCTAAAAAGAGTGTATGTTTATTAAAAATTTATAAAATCACACATAAAAAATACATGGTAAAATATTTGCTACACTGTTGTTAAAAAATTAAACATTAACTTTTAATAAGATTAAACTAGCGGAAAACTTTTAATTGATAATTTAAAATATGACTTTTCTTCATAAAAATTTAAGATAGATTAAAGATATAGTTATAATAGATGTAAATTAAGTTAGTCGAAATGCATACTTTGCTTAAAAGGCAAGGAATCAGTAACTGATGCATGGAAAGTAGTGTACATTGAAAAGATTAAAGATTAGCTACATTTCATTATTTCTTAATCATTTTGTTTCGTAACTTTCAAAGAAGCGAATTCATCAGTTACTTTGGCAAAGTTGATTTGTTGAGCTCGATCATTCTCAATTGAAATCAAAGCTAAGTTTCTGAGTCTTTCTTGAGCCATTGTACTTCTCAAGTAATTTTTGATCAATTTAAGTTTAGAAAACGATCGTTCAGCCTTTGATACTGTCACAAGAACAGTGCAAACATCTGGGTAGCTTGATGAAGTGAACTGTGGTCATTTTTCCAGTTTGTTTTGAAACGAATTTTTCACTGAACATAATTGTGAAAGAAAGGTTGGACTCTCATAATTTTGAAACTTATTAACGAAATCAACTGCATTTTGTGAATGTCACTTTCACATGCATTGGCTAAAAATCAGGTTGTATCAATTAATAGGTGTCAAGAACAACTTTCATCCCTTCAAAACGGGGATCAAGTTGAGTACAAAGTGTGCCTACCATTAAATAGAACACAGTGACACGGTAAAACAAGGCGCTAATGACCTCGATGTCGACGCGCCCTAAAACAACACCAACAGAAACAAAACTTGGGTCTATTGATCCTCTCGGTCTTCACTTCAACTCATCAAAGTGGTTTTTTTTTTTTTTTTTTTTTTTTTGTTTTTACTTTCCTTAGTCTGTTCTGGTGAAATTCATTGTTTATTCTCCATCGAATACAAAACATCTGATGCTTCAGAAACAAGTTCTTCAAACTTCCCACGTATTTCGGTATCCTTAAAAATCAATTACCAAATAACTCATATGCATACAACAGTTCATGGTTTCAGATTGTAAGGATTTGATACGAGATTGAGAGACTCTAAAACTTCATATTGCATAAGGCACAACCAAAGCAATACAAAATCAAAACTTTCAAGTTTGTTCTTTATCTGGTGTGCTTCATTTCTTTCCTTGCTTTTCCTGAAGTCAAAGTTATGCGTGTAAGGCTTTTCAACACGTCACAAAACCTGTGTTTCAGTGCATACACTGCCTCCTACCAGCCCAGCGAGTTAGATTAAGAGTATTCAGTGTTACTTTCGAATTCAGTGAATCAGTCTGAGCCTCGGTGTCGTACACTGACTTCAAGTCTTGCCAGCGCAAAATACTATGACCAAAAAAGCAATACACACTTTGAATGGTTTCAAAAACTGGCTGACCACTCGGTTTCCTTCCACAGGTTATGTGCAGCGCTGTGCACAAAGTATGTGGGGCTTTTTCTTTAATACACTGCTGCACTCCACTGTATGCCCCACTCATGACTGCAGCCCGTCGTAGTTTTGTCCATGACATTTGGTCAAATCCAAGTTTTTCTCTTCCAATGAAGTAACTATTTCTTCTGCAAGATCTTGGGCAGACTGAACTTTTACCTCTCTAAGGGATAAAAAAGTTTCACATATTTTATAACTTCACTTAACTGAGCTATTTCACGCTGAATCAATGAATTAATAAACTTTCATCACATGGTTTAAACAATATGTAGGTCTTAAATATTACTTTACTACTAATAATTTTTACAATGTCCATGTACATGGAACTAATGTATATAATAATTGTGTCACTTGTGTCTTTATATTCCTAATATACTATATTGATTATTGTTTATACTCAATCATGTATAGATTGTCCAATAGATCTTAAGTCACTGTAAATATCCATAAGACTTGAAGCCCACACACAAGTTTCATCATATTCACAATATAGCCTTATAATACTCGTCAATTCCATATTAAAATTGTATAATTGTTCTTTGAGAATAAAAAATAAATTAAAAATATCTGAGGTCGTTTACACACTGGGCTGTTTTTTGCCGCAGCGGCAAATTAACCATCGCCGCCTATAGAATTTGAGGTGTTTACACATTCAGCGGTAGAACTGCCACTGCTATTTCAACGGTAAAAATTCTGATGCTATGAAGAGCTATCGGAAAGTGACGTGGTCGGGCATCAGTTGCTTTTGCCAACTTAAGTTTCATTTTGTGAAATTAGACGTTAATTTAGTGAACTTTGTGATTATTACCTCATGGATAGGTTTTAAAAATTGTTATTTTGTCGGTTCGCTTGTCGAAAAAATAAGAAAAGAAAAAAATCTTCTTATTTGGATCCATCAAATCAGCCTAAGGAGAACAGAATGTTTGAGGAACGACAACACCAAGTTTTTCAGTTACTTTGGGATGTTTATTCTGACAAACTGTTTGGGAAACTAAAGTACACCATTCAGAGGAGAAATACCGAGTTGATGAATTGTATTCAACGTGTGGAAATTCTGGCAGTCACGTTGAAGGAAGCAGTTTTCTCATGGGCCTACTATAGATAAATATTTAATGTTATAATTCCAATCGGCTATATTTATTTTGTGTTAATTAGGGTGAAAACTCCTTGATGTTAGTAGTAATAGATGTACAGGAAATGTTTGAAAAATACACTAGTCATATAATAGCTAAGACTTACATTTATTTGTAACTAATACATATACTTCACTGTGTAATCAACACCTCACTATTGAGCTTATTCTATCTTGCTTTATCCTTACAAGCAAAATCGATCAGTTATACCTTTGTAGTTCAATTGTAATATATTGAATGTTTTAATAATTATTACTTTGCAAAGAAAAATCGTTTGTAATTGGCGAACATGCTGAATTTACTGAACGGCGTGTCTCACTGTATTTGTCACTGCTGTGTTATATACAAAGTCTCATATGTCGAGCAGCAAAATTTCGGTCAAATGATGGAAGTGTTCCTTGGCAAATGTCTAAGATATAAGGACACAGTTACACAGTATTAAAAATCAAAATCTATCTATAAAATATGACTCAACATTTTTCAAGGTCTAGTTGAAGCTATAAAAATGCAAGAACTTTTCGCCAGAAGGTTCTTTCATTCTCCAAATTTTAGCATTAGCTCACTGCACGTCCCAGCCTGCACTTATCACTCGGCAGGCACCTGGCGCGACATGACACATTCCACTTGACATTCTGCTGTTTGCTCTAGAACTGCTTTTGCACGCGAAACGTCTAGAGTATATGAACGGACATGCAAAAATATTTACTCTAGCACTTTGATGGATTTTTTATAATTATTAACTTTTAGCTAGGTGCTGGGAATTTATAGGAAGTTAGATTAGATATTAAAATAGAATAATTTTTTAATCATCAGTTTGGGGGCCCTTTGGGCTTTAGGGCCCAGGGGCAGTGCCCTGGCGGTAGTTACGGGCCTGAATGTATATTTAACCCTTTGACTGCTGCCGGCGGATCGTGTACCTGCCGCACTGTGGCCTGCTACCTGCGCTAAGTGATTATCCCTGGGGACGGAGCCGTCCGAGCGGCTCCACACGCCCTGTGCTGAATGTTTCTGGTGAAGCACTGTGACCTCTCACGACTGATACAGAATAAATGCTCTCACTACATAGTTTCTCTGCAAATAAATTACTACAGAATAAAACTGAATCATTAACCATATTTTTCATAACTAATAATTATTTCTTGCTTGCATTTTTCTCTCTATTTTTGCAGCTTTTGTCGAAAGCGTGGTGATTCTTAAATTTACGTCAATAGTTTACAGTTCTTTCTTGGCAGTTTCTGTAGGTCCCTTACTGTATTAGAGTGTTATTGTTGATTCGAAAAAAATGCTAGAAATATTGTATTCCACACTTACATACCGCGTTCAGACCACCACTGTAAATGTAATTTTCGTTGAACAGTGAACTGTAGAGCGAAGCCTAGACTCCCAGCAGACAAACATTCGTACGATAAGCTACCGACCAAAACTGCAAAAGGCTATTGAGAAATGTGGCGAGAAGTCTGCTTTACGACTCAGGTAGCGGCGCGTCTATATTCGTCATCAGCACACAGGTGGCGGCAGGCGGGTGCGGCTTATCTCGTCATCAGCACACAGGTAGCGGCAGGCGGGTGCGGCTTATCTCGTCATCAGCACTCAGGGGAAATGCGACGGCTGCGGCTATACCCGTCATTAGCAGTCAAAGGGTTAAATGTTATAACACCATAACACCATTTAGGGACCATTTAGTAATTTTCATATGTTTTGGACAATTGTGTTATGATGTGTTTGTGGAGTGATGATGGTGATCAATTGCCCCAAGTTTGTTTTGGGTAATTCACCCATACTCTTCGAAATACCAATGTCAGATTAAAGGGGAGTTGTGACAGGACAGTTAAATATTTGGTGACATGATCTAACAGATTTATGATGTATAATTTTGCATCAAATAAAATACATACAAAAATTAGTTTGCACAGGGTTGACTGTGGGCAAATGCTATTTTGGAATTGTTGGAAAAAAAGGAGAAAAAATGAAAGAGCGAAAAAAAAAAAGAAATTTAGTGGCTAACAACGAATTGAGATAAGGAAGTGTGTGCATTAAAAAAAAAAAAAACCATAAGATTTCAGATAAAGTTGTAGATGTTTGGGGCTATTACTCTGGAAAGAAACATTAAATACAGTGGTTAAAACAGACTTCTTTCAACTCAGTTACAACTTTTTAAGAACTACTTCAAGGACATTTTAGATCCCACACTGTGATTTTAAATGTAAAATCAAGAGTTTAATAGAATTTTATTTACATTTTTAGGATTGAAACTTTATTGGCTAAGATATTTGAAATTTCTTAAAGTGGAATATAAAGCAAATGTCTTGGTATAGTAGGGCTACATTTTGGTAAAGAAGAATGATTGGTAAACTCTGAGAAGTCTCTTAGGATCTGAATATCATTTTTTTGGCAAGTAAAAGGAACCAGGCCTCAAGGAGGTAATTGACCTATTTCTGAGAGAAAAAATCAGTTTAACAGTAGATTTGTAGGGGTTGCTAATGAATAAGGATGTGAGAGCAGCTTCTCAAAGCATTTTTTGTTCATCAATGGATTTTTTTAAATCATTGTGTTGGTTAGTGATAGAGAGTTAAGAGAGCAAAAGAACTCGATAGTGGCTGTGTCAAAGGTTGCTCCAATATTTAAACTAAAACTGTCACCCACTACAAGTGCAGTGTTCGTCTCCTCTAAGACAGGAGAAAGCCTAACGTTAGTTGTAGAGAAACTGAATAGAATTGTCAACCCGCAAAAGAGAAGATAAGAATTCTCAAAATACATAACACCAGCAATGCAGTGACTGTGGAAACACAATTCCAGGAAGGTGTGACAAAAATAATGAGCAATAAGGAATTAAATTAATTACTAAAGTGTGAACTGCCTCGTAAGAGAAGACCTTTGGTCATCCTAACGATCTTCCAAAGGCCATAGACGCAGGTGAGAATGCAGAAAAGATATCTATGGAGATATAGAAATAAAATAACTCATGGATTCACTCCTGAATTGCGTGCGGGTTTGAGAGATAAAGCTTCTGTTCACCAAGTAGTTGAGGTCAGTCCATCAGTGAGGAGACTACTTCTAGAACAACTTAGGGCTTACCTTGAGTTTTGAGCAATTTTGGTAAAAGATTTCACTGTTGTCCCAAAGTACATCTGGAATACCTGAGTAAGCATTATCCAAAAGAAAATTTACCTGCACACATTGGGGCAAAGATGCCCATAAAAAGGGCCAAAGTTCCAATTTACCACAAGAGAAGTTACACATTCCTTGCCAAAAATGAGGAAAATCTTGTAAAAAAAAAAAAAAAAAAAAAAAAAGAAAACATTGTCTAACTTACCAATTGTTGCTACAATGGCTTATAAAAAAAAAAACTACAACCTGTAAACACCCTATGCAAGGAGTGGAAACAACCACAGAAGAACAATTAATTGATATCATCAAGAAACTAATCTTGGTAACGATCAGGTATGGCAGATAAAAGTGTCAAGAAGCGAAGGGCAATTCGCCACCTAGAAGAACAAGAAATGCAAATAGAGCAGCAAATACAGAGAAATAAATGGAGCAGACAATAATGAAAGTGTTCATAAATATGGGCCCACAGACTGACGACTCAGTTACACAAATGAGAGAAGTTTCCTCAACTACTAGTGACTCACTTCGGATACAGCAATTGAAACGGTGTGGTCGTAGTTATTGTCAGAATGGTGAATACCTATCTAATTCACAGTTAACATCAAATACTGAAACTATTACAGATGAAAAAGCAAAAGTGGAAACTAGGAAACTCAAATCTGTCCTGGTACATCCTGACCGAATATATGCGAACTTTGAAACCAACTTGCTACTCACAAGACTTTAGGTGGTTCAATCACTCTCGTTGGCTCTTCAGCACATAACAAGAGGTTTACATCCAGCTGGTAAGCATGTCACTTTCCCTCATCTCGAGGTAGATGATAGGATTCAACTAACAGCACAAAACCTGACAACAGATTATGACCAGCTTCTCACTTTGGTGAAGCAAGTCTTTGCGGGGAAAGGCGAAATCTTTGATCCAGATATCTTATATAAACAGTTTGCACAGACTCATGGCACTAGATGTGAGACTACCCTGGCCTCAAAGTCACATCTAGACGAGGCATCCTTGAGTCAGTATCCAAGCTAATGATCATACAACTCAATGCCAAGAGAAGTAACACCATCCTGCAAGAATCAAGGAAACTGGCAGAGGAGATAGCTTTTGACATGACCTGGCTCCATCAATTCACACTTATCTGTCTCTCAACAAGGAAAAATGTCACAGGCCCAATATCCATATCAGTCACAATAGCATTCAATAAGCACATTGTAGTGACTAAGCTAGTGCAATTTTTTGATGAGCATGCCACATTTGTGGAGATTAGCACATACTGGGACAATTTTGACTACTGAACATGTATTTTCAGTATCAAGATAAAATTGAACTGTATTTGAATAAAATAAGGGAAATGCATTTAGCACTCTCAGAGCAACTGATGATAGTAACATGTTGTATTTTTTTATATGATTGGACCTCATATTTGTGTAGCTATCAGACTTCATGTTTCATTATAGTTAAATTCACAGTTGCCAGTGATACTTGCCCCCTTTAAACTCATTCAGAACCTTAATCTTCAAACTTATTAACTTAACTTCTTCTATACGAATTACAACAAACTTTCATATGAATTCTTGCAATTTATTAAAGTAGCATTCAATGGATAATGATCTGAAGATACAAGGTCCTTTGCTCGCAGTAACAGTTTATCATCAACTCAAACGCACACACATATTACCTCGCTCTCTGTTTGTTACTGCGGTTGTTCTACTAATTTCTCCCAGAGTAACCTTAAGCCTTTTGTAATTTCTCCATGAAACTCGTTATGCTATAAATGGCTGATGTAAATTCAAAATCAGTTCTGTGGCACAGACATCGGACAGATGCTAGGGGGAAATTGTTGGTAGATTTGATTAATGAATTGCAGCTGCACGTCAGGGACAAAAAGCATAATCCTTAAACCTACAAAAACACAACTGGTGCCAGCACCAGCATCAAAATAACTCTAACAAATAACACTGCAGGGAATTTACTATGTGACTGGAGAGTAATGGACAACTCGAAAACCAGCAACCACATCATACACTTTGATATCAGCACGGAAATGAGAGTATCTGACCAGGGAAAAATTTACTTCAGAATGCAATACAACTTCAGGGCAGAGGATGAGAGAAGCTTTCTGCACTCTGGCAGTATCAGAAGAAGACTTTGATGTGAATAACATGGTGAAGAGATTAACATGGGCAGTTCAGGATGCAATGAGGGCTGCTGTTCCTCTGTTGAAGAAGATAGGTGGTACAATAGATAGATCCTGGACCATGGAATTGATAGCACTGAGCGCAAAAGTAAAGAACGCTAGAAAAGCCTACCAAAGCAGCAAAGTAGCTGCAGTAAGAGATTTTCTTCTTGTTAGATATAGACATTGAGAGTATAATACAAGCAAAAAATTCTAACAACCAAGCAAAGTAGATGGGAGTCATTCATAAAAATAATTCTGAAGGTTACTCCATTGGGAACTCCATTAAATTAGCCACTGGTAAAATACGATCTCCCTCCATGTTGTCTTCAATCAGAAGAGGAGAGAGATCAATTATAACTAACTGGAAGGAATCAGCGGATGAATTGTTAAACAGCTTACTGCCGCATGACAGACCAGAAGAAACCTGTGATGGAATAATCAATATTAGACTACAAACAATGAAGGAAGCCAAACTACCAGAAGTTCAGAATGGATTTAGGACAAGACATTCTTGCTCATACAACATACATGTAATAGAATTATAGGGAAGAGGAGGAAATATAACCTACTTAAATACATAGCATTTTGTTGTCTCTAAAAAGCCTATTAACAAAGTATATACCGGGTGTTTCAAAAGTGACTGGTATATTTGAAAATCAATAAAAACTAAACATCCAGCGATAGAAATACACCATTTGTTGCAATATGCTTGGGACAACAGTAAATTTTTAGGCAGACAAACTTTCGAAATACGTTACAATTTTCAACAACAGATGGCGCTGCAAGCGATTTGAAAGATATAGAAGTAAACGCAGTCTGTGAGTTTGCTATTCTGTAAGTCGTCTTTCTGCTGTAAGTGTGTGCTGTTCACAGATTGCAAGTTTGCTGTGAAAAAATTGTTTATTCCTTAGAACATATCGTACTTTAGATTTTTCCAGACTGCAGTGCCATCTGTTGTTGAAAATTGTAACTAATTTAGAAAGTTTGTCTGCCTGAAAATTTTCTGTTGTCCCAAGCATATTGCAACAAACGGTGTATTTCTATCGCTGCCTGTTTAGTTTTATTGATTTTTCAAATATACCAGTCATTTTTGAAACACCCTGTAGAAATGTATTGTGGGGAAATTTTTTCATTTAAATGGATATCAAAACATACTATTTTTTTAATTTATATATTCCACCAATTACATAGATCCTTGCTGATGAAAAAAGAAATGAAATGCAGACATTAACAATTAACAATGGTGTAAAATGGGTGAATTCATCCCTCAATACTTTTTAACACACATGTAGATGATGCCAAACATATTTGTCAAAATAAATATTTAACAAGAGTTCAATACTTAACACAAGATAGATCCCTTAATGTGCTTTTATCTGCTAATCTAAAATGTGCTCCAAAATTACAAATATGTTCAGACCACTACATTAAAGACATCCACAGAAAATAATGACTTTCTGCACAAAAACTATTGTATATGGTCAACTGGGTGAACAAGTTTTGTACTATAATTACTTTGGTTGTCACTTCACATACAGATTAAACTGAGATATTTGTAGTAAAGTAAACAAATTTCAGCGTATGTGTGTAACAAAGAGTAAAATTTTAGGAAACAGGATGCTCAAAATCACAAAAGTATATATATATATATATAATGATGGCAGTTTCTATGCTGTTTCATTAGATTTGTGTAATGGATAATGAAGATAAAAGACAAAAGCAACATACAAACAGCAGAGATAAAGTTCGTAAAATCTGTGAAAAAGTGTAATAAAAACCTGGATCTAATAAGAAAGAATAGACTAAGAGAGAAGATAAAAATATATGCAAATGAAAATCCTTATTAACAGGAGATATGCTTGGTAAATATGTTATGAATACAGAAATTGTGACTGCAGAATGCTTATTTGTATATGATTATAAGGAATAAACTGAAAAAATACTTTTAAAAATATCTTAAATCGACATTATTATTGATTATTATTATCAGGCTGTGGCTGTGGTTTAAAGAATTTAGTATTTTATCCCCTTGTTATTACTGAACGCAAAATTCGTTCAAAATCTTATCCATTTAAATTCTGTCATATTGATGTCTTGCTAGTTGCAACCACTGATTCGTATTTCTGCTTTTCGTTGTACATCAATTAAGTAATTTGTCTAGAGAAGTTATAGAAGGATTCGTACTACGCACCAACGGTATGTCTTTTATTTCATTATGACTATAACTTCACAAAACGCTTAAAATCACTTAATAATGTTGGAATAACAAACAACAGATCAAGTTGCTTTACATACGTATGACAATACACGTGACGAGATCACATGATATACTGTTTGTATGGGAATTTAACATTTACACATGGTTTTATGTACTTATAAAGTTTTATTTAAGTAAAATACCATTTTTCTTGGTTAAATTTATCAACAAGGGACAATTTAAAACACTTTCTGAAAATTTGTCTGGCCCCCTATTCTTACAACAATATCTTTCCACACCTCATCACCAATATACACCTTGTACACTCCCATAACACCCTTCACCCTCCACATTCCAGCTGATTTATCATGCTGATTGTGTTCTGTGGTCATTTCCAGAGACATATCTAGCAGCCCTTCTTTGCACCCCCTCTAACTCCCGTATTTGATAACCAAAATGAGGGTCCCATACTAAAACATCAACGGACTGAGCAACCTTTTATAATTTAATACTCTTTCTATTACCTCTCCAATGTGTCCTGCCCAGTTGAGTTAACAAACATTATGCCATGGTATTTACATTCAAGTCTTCAACAAGCAATTCTTTCCCCACGTTATAATCATAATCAACCTCTAGTTCGCATTAACTTGATTGTGTTGCCTGTGTATTACTGATTCTCTAGAAGATGCAATAGTTCTTTAAACTGGCTGCCAAACTATTAGTTTACCCTGTAATAGCTAACAGGTAATACATAATTGAAAGAAAGTCACTGCAATTACTAATTTGAATATATTCAGAAATTTTATGAAGTTAACACTGGTATCAGATTACACCGTCAAAAACATTTAAAAGGCATTATCAAACTTTGAAATCACATATGAAGATGTAGGTTATGCTTCAAGGCACAACACTGGTTAAAAACATACACTCTTGCAAACATACTTTCTATTTGCAACCCCAAATCAGAGTGAGCTATTTGATAGTTCTCAAACACTGGTACTAAGGACTTCTTAAACCATTGAAAAAAAGTTCTTTCATTGAGTTCAGCTTAAAGTGAATGAGGAAGAAGTCCATGAACTTGTTCCGAGGTGAGACAGGTAAACTTTCAGTCGTTACATTTTTAATTTTACCTCGCGACGCAACACGCGCATCCGCCCATTTTATAGCAGCGTACCACTGCAAACTGCCTTCCAGAACTGCTTGCTTTAAAACTGTTCCCAAATGCCCGCACTGTTTGGCTTTTTATTGCCTTGGCTAATCTATTGCTGAATTGTCATGGAATAATGGTATGTTCCCGTGGGGAAACACCATTCTTTCGTGAAGTACCAAAATCCCCCAATCCTGTAGAACACTAATTTCACTCGGATTTTCCAAAAAATTTAATATATTATAGATTAATTTATTCCCAATCTTTTTGGTCATGACAAATTTTCTCGTAATTTTTCTCGTTTAAGAGCTATTTATTTCTAAAAGTCACACATGGTGATGTTATCACACGTCGATACTAAAACCCATTTTTCCCCCTTTAAATTTCAAGTTACCTTTGAACTGTCATATTATTGTTATTAAATGAATTTTTATCTCTCATTTAAATTTTTTCAATATCTCCAAAGATAAATTTTAAAAACATACAAAATAAACCTTAAATTTATCGTCATTCTCTGCTTTCTTAGTGTAAATGAATGCAACAAAATTCATTATGACTGAAAAACAACCTTATTTGAATCTTACATCTTTTATGAAAATGGTTCAGAATCAATTCAAAAAGTGCTTTCTTCTTAAGAAAATTGTTATAAAAGTTCTGTATTATACAACTCTAAGAGATTTGCCCCCTTTGAAATGGTTTTAGCCAGATAATGGACAAATATAAAGGTTATGTTCTGAGATGAAAAGTGCTTTACTATTGAAAATGATTATAAAAGTCATTCGCTATATGCATTATAAGTAATAGGCCTCCTGCTGAACAGTTTAGGTAAGATAATAGATATATAACAATGGGTTTGTGTTGTCCTTGGGTACAGGGTTCACTTTTTTTTTTTTTTTTTCTGCCCTCCTCCATTCATGTTTGGTGTGTGATTGGTATATTTCACCTTTGCTTTCAACATAAATATTCCCTCATGGCATTTCTTCCCCTCTAGTGTTATTCAAATGTAGCATAAATGTCTTTTATATTTCTGGAAATAATTTCTGGGATCACAATTTTTTGCATACTCCTTTCATTATATTGCTGTTTGTCAACTGCACCATACTAAATACCTTCCCTCTGAAACCATTAATCTTATCACCATTTCTGCAAAATACATTCTGCACTCTGCAGTATTTAGTCAAATTCTGAAGAAAAAATTGCTTTCCAAAGTCAATTAAAAATAATTTACACATAATTTTGATTGCTTATTTCATCACATAATGGAAAAATCTTACGTTCACCACTGAATTCAAAACATGAATGTTGGTGAAACAAACAATAAACAGGTGAAGAAATTCATAAGTTAGAGAGCTAGAGAAGTTAGGAAACTGCAAAACAGCTCTAACATGATAAAACAAGTACTAATGGACAATGGAAAAACAGACACACAAAATGGAAACAGTTTTATTTTTAATTAATTACAGTTGAGAATATGCTCACATGCTAATTTACCTACACACCTAGCTTTGTATGTTTTCCTGCTTTAAATGCTTTAATGTTTGGGATAAGTTGTTCAGCATATTCCTCAGCAAATTATTCTAGTCTACAAGTTCCATACATGGAGGGGGGAAAAATCAAGTGCCAGTTTATGGTAATTTCCAACTCCTCCCTTCCACATACTACTAATTCTTCTACCAAAAAAAACAGACTTAACCACCAGTACATGACACCAAGCATTCTCTTTACCATCTCCTGCTCGCTTACAATTCCCAAACCAGCCCATTTACAATGGCAGTGACTGACTTCATTCTACAGTAATCTCCACAAACAAATCCAGCTTTGCATTCCTAACTTCTACATTTAATAGCCATAATGTGGGTATTATTTAAAAATACAGATTTATTTCAGATGTACAGTGTTTTAATTACCTTTCACACTCTTATGACACAAAACCTCTATTTTTCTTGGGAAGAGAGTACTTCGCAAATCACCTAATCCAAGGCATCCAGAAGAATTTGAGCCAAGACCAAACACTTCATCATCTTTAGTTACTATCAATGCTTCATTTCCACTGCTTCCTGAAACAAATGAAAAGTAAACACAGTAGATTTAGTTCTTGGATTAATGTGGAGTAAAATGACTTGATTAAAAGATAAAGACAACGAAAAAAACTGAAGAAAACATAATTTCTGTTGAAAGAGAAACTATACACAATAATTTCATTACAATTTTTTTACCCCAATTCCATGTTTCTTAACGGTTTTACCACCACCTCACAAAAGTAATAGTCTTATCAAATACAAACATATTTCTGATAAATTGCCAATATGATTAACATATATTTTCTTTAATGTAGCACTTTTGCTTAACTAATTATGAACCCAATACATATCTTGAGGATGTAATCATAATTTTTTATGCTTCTTTAATCATTTAATTTATGGATTGCATGCTCCAGTAACAATTACCCTATACACCCATTTTCTCCATTATTGTTATTATTTGCCTAAATTCTTTTGGTGTAATTTCCCCACCCACCTATTTTTCCTTTATGAATTTTAATTTTAAATCCTTTCAGTTTTTTTTTAATATTCATCATTTCCCTTGGTAATTTATTCTTAAACTTCATTCCCTTACTTGCAAAAGAAAATTTTTCCTACACCCTTATGCCTTAAATCAAATCAGTTTGTGGTATGGTAATCTCTTCCCTTCAATGCACATTTCTTCTATCACTATCCTTCCAAGCCTCATCATCAATGTAAGCCTTGTGTAGTCCTAGCACTCTTTTTACTCTCCTGATCAGTAACAGAATAAAACGTTCAGTTATAAGTAAAGATTGGATATGCATGAAACTTATAATCACAAAAAATACAAGCAAAGAAAAATATTCAATATGATGTTTCAAAATATATTTGCAATCAAGTAAAATTAAATTAGTGGACATAACTTTAACTGGAGGGCAAAACCAGGATTTTGGTTTGGAGGGTGCTAGGATTTTGGTTTAGGGGGAGGCTTGACTCAGGCTTTATGGGATGGAGAGACTTTAACTATTAGTATCATATATATTATTTCTATAAGGTATTTTTTTGTCACAAGCCTGTATCTTCTTTCATACTAAACCGAAATCAATGAATGAGGTGTCATTTTAAAGCTTATAGTCTCCTCTTTGGTCACATCATATTTTAAGAAATGAAGTTTTCGGAATTCGACCCATAAAGGGCAAAAATGTCAATCTTTTTAAAATGCTGTTTTCTGTGTTACGAGTCATTTATCTCCCTGGATACGTATATGAAATCGTTTAATGTAGTATCATTTTAAAGATTAAGATCTCCGCTTTAGTGACGTCATATATTAAGACAGATATTTTTCGGAATTCGACCCTTAATGGGCAAAAGTATCAATATTTTTGCAATGCGTAATTGTGTCACGAGCGATTTATCTCTCTTAATATTTAACCGATATAGATAAATGAGGTATCATATTAAAGATCGAGGTCCCCGCCGTGGTAACATTATATTTCAAGGAAAGAATTTTTCATTTTTCGACTCTTAAAGGGCAAAAATGACGATTTTTCTAAAATGCGTTTTTTGTATCTCGAGCCATTTATCTCCCTGGATATCTAACCAAAATCGATAAATGAAATAGGATTATGAGGAGTAATGTCTCAGCTTTGTGACATGATATTTTAAGAAAGTATGTTTTTGGAATTCAACCCTTAAAGGGAAAATGTATAAATTTTTCAATAAGACATTTTTGTGTCACGAGTGATTTATCTCCCTTAATATCTAACCGATATAGATAAATGAGGTATCATATTAAAGAATAAGGTTTCCGCCATGGTAACATCATATTTTAAGAAAGGAATTGTTCGTAATTGGACCCTTAAAGGGCAAAAATTTCAACTTTTCTAAAATTCCTTTTTTATGTCTTGAGCAATTTGTCTCCCTGGATATATAACCAAAATCGATAAATGAAATAGGATTATGAGGAGTAATGTATCAGCTTTGTGACATAATATTTTAAGAAAGAATGTTTTTGGAATTCAACCCTTAAAGGGAAAAAGTTTAAATTTTTCAATAACGCATTTTTGTGTCACGAGAGATTTATCTCCCTTAATATCTAACCGATATAGATAAATGAGGTATCAAATTAAAGACTAAGGTCTCCGCCATGGTAACATTATATTTTAGTAAAGGAATTTTACGTAATTCGATCCTTTAAGGCCAGAAACGTCAATTTTTCTAAAATGCGTTTTTGTATCTCGAGTCATTTATCTTCCTGGATATCAAACCAAAATTGATAAATGAAGTAGGATTATGAGGAGTAATGTCTCAGCTTTGTGACATAATATTTTAAGAAAGAATGTTTTGGAATTCAACCATTAAAGGGAAAAGTATAAATTTTTCTATAATGCATTTTTGTGTCAGGAGCCATTTGTCTCCCATGATATATAACTGATATAGATAAATGAGGTATCATAGTAAAGATTAAGGTCTCCGCCATAGTCACATTATATTTTAAGAAAGAATTTTTCGTTATTCGACCCTTAAAGGGCATAAATATCAGTATTTCTAAAATGCGTTTTTTGTGTCTCAAGTCATTTACCTCCGTTGACAATTAAACAAAATTGATAAACGAGGTATCATTTAAAAGATTAAGGTCTTCGTAATGTCTTTGGTTCCGTTACCACATTTTAAGAAAGAAATTTTTACAAATTCTAACCTTAGGGGGTAAAAGTATTAACAATTTTACAACGCTTTTTTCTGTCATGAGCTATTTATTTCCCTTGATACCTAATCGAAATCAATAAATGACGTATTGATTTAAATATTAAATTATCCACTATCGTCACATCATATTTTAAGAAAAAACTTTCTCCAAATTACACCCTTAAGGGGCAAAAATAACATAGTTTCTCAAAACTTTCTTTTTTTTACCTTGCTTGATAACTAACCGAAATCGATAAATGAGGTATCATTTTAAAGACCAAGGTGGCTGCTTTGGTCACACCATATTTTATAAAAGAAATTTTTTGTTATTCGACCCTTAAAGGACAAAAGTATGAATATTAGTTATAGACTGTGTTGATTTTTTAAATTTTTGTTTTTATTATATGCCATTTATCTCCTTTGATACCTAGCTGAAATCGATAAATGACATATCGATTTAAATATTAAGGTCTCCAGCTAGGTAAAATCATAAATTAAGAAAAAAATGTTCAGAATTTGGTGCTAAAAGTGGTAGCGCGTATGAGACTGTTCAGAGCCATGTCCTCTGATTTCAGCAGCGGATATCACAGAGAAGTCAATAAACTTTTTTTTATTCAATAAGTAGTTTTTCGTATATATTTTTTTCTTTTACGGAAACACTGTTGTTTTGCTATACAATTCCAATGTAATCATTTTATTCGCTCAGTTACAAATATCACAGAGATGTTGATATGTTGTGTGCAGTTTGTTAAGGTTGGTTTTATTCTACCAAGGTCAGTGACAGTTTGTCATAAATAAAGTGTGTTTTAAATTTTCCTAACTGTTTCATAATATGTTGTGAGTATTTTGCTGTGTACCTATAACACTAAAAAAAAATATTTGCTACAAAACTACGGTTCTACTATTCATTATATTTACAAGCATTCAACCTCACTATTCATCGCATTTTTTTCGCGAAATTTTCGCACGGGTCGTCTAGTTAATTATTAATATCAGAGGCACCTTAAACTACAACTATACTTTCCAATGGACAATGCTGCTTTACTGCACTCTGCTTACTTCATATAAGTTTTAAATAAAAATGGTCCATCAACAAAAATTATGGGAAATAAATACTTCAGTGTAATATGAAACAAAAAGAAGGATAAGGAAAATAAACTAATCACTTACCAAAGGAGATGGCTTCTAATAACCCAAATATTTAAATTTCAGTTTATTAAAAATTTAGTATAAACTGAATAATGTCACAAGCTTATGGAAACATTCCAAAAAAAAAAAAACAGTAACCAATGAAACAAGTTCATTACAATGGGAAGTGATAAGTCATAAAAATGATCAACAATATGATACCAGTACCCTTTTTTATGGTAAGGACTGGGGCAAAGGAAGAGGAAGAAATTTGGCCATGGTTTTTTGGAGGTACCATCCTGGCAGTTTTTTGGAGGTACCATCCTGGCAGTAGTTATTTGGGCAAGCCATGTAAAACCCAAATCTGAATGGCTAGACAGGGATTCTTGAACAGTGTCCTCCCAAATGTGAGGTCAGAATGTTACCACTCACCCACCATGCTCTGTAAATGTGATACCCATAACTAAACTACTATTTTTTTTATTATTATTTTTTATTTTTTTACCACCTGGTTTTCTCCAGAAAAGGTAGTACTCAAAAACGGAACAGCTTATATAAGGTTATGAAAAAACTGTAATTCTTTTGAAACAATTAAATTGCTAAACTAATTACCTACAAATGCTTATAGTATGACTGTATAATACGCTAAAGTGCCAAAAGTCTTGGGATACCTGCCATTATTGTGTGAGATCCCCTTTTTCCTGGCAAAGTGCAGCAACCCGATGTGACATTACAAGTTGTTGGAAGACCCCTGAAGAAATATTCAGCTATGCAATCTCTATAGCTGTCTATATCTGTGAAAATGTTGCCAGAAGATGCTGCACACAAACTGACCTTCTGATCATCTCCCAGATAAGTTCAACTGGATTCATGTATAGCGATTCAGGTGGCAATGTCATTTGCTGAAATTGTCCAGTGTGTTTCTAAAATCAGTCATGAATGACCCGGGCCCAGTGACATGGCACACTGTCGACCTGGAAAAGTTCATTTTTGTTCTGGAACATGAAGACCATAAATGACTGCATATGTAGCTGACCATAACCATTTACAGTCAATGGTCACTTCAATTTAATCAGAGGTCCCAGTCCATCCCAAGTAAATACAGCACAAACTAGGATGGAGCCACCATCAGCTTGCACAGTGTCTTCCCAACAACCTAGGTCCATGGCCATATGGGGTTTGCACCACACTCAAATCCTATCAACTGGAGTCACTGACCATGCAACCTTTTTCCAATCATCTAGGGTCCAGATCTTATGCTCATGATCCAGGAGAGGTGCTGCAACTGAAGACATTTTGTTAGCAGCGTTACTTGTGTCAGTCTTCTGCTGCCATATCCCATCAATGACCAATTTTTCCAAATGGTCTGCATGGATATATCTGTAATACATTCCACATTTAGAGTTGCTTGGTATCTATCAACACTGACACTTCATCGCGGATGTTGCTGGTCTCTGTCATTAAGTAGATGAAGTCGGCCATTATGTTGTCCATGGTGGGAGATAATGCTGGAAATTACATATTCACAATACACTATTGGCACTGCAGATTGAGGAATGTAGAAGTCATTAACACTTTCTGAAATGGAATGTCCCATGAATCTAACACTAACTAGCATGTCCATTAATTATTATTTTTTTCCTTATGGTTTTTGTTAACTCATGCCATGCAGCAATATTCACAAGCAACTGATGAGAGTGCAAATTGAAGCCCCAACACTGCACTGCATATGTATATAGATCTTCCTCAGTGCTACTGTTATATGGAGGTTTGCATCTTCCTATCCCATGGCGTATGGCACTTTGATGTATAAATAAAATAACAACAAGCATATAAAGCACAGAGAACATATTTTGAATTTCATAATTAAGAAGCACACAGTTTTCGAAGAATTAGTACTGTACAACTGAGCAGGGTCGCGTTTAAGCATAGACCACGTAGACTGTAGCCTAGGGACCCGCAAACATGTAAGTATTAGAGCTAAAAAGATCACTCATAAATTGTTACGCCACTGCCAACAGAGGCCCGCACCACATATATAGCCTAGGGGCCCACAAAGCCTAAATCTGGCCCCGCAACTAAGTGTATTATAGTTGTGGGCTGAAGTAAAGTAGAAAGGCTTTTGAGCCATGCTTGTTGCATATTGAGATTTGGAATAGAGCCAAGCAGGGAATTCCATTTATCACAAACGAGACCAGAGATTCTAAAGGAGAATATTAGTCTTTTGACATACCAATCAGTATGGGAGAAAATCAAGAAGGGAAGTTATTTAAGTAAACCAGCTGGTTTGGTGACATTATAATCAGCAAAATCTGTGATATGACAGAAATTAAATTGTTTTAGTTAGATATAGGGGTGAAAGTTATCACATTAGTTTTAAAGGCTAAAATGGTGTTGAATACAAAGTTTCAGGGTAAAGTAAAATGTAGAAACAAGGATTTTAATAAACAAATGAATCATATGTTTGAGAATGAAAACATGAAAACTCAAACAATTCATAAATAAATGGTTTAAACAAGTAAAAACTAGTATATAAATAAATGGGAAGATACAATGAACAATAATGTGATAATAATTTTAAGACATAAAAAATGTGTTTTTTGATAAAGTACTGGATTGCAGAATACGGATGTGAAACTGATGAGTTTTGAAATGGCTGGAATTAACTATGGGGATACATAACAGATGAAAGAGGACTGAAGAGAAGTAAAAGTTGTAGCAGTTTCAGTTTATAAAACTAGGCGGAAGTATTATAACAGGCCAGTGACTGTGCAATAGGTTGTTTTGCTTGATATCTTATGATTACAGTTTTGTATAAGGGAATAATGTGAATTGTGGCGGTACACATGGGAACCCTGCAACTAAATTATGACTAAGAGGGTGGTAATGATTATTTCATATTATCATTGACAATGGAAAATAATTATTTTTAATATAATTTGCATATTGTGGTGCATGATTCATGTGGAAAGTTATAAAAAGGAATGTCATAAGTATAGAAGTAATATGGAAATTTTCAATTGAGTTTTAAGTACATGGTGATTTGCAAAATGGCCTCAGAAAGCGTCAAAGGTGCTGTATATGGGCTGGTAAAGTTGTGATGCTATTCAAGGACACAAGATTTACACTGCCTGTCACTTTAAAGTTAAAATCCTGGGAATATAGAGGAACGAAGGGACGAGACCGCCATGATGAGCCATTCTGATTCTGTTCACGGATGCTTATGTTTGCTCCCATAGTGAGACAGTTCTCAGCCTAGTGAAGATTTTAATGGCCAAGGTTACATGGTTGGATCATTCAACTATGGAGGTGCCACGCATTGTCAATAAGGTATTTACATGACAAATATTATGTGATCGGCAAATGATTGGAGTGGAGATCCGCCATAAATACTAGACCAAAACAGTACACAGGAGATAAAATCTCCCAAGACCAGCTCCAAGACTTCCGAGCTACAGAATCTCAACATACAATAAATGCTCTGAAACAATATTTATTATTATGAAAAGTCCATGGGATTTAATTACATCATACCATGGAACCATAACATCCCATTTAAAGTCTCATTGCTCAATATTAAATCCCTAACAAATAACTAAACCACATTTCAGAGTTATAGCCACAAAATATTTAAGTATTTGTTGTTAGAAGTGTTTATATATATATACCCTACCGCACCAGCCACCCACATTTGGGTGCAGTGTGTGCGGACGACTGTTCTATGCAAGAATCGGCCTGATCAGCCACTAGCGCACATACAAATAAACAGGCAAGAGAGTAACATAAACTCGGAAACGAGTATGGCTGCCGATACATATATATAATGAAAATAAGGAAGGATAGGGAAATATGACCCAACACTTACCACAGATGAAGGCGGCTGGGACGACGAACAAGAAACAAACACAAGAAAAGCGCAATATTTCGGCCTACAGCAGCCTTAAACGTGCAGAAGGTGACGCCCCTGGCGGCTTCACCTTCTGCACGTTTAAGGCTGCTGTAGGCCGAAATATTGCGCTTTTCTTGTGTTTCTTTCTTGTTCGTCGTCCCAGCCGCCTTCATCTGTGGTAAGTGTTGGGTCATATTTCCCTATCCTTCCTTATTTTCATTGCCTTAAAGCTTTTTCCTGCTCATTGTTTTATATATATATATAGAAAAAAAATGCATAATTTTATGACAGAATTTTGAAAAATTTTGGCATTGTAAGATGATGTGGCTTCATTGCCAGTATAAGTGTATTTGTAATGCTGTGGTGAATGAATATATTTGATTGTGTGTTTGTTTAAATTATTTTGTGAGCTCTAATTAACTTCATGTTTTATTAATAATGTGAAAAAAGATAATTTTTGTGTCATACCTGTTATGCTTTTAATACAATCAAGATTATATTAAATGCAGTTTAATAGTCTCTGTGTGAAATCATTCATTTCAAAATTCCACTTCAAAAATAAATTAAGATCTAATAATTATTTAATCACTTTATAAATATATTATTTATCAATTTAAAGATTATTACAGAGGTTCATACAAGCAAACTAAAATAGTATACTGCAGGGTTGTTACAATTTCAAAAGAAACTATTAGAAGTAATCTTCCTGTAATAAAATTTTTAATGGAGTATTAAGATTTAAAGTAAAAATATAGATTTAAGCCTTTGATTAATTTTCATGAGTAAATGAAGGCATATTTTGAGAAAGTCATAACAAAAGGGTTTAAAAAATAAAAATCTATGGTGAGTCAAAATTTTGTGAGGATTGGTAAAGATTTCATAAATAGTTAGACATTTTTTCAGAATCCTAAAAGTAGTTTGGTCACAAAACCACAATCCAAGGCTAAAATTTCCACGAAAACTGGGAGGGTACCATCAGAATGTATTCAAGAAAATCTGAGGATTGTGCATTGTATATTCAGATGTAGTTCCGTGTTACTGTGGGTGTTGTGAGGAAGAAGACAGTTATGGGTAGAAGAGTAAACTTGATGGTAACCACATTAAATATTTAAAATATTTTGACTCGAAACTTTGACTACTAGGGGGAAATTTAAAATCACTAAATTTGGGGAAGAGTGATTTCAAAACATTTTACTTTTATCAGCATAAATTAATTTTTGATTTTGGACAATTTATAAACTTTGAATAAAACTGATATTTGTGTAACGTGTGAATGTCTACAAAGTAACCTGCATCTAACATAAAAGGATAAAACCTGATTTAGATCCAGTTTCAATACTGTGTTGTAACCTGGTACCAGAGAAAGTATATGACTACTGATAAAAAATACTGTAAACCATACAACATGTTTCGAACTTAACTGAAAAGTTTAAGTTCATCACTGTTACTACTTACAGTTGAAAGTAAATTAAGGAGAGGCAACAACTCTGAAAGGAAATAACTGTATTTCAAAGTGACTGCTTAAATCACATAAAATCTGGAAAGGCACAAGCATGGTCATAGCTCGCAATTCTAAACATTCAATAACCCCATCATAAGACACTGAATATTCCAGCAGCAACGTTGCCCTCTTGGAGAATTTATGTTTCCCTACTCGAATCCTGGTGACACATAGAATTTTTTCAGGCACTTCACATGATCTTCACCTCTGTTTTTCATGCGCGGAGTATGCTGTGAATGCCATGCATTCAGATTTCACATCAAACTACACTGAACCATATGACCACAGGAAGAGTTCTCAGCAAACTGGAAACCTCCCATTCTGCAGTTAAACAACCATTTCAAATCTCCAAGCCAGCTTTTACTTTTTTAATTGTGAGTTGATATTTTTCAAATTTCTGTCTCTACAAATCTTCAGACTTTGAAGTTGAAATTCTACAGGTGATATCCTAGGGATATAAAAGAGTTAAAAAGTATGAATGTTGTTTTCTACGTGATATTTTCAATAACTGAATTAAATTGTCACCATAAGTTCATACATGTATGATCCTTACAGGCCATAGTGACTCTGTAGGAGAGTAGATGAAAATCAGACAATTAAAAATTTGGGTAACAATCATCATGTTACAAAAAGAGTTCATGGTAAATCTTTTTAGCTACATCAAAGATTGTTAAGGTTCAAGATGGCAACAGCAGATTATATTCACAAACTAGAGTTTGAGAATTCAGTATATGAATATGACACCTGGAAACGTCCTGGGGATACAGGCAGATATCAGCTAGATTATATCATGGTCAAACATAGATTCAGGAATCAAGTTCTAGACTGTAGAGCGTACCCAGGAGCAGACATAGACTCGGACCATAATTTGATAGTAATGAAATGCAGGCTGAAATTCAAGCGAATAAGGAAGCAGCATAAGCAGAACAGACTGGCAGTGAATAAGCTGAAACAATCTAGCACAAGAGAAAAATTTGCAGAAATGGCAGACTTACGTCTAAGAAGTAACTGTGAAAGGAGCCAAACCGAGGACAAATGGAATGCATTAAAGACCGAAATAATGAAAGCTGGCAAAGAAACATTAGGCTTTAGGGAACAAGCTGCCCGAAAACCATGGATCACAGAAGAAATTTTGGAGCTGATGGATCAGAGGAGAAGGTACAAAAATGCTCAGGCTGAAGCAGGAAGAGAGCAGTACAGGCAATTTAGAAATCAAATAAATAGGAAATGCAAAATAGCAAGAGAAAAATGGCTACAAGAAAAGTGTGAAAAGTAGAAAAGGAAATGGTCGTAGGAAAAGTAGATGTTGCATATAGAAAGATCAAAAAGAATTTTGGAGAAATGAAGAAAAGAGGTATGAACATTAAAGCTGCCGATGGGAAACCTCTTTTAAGCTCAGAAGATAGAGCTAACCGATGGAAAAAATACATTGAGAAACTGTATGATGGGGACGACTTGAACAATAGTGTATTGGAAAAGGAAGGCGATGTCGACATTGATGACTTAGGAGATCCTGTTTTGAGAACAGAATTTAATAAAGCTATGAATGACTTGAAAGCAAATAAGGCAGTTGGTATTGATGAGATCCCTGCAGAACTTCTTAAATCTCTAGGAGAGGAAGGAATTGAAAGATTATTCAAGCTGATATCAAAAAGTTATGAAACAGGAGAAATTCCAACTGATTTTAACAAAAATATCATCTTCACACTTCCAAAGAAAGCACAAGCCAACAAATGTGAGAATTATCGCACCATTAGTCTAACATCACATGCTTCAAAATTACTAACCAGAATAATATACAGAAGGATGGAAAGGGTAGTAAAGAGATAGTAGGTGAAGATCAGTTTGGGTTTAGGAAAAATTGCGGTACAAGGGAAGCAATTCTGTCTTTAAGATTAATACTTGAAGGGCGGATCAAGAAAAACAAAGATACTTTTATGGCATTTGTTGATTTAGAAAAAGCTTTTGATAATGTTAGGTGGGAAGAGATGTTCAAAATTTTAAAGAAGTCAGGTCTAAAGTATCGAGATAGAAGAATACTCTATAAACTATATAAGAATCAAGTGGCTGTAATAAAAGTAGAGAATCACGAGAGACATGCATCGGTTAAAAAGGGTGTGAGACAAGGTTGTAGTCTATCCCCGTTAATATTCAACTTGTATGTAGAAGAAGCAATGAAGAAAGTCAAAGAAAAATTTTCATGCGGCATAAGTTTTCAGGGAGAAAAAATCAGTATGCTACAATTTGCTGATGACATTGTCTTGTTAGCAGAGAGGGCTGAGGATATTGAGAAGTTATTGAATGGCATGAACAAAATACTGAAGAATGATTTTGGACTGAATATAAATCAAAGTAAAACAAAAGTGATGAAATGTAGCAGAAATGATACCAATACTAGCAGATTAAATATAAAAATAGGATCGGATGCAATAGGAGAAGTGAATGAGTTCTGTTACTTGGGAAGCAAAATTACAACCGATGGTTGAAGCAGGAAGGATGTTAAAAGCAGAATAGCACTAGCTAAAAGAGCCTTCATGAAAAAGAGAAACCTTATAGTTTCAAATATTGATCTAGGAATTAGAAAGAACTTTTTAAAACTCTATGTGTGGAGCACAGCACTTTACGGTAGCGAAACATGGACTTTAGGAATACCGGAAAGAAAGAAACTTGAAGCATTTGAAATGTGGTGCTACAGAAGAATGCTAAAAATTAGGTGGACAGAAAAAGTAAGAAATGAACGAGTTTTGGAAATGATGGGTGAGAAAAGAAGTTTATGGAAGAAGCTTACAGGAAGAAGAGACAGGCTTTTAGGTCATATTTTGAGACATGGTGGATTGGTTAATTTGTTAGTGGAGGGAACAGTCGAAGGTAAGAACTGTAGAGGTAGACAGAGATTAGAATATATGAAGCAGATATATGAGGACGTGGGTTGTAAGGGGTATGTAGAAACGAAAAGGTTAGCACAGGATAGGAAGGGATGGAGGATTGCATCAAACCAGTCTAAAGACTGACGACAGCAAAAAAAATATGAATATATATGTTAAGACGAGCTGGAATTGAGGACCATGAGGAAGACAAATTCAGAACTAGAAAATTCCCATCAATAAAAGTTTTAAATGCAATTTAAAGTTACAGAGAATGGGGTAAATTCAGTGTGATATGAAGAAGTTGTGCTGAGTGGGTTAAAACACTGTGCCTTGTTCAATCCCTGTTTAGCTGTTCCTGTGTTCTCGACAACTGTTTATGTCCCTGTATCAACATAATGACATCTAGTCTAGACGCACACTATCCCCCAGACAATGATCCTGAACCTAACCCATAATCTGTCTTAACACTATCCCCCAGTGTCGCTGCTCATTCTTACGTCCACTACTTTTAACTGAGTCAAAACATGCATTTACCCTCTTATTACAATTTTCAATTATTTTTTCAACTTCAGCACATTCAATCATATTGTCTTCACAAATTTGTGTTACCTCTTCAAACTTCTTTCAACATTCCTGCTGTGACTTTCCTATTTCACATAATACGGCTTGAAATTTTACTTTACCTGTCCCAAATTTAAATTTTTAACATACCCTTTGAATTCAGAATGGAAACCCTGAAGTTGTATATGAATCCTATCACCAATATCTCTACATACTTCTGAAAGTTTGTTTTAAAAATGGTCAGTTCAGACTTGTTTCAATTCTCTTTTTAAATTCAAAAAATTTGTAATCACTATTTTGTTTCATTTCAGAAAACTAATCATTAATACTAGCAGATTTGCATCACAGTGTGATAGCCAATTTGAAATCATCCAGACCTCTGCCTTAGGAACGTGTTATTCGGTTGCAGAGTATGCCTGTCCTGTATGGTATAATTCGTGACAAACAGGTGGAAATAGTTCTCAACAACAGCTGCAGAATCATAACAAGCTGTTTAAAATCCACTTCAGTCAAATGGCTCCACTATCTCACAGAAACAAAACCAACTTCTGTTCGAAGAGAAATAATAGTGAACAAAGAAAGGATGAAAGTGGATCATGAAAGAACTCATCCATTACATGAGCATTTACTGCACAGGCAAAGACTGAAGTCCAGGAAAAGTTTCCTAAAAACGACTGAGAACTTATGAGTATAACTTATGATGCCAAGTTTGGATTGAGCTCCTCTTCCCACTGAATGGGGAAGATTGTGTGAAACTTTACCACTTGGCTATGAGAAGAATGGCTGATATGGAAGTCTCTGAATGGCCTGAGATCAGGAACGGGCAGGTTCAATGTTAATCTAGCAAGATGGGGCTATGCTAAGGTCAATAATATCAAGTGCAACTGCAGAGATGATCATATTGTTCAACACATGCTCCAGTGTTGGCTATGTCTAACCACATGCTAAAAAAAAAAAAAAAAAGACTTCTATGAGACCTTGGACAATGCACTGGAAGTGGCCAAGTTTTAGTTTAAAGCAATTTGATATTTGTTATTATATTAACTATGTATGTTTCTGACACAAAATAGATAAATACTTGTAAATTTACTGTTATTATCTTGCTTCATATCAGAAATATAGTCACTGATACTAAAAAATTTGTTACTGAAATCAGCACTTAACTGTGGTAATGAGGCTTCAAAAACAGCTTTCAAATCCTGACCTTCCTTTGTAACTAAGTAACTAAAACCTAATTAGGCAAAAGTAACAAAACAAAACAAAAGAAAAATTATTTAAACAACCCGGTAACTCAAGTTAATACACAAATATATAATTAACTATTACTCACTGCACATTTTAACCCAAATCTTAATATTCAACATATATCTGCCTTTTAAACACACTCTTATCACTGCTAATTACTTTTCTTTCTCTTTTGTCATACAATTTCAACCACATTCACTTTACTTAAAGATGATTCTACCACATTGACAGTCAAGCTCATTAGAGCTGAGAGATGATTGGGGGCAAATAAGGAGGTAGGATTCTTTCATGGCCTCTTGAAGGAACAGTGGGAAACCATGGAAAACTAATCACCAGATCCAAACTATCAAAACTAGCTCAATATAAATTCTCCTTAAAAAGTTGAAAGTTAACTCACCATAAACACAGGCCATTTTGACTTTGGACACAAACTCTCGATCCAATAAACTAAATATTGTCCATTTACTTAGATCCATAATTATAAGTGCTCAGGCTCCTACCTGTAGATAAATCAAAATTATATTAGTCAAGTATCATACAAAACCACAGAAAATAATAAATGAGAAGTTGTTGATAACTTATTTTACATGGCAGAAAAATATTATTATTATTATTAATTTAATTGCGATGGAGCTAACATTCCGGTGGCAATTTCCCTACTCACCCATTTACAACTTGTTAAACATATATATCATTAAATTTTCTTTTATAGTTGGAATGTTAAATTCCTCCCCTATTTACTTCACCAATACAAAAAATTTAATTTTAAATTTCAAAAGTGTTTTTGGTAAATTATTCATCACTACACTTGGTAATTTGTTCCAATGCCTGATACCCTTACCAACAAAAGAAAATTTTCCAACTCCCTTATGCATGAAATAGAGCGCAATTTTACGTATAGGGTCACCTTTCCCCTTCCATGCACTATTCCTAATTCTCTGACCATTATCCCTCCAAGCCCCATCACTAACATATGCCCTGTACATTCCCAGCATTCTCTTCACCCTCCTCCTTTCCTCCAATGAGTCCCAATCCAGCTCCTTTATCATATTAGTGGGGTACACTGAAGGAGCCTCCACATAGATTGTGCTCAAGACATTGCAAACATGTGAAAAACAATCAGGTATATCCTGGACAATGCTGGCCAAAAGGCAGCAGCCAATCCTTCAACCACCTGAAAAAATGAAAAATTGGCTATTTTCTAGGCCAAAATTGAAAATGACTTCAATAAATATAGAAGGACTATCTAGAGATAAAGAAATTTCATTAGCAGACAAGTGCAAGAAGCACAATTGGGATATTTTACTCCTACAGGAGACACACAAAGGGATAAACGACAGAAGACCAAAGATAGATGGCATGAGACTTGTCTCAGAGAGACGGTGTGGACAATATGGCAGTGCTGGGTTCGTGAGACCAAATCTGAAGGTCAGATCAACATACATGACCGATAATAACAACATTGGAATCCTAACCACTGAACTACAGTCATGCACAGAAATGGTGTTTTATAAGCCTCCAAACGAAATGTTCAAATTCAGTAAGCCTACTAATTTTGAAACACAAAAAGTTAAGATCGTCATAGGAGATTTCAACTGCCAAAGCAGAAATAGGGGATACAAGCACAATGGATAAGAAGGGGAAGAATTGGAAAATGAGCTGAGAGAGAAGATATGAAGTTGGTCCATGACCCAAAAATGGGTACATCGAATAGCAGTGGTAGATGGAAAAAGGGGTACAATCCCAATAATATTTTGTCAGTGAGCAAATCTTTCAGTATGTAACCAAAATGATGGAAGATCCGATCCCTAAATCACAACATAGGTCTATCATATGTGCTATCACTGCAGGTATCACACACACCTGATACTACACCTTTCAAACGCTGCTTTAATTTTTAAAAAGCAAGATGGGACAGTTTCGCAAGTGAATTGGACATTGAAATCAAAAACATATAAGTTGAACCAAGCAAATAAGATGATTTTATAATGCTGACTAAAAAGATACCATGCAAACAAATACCCCGAGGTTGCCGCGTACAGCATATATCAGGACTCAATGGACAGTCACAGATACTTCTAAGGGATTACCAAACAAAATTTGACAATGACCCTTTCACTCAGGACATTCTGGATGCAGGGGAGGAACTTATGAGAACCATATCAGAGGGGTGGCCTCACCATGAAACAGAGCCGTAGGAAAGCTTGGAAGCTGATAAAGAAACTCAGTAAAATTCGAACGAGCTCATCCATGAATAATCTAAAGATCACACCAAATCAGATAGCCCAATATCTACTCCTAAATTGCAAGACTAAATGCAAGGCAGCTAGAATGAAAATAACATGGGGTAAGGCCACTGAAGAATATTTTAGGGATAACCCTTTCATGTCCGAAGAATTTAGAGCAGCAGTACTGAAAATGAAAGTACATAAAGCTGTAGGTCCTGACGTTATCCGAACAGAACAAATCAAGCACTTTGAACCAAAAACAAAATAATGTAGAATGGTTGGTGAAAACAGATGAGTGGAGATATCCCTGTTTCCAAAAGTCTGGAGGAAAGCACACAAGGTGGTACTGCTAAAAATGGGAAAAGAACCAAATGAACCAAAAAACTTCAGACCAATATCCATCATCTGCCACATGTATAAAATACTGGAACAAATGATACTAACGAGAATTGGACTGAAAATAGATTAAAAACTGATACAAGAACAGTCTGGCTTCTGACCGGCTAAGTCGGGCTGTGGACAAATACTTAATCTCACACACAACATATCAAGAAAGGTTTTGAGAATAAATTAATAACAGGGGCTGTCTTTATAGAGCTTTCCACTGCCTACAATACCATTATCCACCAAAGACTTCTGGCTAAGATATATGATGTCACAAAAGACTTTAGATTGACCAACATCATTAAAGAAATGCTACAGAATAGAAGATTCTATGTCGCACTCCAAGGGGAGAAGAGTAGGTAGATAAATCAGAAGAACGGACTCCCACAGGGAAGCATCTTATCCCCTATTCTCTATAACATCTACACAAATGACCAACAATATTACCCTGAAGGCAAAAGGTTTATTTATGTAGATGATACAGTCATCACTGTACAGGACAGAACTTTTGAAGACATAAAAACAAAAATTACAGAGATACTGGAAAATCTTGAAGCTTATTATCAAGAAAACCAACTGAGACAAATCCAGGTAAAACAAAGGTCTGTGCCTTCCACATGCACAATCAGCTAGCAAGAAGACAGCTTAATATAACATGGAGAGGGGAGAGACTACAACACTACATACACAAACCCAAGGTGTCTGGGAATAAGACTGGACTGAACCCTATCCTTTAAACAGCAATGTCAAAACATAAAATGGAAGGTAAGTGCAAGAAATAACATCATTCATAAACTCACAGGAACAACTTGGGGGAGCTGCGCTCAACAGCCTTGGCACTTTGTTTCTCAGCACGAGAATATATGGCACCAGTTTTGGAAGCATCTGCAAACACCAGGCAGGTAGACATAGCCCTAAATGAAACAGTGAGGATTGTGACCGGATGCCTCAGGTCAACATCCATAAAAAGATCTACCCCCTAGCTGGCATAGCACCACCAGATATCAGACAAAGAGTAATAGGAGAGAAAGAAAGAACAAAACAAGTGTCTGATACCAGACACCAGATGCATGGCCAAGATTAGAATTTCCTGTACCTCGCCTGAAATCTACGAACAGTTTCCTAAAAAGAACAGTGCCTTTGGAGAACCAACCTGAGATGTGCCGTATGGAATATGTGGAGGAGCACTCTTGACCATCAGAATAATTGCCCCAAGGAAGAACTACCAGAAGGCGACAAATTAAAATATGCCACATGGCGGACACTGAACCGATTGAGATCTGGGGTCTCCAAATGTAAATGGAGATATGAGGACGATACCAGATGTGACTGCGGGGAGGTGCAGGATCATGAACACCTGCTCAGATGCAACATCATGGGAACAGTCTGCTCAAATGAAGATCTGCTTGAAGCAAATGACAAAGCAATTAAAGCTGCTGAATTATGGGAGAAGAGAATCCGAGGGCGTTTTTTTTTTCTTCTGGACATGGAAAGTAAGTATCATATTAGTTACTGACTGGGTCCTATGATTATTTCCACAAACAAACCTAGCTGCTCTTCTTTGCACACCTTCCATATCCTGTACTTGATAACCAAAATGTGGGTCCCAAACTACACCATCATTTGATTCTTGGCTGTCCGGGTAGCGCCACGTCATGTTTCTTGAAACCGACGTTCGACCCTCATTCTGGAGTCTTCTTCCAGGGCAGAACTGCATCTTTGGTCAGTGAGTGGTATTGTTTTATAGCCAAGGCCCAGGTCCATCTAGAGGGTTCAATTTGCCCGGCCAATCAAAGGTCCCACCTGTCACGTGTTTCGTTGGCCTGGTGGGACGCAGCGCGGTCTGGTGGGAGGTGACACATGACATGCTCTGTCCGCGCCAGCAAGAGCCAGGCATCGTGTAATTTAAGCCCATTGTCTTCATTAATATTGTTTGGGCATTTAGCAATTTCTAACGCCTCCTTTACCCTCCTTGGCCACCATTTATCCTTGCACACTATAAGGTAGTGTTTTCGAAATCTATGGCGTGATTGGTTTTGGCTGCATGCCGTGCAATGGAGGATTTATCAACGTTATTAGATTTGTAGTTGCGGATATGCTAGCGCAGCCTGTCCCTTATAGTGCGCCCCGTATCTCCTATGTACACACGACCACAGGTGCACAAAATCTCATAGACCCTGGCAACTTGTAGTGGAGGCAGCCTGTCTTTAACCTTGATGAGATGGTTGCTGACTTTGCTAAGCGCTTTGTAGACAGGTGTTATGTCAACTTTTTTGAACAGATTCCTGATTCTGTCACTAATGCCACTTATGTAGGGTAAAACCACTACCTGACGTTACTGAGAGGTGGCTTGATTAGATGTTGAATTGGCGTCTTTATCTGTAGTGGATGCCCATCTAATGAAATGATTGTGGTAGCCATTGGACTTGAATGTGTGTTGCAGCGCCTCCAACTCCGTCGTCAAACTATTTGTGTCACACACTTTCGTCGCTCTTGTACACAAGGTTGTGAGGACGCCTCTTTATGTTGCTAGATGGTGGTGTGATGCAGCATGTAGATATCAGTTTGTGTGTGCCGGTTTCCGATACACCGAGTGTCCAAGGTTCCCGTAGCCACGTTTGGTTACTAGTACATCTAGGAACGGCAGCTCTCCTCGTTCCTCCATTTCCATGATGAATTTAGTTTTAGGATGTGCTTTATTTATATAATCCAAGAATTTTTCAAGGGCACTTCGTCCATGGGGCCACACAACAAATGTGTCATCAACACAGCATAACCACAGATGCGGTTTGGGGGGCGCGTTATCCAACATTTCCATTTCCAGTGCCTCCATAAAGATGTCCGCTGCTATTGGCGAAAGCGGTGAACCCATGGCTGCTCCTTCCACTTGTGCGTAAAATTTCCTTTCGTACTGGAAGAACGTTGATTTGATAGAAAACTCAGCCAGATCCACACATGCTTCTGAGATATTAAGGGCCGATAGCTTGGTGCATATTATCATCACTGCTTCTTCCACAGGTACATTGGTGTAGAGTGACACAACATCAAAGCTCACTAGAATGTCAGTTTCTTCGATTCTGAGTGATGATACGATTTCTACGAAGTGTGTGCTACTTCTGACAGTCGAAGCAATGCCTTCTGACAAGGGTTTAAGTAAGTCGGCAACATAGCGGGCTAGTGGAAGAGTTGGACAGTTAATTGCGCTGACGATTGGCCATAAAGGAACTTCTGGCTTATGTATTTTTGGCAAGAACCAAGGAGCAGGAGTGTTGTTTCTCTTCAGTCTAGCTTTGTTTTCTTGTTCGATTTCTGAAGAGTTATTCACAAGAGATGCCACTTCAAACCTCAGTTTACGTAGAGGGTACCTATCTAGCTGGGCGTATGTCTCGTCTTCTAAAGCATCACCACCTAATTGTGGTAGTCTTCCGATTTCATCAGTACTGTTGCGTTTCCCTTATCTGCAGTAAGTATCACAATGTTCTCGCGCTGGTGTAATATGTTTAATGCTAGTTTTTCCTCTCGCGGTAGATTACTGCGAGGGAGTTTGGCTCGACAGGATTTGCGCTGTCTCACGTCAAATTTCGTCTGCCTGTTCCTTGTTTAACTTCCCTATGGCACACTCTACTTGTTTGATGATGTCCAACGTCGGCAGCTTCATCGGTACTGAAGCTGAAGATTTCAGATAATTTAATACCATTTTATGGCTCACTCTGCCTTATAAAGATCTAGTGTCACACTATCAACTTGGCCTCCCTTGTCCAATTCAACTGAAATATCTTGCATATATCCCACCATCCAGTGGCGGATCGAGGATTTTGGTTTGGGGGTGGGGGGACCGGGGGGAGCTTGACTCGGGCGAGGAGGGTGTCGATGAGAGAAAAAAAGGAAAAATGGTCCCCCAGGATGACCTTGGTGCTTTTGGCTTTTGGAGGGGGGCTTCAGCCCCCAACCCACCCTCCCCCTGGATCTGCCACTGCCACCATCTGAGATTCACATGAATATCCTTGCCTAAAGCCATGTTGTCGATCTAAAAACCAGTTTCTTTCTTCACAGGCATTTCTGATACAGTTCCATATCAATCTCTCCATCATTTTACCTATCACTAATGTCAAACTAATTGGCCTGTGATTTTCAACCCTATTTGTAACCCCTCCTTTATGAACTGGTACCACTATCGCTCTTTTCAATCCTCTGGTAAGCAGCAAGACTAAAACTCATTTTAAATAAAATTTCAAGGTAAGGTGCAATATCATAAAACACAATCTTTAATAAATCTGTAATAATATTATCTACACCAGCCCCTTTACATTTTTTAGCTTACTGAGTTCCTTCATAATTTCCAAAGAATTTATTTCAAATTTTGTAGTTTCCTCATTTATACTTTTAGGAAGACTCTCCTCTGATTCATTCCCTCCCATCACAGGATGATTCTCCCTAGTTGTCTCACTAAACCAGTCACTCAATATCTCTGCCATTTTAAAATCCTCAGTAACTTCAACTCCATTCTTATCTTCAATAGTCTGAATACCCTTCTTTCCTCTCAGTTTTCTAATATAGCCATAGTAATTTCTAGATGCATCATTCAGTGGTCCACCTGCACCAATAATATTCTTTGTAAACCCATCCTTCGCTTCTCTCTTTGTTCTTATTAATTGCTTGTTTAGTTGTTTTAAGAATTCCCCATTGCCTTCCTGTCTCTTAACCGTATTGTGTTCCCGTCTCACTAGCCTCTTTAACCTTCACACCTCGCTATTGTAGTATGTCAGTTCTGTACTTCTCTTTATTTTCTGTTTTGGAATAAACATTTCCTCACCCTCTTTTACTATCTTAAACTCTTCCCATTTCGCCTTCACTGTACTTGTGCCATGCTTCCATTTGCTGAACCTTTCCCTGAAATGTCTCTTTAATTCTAAAGTCTGTGCCTTTTTATAACTATGCCTTTTCCCCGCTTCTATTTTGGCCACTGGTTTACCGAATCCCCTAATATCCCTAGTATCGCATAGTGGTCACTTATTCCTTCAGTTACATGACACGCTACAAGATTTTCATCAGGCTTTATTAGAAAGATATCCAACATGTTTGGTGTGTAAAATATTCTTCCCTTATTAAGGTATATGCAAATATCTGTTCCTTTGTGTTATTTATCTTATTTCCCACCCAGTTGACACCTGGTAAATTTAAATTCCCTCCAATAATAACCATTCTACACTCACCTCTGATCTGTGAATGTGAATTTAGTTTCTCTCCAAGAATCTTATCTACATTATTCATTCTTTCACTACGGTAAGCAGCCAATACCCTGATTTTTTCTTTTTTATCACCTCAAAAATCTACCCCTAGTAACTCATGGTTATGATCTATGAACACCAGAGAACTATACTAATCTTTGCTAACCAGTATGAATACCCTCCACCAATTGCTCCTCTATCTCTATGGTACACTCTGTAACCTTCAAGAAAAACCTCATTGTGTAGTAATCCTTCTTTTAACCAAGACTCTACCCCTATAATAACTTGTGGTTCAGGTATCTCCATTATGTTTGCAAATTATATCACTTTGTTCATTATACTTCCACAGTACACCAATAACACCCTTATTTTTGACTTTGTGGAATTTTCAGCATTAACCTTTGTCTTTCCAGTTGTACCCAATTCCGTTATTATTTCAATGGCTTCATCTGTTTCATTAGGATTTGTATTTTTTCCATAGTGCATCTACTACCAGTATCCGTTTGATAACTTATTTTTGTCCCCTCACCAGCAGCACCTAACCTAAAAAAGGCACAGTTGTGACCCTATCATAACTGGAAGTGGGCTCCCTTACAGCTCTAGCTAACAACTCAGAAAGTACTCTCTTCCCCCTTCCATTCAGGTGTAGGTCGTGTCTAGTAAAACCCCACCTACCAATGGTGTTCACAGGCACAACCCCCAAAACAGAAATAATGCCTCTTCCAAGTAGCATCTCTGTTTCCACATTTTCCCCCCACACCTGACACTCCAGAGAGACATTTGTTCGAAATGTTTATTATAGTCCTTTTAAGGAAGCATGAAACTGAAACAGAGATAACTTATTTGATTTATAATTAATTTATCCCCAATTCATTTGTACAATAATGAACCATCCAAACATTCACATGGACTGTTTTTGAAAAAATCTACTTAAATGACACTTACACCAAAATACAACAATAGAGTAGGTAAAAATACTGTGAGAAGATAATATGGATATCAAAGATCAAACAAACCATGACCCACAAAAATATTGGTGGAGGATGGCTGCAGTGACAAAAAAAAAAAAATACAAAAAAAATATTTCAATCCATTTGCTTACTAATTAAAGAAGAAATATATAGCTGAGCTCACATGGGGACACACAACCAACACAGCTACATTCAATTATACACATACTATAAAGAGTATGAATAGTGCAAATGTCAAGATGGTCATTCACCAGCTTGAAGAAGCTGTAGTTCATGATAACATTACAGTAAGTAAATAGCAAGCAAGTGTGCAAGAGGTGTCTCAAACTGAATGAAAAATTGTAGAATAGACTCAACTATACAAAGAAGAAATTGAAAGGATGTCAGACACGATCAGAAAGAGGAGAATCAGTTTTTTTGGTCACATAATGAGAATGGATAACAACAGACTTCAAAAAGAATTTTCAATCGTGTTTACAAGAGTAAGATGGGCAACCAGTGGATTCAAGGAGTAAAGAATGATATGATTGAGATCGAAATAACAGAAGATTTAATACAATATAGAGCAAGTTTTAGGAGATTGATCCAAAATTTCAAGGGTTTCCAGGAGAAGAGGAGATGTAGTAACATATGGACAGAAGAAAGGAGGGAACAGCAAAGTGAGAGGATGAAGAACTACGGGAAATCAAGAAAAGAAGCATCGAAATGAATGCAAGGGATAACTTTTCATGGTCCTTAGATAGCCGATATCGAAGAGAAGAAAATGACTCAACTGATTTCAGTCAATGTTTTAAACCTTAATTGTGTCTTGTTAATGCTAAATTTGGATCAATTTTACCACATATAATCACTTCATGTTTTGTTTTTATATTACCATTTTAAGTAGAAGATATTAGTTTGACAATGAAAATATAAGTGTATTCTACACTAGAGCAGTTTTTATTTTAAGTTTGTCTTCTGATATGGTTGTGACTGCCAATGTTATATTAGAAGTTATGTCAGACACTTTCATAGTATTTCATTTCCAACATATACACATATCACTCTTCTCCCATATTGATGATCACTTCTAAAGGCATAACTGTCAAGAGTATAAGCCATTTCCCAGCAGACCTGGTCCAATGCTGGAAATTATCCAGGATGATTAGGAGGAAAGTTTGAGCCCTATATTCCCTTCATTACATCAGTGTTCATGGATAGATAATGCATTTGTTTAGGAAGTGGTATCATGTACAAATATATCAGTTTCATAAAAAAATATTAATAATTTGAACATGAAGTAAATGAGAATTGTAACAGAACAATGAAATCAAAGGAAAAAACACAGTTCAAATGTGTAGGAGAGGGTTATTAGCAGACCGTCGTTCTATTACAGCATAAATTTTTATTACAGGGGAAACAAAATGAAAATAATATGTATTTTAATTAATAATGAAGATCTATGATTGGTTATTCTAATCATATCTAAAACATGGCTTTTGTGACATATCAGAAAGGGTGTGTTCACAACACCATGGATATATTCCAAATGTAAGTGGTTAAATTAAAACCTAAAAATTCTTCCAGCTATGACAATATTTCAAGTAAATTACTGAAAAGATGTTCAGACTGTATCAGTCATGTACTTGCTCACATTTGTAATGAATCCTTAATACAAGGTGTTTTTCCCGATAGACTAAAATATGCTGTTGCAAACCATTATTTAAAAAAGGAGAAGTAACATGTGTAGACAACTATCGTCACATTTCATTACTTTCAACATTCTCAAAGGTTTTTGAAAAAGTCATGTATAGTAGAGTAATAAAACATGTTACACACTATAATATCCTCACTAATTCACAATTTGGGTTCAAAAAAGGATCATCCATAGAAATGGCTATATATTCATTTTTAAATAACACATTTGAGGAACTGAATAATAAAATGAATCCTGTAGGAATAGTTTGTGATTTTGCAAAAGCATTTGACTGTGTAAATCATGAATAACTTTTGAAAAAAATGGAATACTATGGTATTTTTGGGACTGCAGGTAAATGGTTTAAATCATACATTGAAAGCCGAATGCAAAAAGTTTCAATTTTTGATTCTAAAATAAGTAAAGATGCTTCATCAGACTGGGAGAAAATAAAACATGGAATTCCACAAGGCTCTGTCTTAGGTCCCCTCCTCTTTCTGTTATACATCAATGACCTTCCTGGAAATTTATCCGACAAAGTTAAGAGTGTTTTATTTGCAGATGACACTAACCTGACTGTGCGTAAAACACCAAACAGTACTATAGAATTTAATGTAAATGAAGTACTTAGAGTAGTAGCAAATTGGTTTAAGGTAAATTCATTAAAATTAAATTTTGAAAAAACACATTATATTAGGTTTTAAACAAAAAACTATGCACAGCCAGATATATGTATAAACTATAAAAACAACACAATCTTAGAAACAGAGAGTATAAAATTTCTTGGTATTAAAATAGATCAGAAACTCTGTTGGCATGATCATATCACTACACTACTGACAAAGTTAAGTAGTGCCACCTTCGCAATACGAACACTTTCTCTAACAGCAGATCTAGAATTAATTAAACAGGTGTACTCCTCATATTTTCATTCAGTAATGTCATATGGCATAATTTTTTGGGGAAACTCTTCACAAAGTAAAAAAGTTTTCATAACACAGAAAAGAGCTATTAGGTTTCTGTGTAGGGTAAAACCAAGAACTTCTTGCAGACAACTCTTTAAGAAACACAATATTCTTACAATGTATTCTCAGTATATATATTCTCTCATGAGCTTTGTCATTGAAAATTTTAACCTGTTTACACCTAATTCACAGGTACACAGTTTCAATACAAGAAACAGAAATAACTTGCATAAAACACAAACATCTCTGTCATTAGTACAAAGAGGAGTTAATTATTCTGGGATACATCTGTTTAATAAACTACCTAATCGTATAAAACAGCTTTCAGATAATAAAGATGTATTCAAACAAAAACTTAGAGATTATCTTATTGGCAACTCCTTCTACTCCATTCAAGAATTTGAAGAAAATAATTAATTGTACTCATTATGACGTTTGCAAAACTCAGTTGCAAAAATGTATGTTTATTATTATTTCTTGTATTTGTAAAATATGTATATATATATATTTACTATGATATGACTCATATTATGTGTATATGTATCAACAATGACATGTTTCACATCCCAGAGGTACTTCCTCAGCAGGGATCCATGGAACAAGATTGATAAATAAAATAAAATAAATAACAATGCGTGTCTAAAACCTGCAAAGTGGATACATTACATTGATAACGTTTGCCACCTTGCCTCATGGTACAGAGAATTTGCACAAGTTCTTACATTATCCCAATAGTGTCCAACCCACGATACAATTTGTTATGGAAGTGGAAAAAATGGACAACTGCCATTTCTCGATGCCCTGATAAACAAGCACAGTAATGTATGTTTGGTTCTTACTGTGTAATGCAAGGTGACCCACACTGATAAATATTTCCATGCTATGTCGCAACATCATCCAGCAATGAAGAGTGGAGTACTGAGGTCACTGAACTTGACAGTGAGAACAGTATATAAGTATGACTGAAGAGATGGAAATTCTCTCAAGAATATTCTGGGCCAATACCTATCGTGAATCTAACATTAGAAGGGTTTTAAAAACTATTAAACCCTGGGAAGAATAGATTAAAAGAAATTTAATGGAAAGTAGTTGATGGATTTGAGAGTTTGAAAGAATTTCGTAGAAAGACCTGAATTCAGACTGCTTTCGAAGGGATTACACCTGAAATTTCCATATTGTTTTGTGTTTATTTTTCTGTTTCTGTGCCTGTGGTTAGTGGTGTTCTGCATCCTTTTCTTTTTTATGATAACTTTTGCTTTTCAGTTCCTTTTTTTACTGAATCAGGTATATTCTTTCCTACATTTAATACCAGCGTCTTTACTTTTAGTCTCATTTTTGTTAGTAGTTTGAATTCTCTGCCCTATCATCCACTAATTTCTTTATGCAATTAACTACCACTAAACAGAAGTTGTCAGTTACTCCCTGACTCACATCGAGTTCACTTTTTACTGCCAATGAATGGTTTAAACCGAAAGATTTTCTTAATTATTCTATGTTTGTATTTTTTTTTAATCCGCATTGTCCTGTTCTATGTTACACTGCAGGAAAATGATCACATTAAATAATTAGTACAACAGGTAAAGTACACACATCTAGGAAAACAAATAATTTTCTTATCATCCAAAATAATGTCATAATAATGACACATACCTTTCATGAGAACCATTATCATACAAAATAAAATTAAGTAGAACTAAAATATGTGTGAATAGCAGTATATCTTTTGAGTGTATCCTTTGTCATTTTGATGAATTTATAACCTTTTTAGATCTACTAATGGAATATGTTTAATTTAACACAATACACTGCTTGAAGATTTTTGGGGCCGTATATTTGCTTGTATATAATCAGTTTCCAAATGGTTGCTTTTCCATTACAATGCTTGATACAGTCATAAAAAATAAAAGGAACAAGATGATAAAATAACTAAATACAGATGGATTACAGTTGGTATTTCTTTTAGTCTCTTTTACGTTAAATTCATTCACATTATAACATTGAAGTTAAAAAACAAGAATAAAAATAATAATAAGAAACAAGTAAAGTGCTTTTAGGCCATCTTGCCAGAGCTTTTGATTTGCCATTCATGCACCTTTGCATTCATGCACCTTTGCAACACATTAATGCTACCAAGCAAAAGAGGACCTATAGTTTAATGTGGACTCCAAACCATGAAATTCTTGCATATTTCACAAGGGTTTAAGGTTCTTCTGAGGGTACTTCAAAATCCCCGCCGAGATAGGGATTCAAACCAGGTTCCTTTCGACCTCCAGTCAGATCCGTAACCAATGAGCCACCAGAATTATTTACCTTTTAGTTAATGAAAGAGAAACAAAATGTGAATTCAAGCATTATTAAATAAGATTTAACTATAAGGAAGAATAAAGAAGCTTAAGGAACCATAAGGAAAGTACCCCATGACTCACCAAATATGAAGAAAGGACTGCCACAATGAACACAGAAACATGAACACACTTCACAATATTTCATTGTAAAACTTAATCATGACTAGAAGAGGGCATGTGCTAAGTAAGGGGATTGGATGTACTCACACCACATGTTTTTTAAGTTTCTGGTAGTTCTGCAAATCTGGTTATAAATGCAGAGAAGAAAAGAGAAGCCATTTAGGATTAAATACTAATGCAAAACCTGTAAGTAATTTCCTAATTTTCAGAGCACATTGTAGAAGTAATATCTGGAAATTTATGATGCCAAAAGGGTGAAAAACTGAAGCCTGTAAAAAGTAGTACTTAGAAGGTTTCTGAAAATCAGATGATTGTTAAGATACAATATCATACATTCATTGAATGATGAGGGAAGAAAAGAATTTATGGAAAAATATCTGAAAAAGAAACATTGTTTTTTAAGGAAGGAAGATGGACAAGTGTGGGCTATATCCGTCATTGGGGTGAAGTAATTACAGTGGATTAGTGTCCTAGAAAAGTGCAAATGGGATGATTTCCTGCCTATTCTACCCTGTACCCTTCCCTCCTGTGTCTTACTATGAATGACTGTGATGCTGTAAGTGTTGAATTCAGTGTTTTGTGGATGAAAGATGAAACAAGAGATGGTAAAACGCGGTGCTGGTCTATTCAGGCCCACTTTTCCAAAAAAAAATTTAATGTGGTCACCAAAAGTCGTGACCCATCCATCAGGTAAATCACCACCAACAGTGTATTACTCACAGCATGCATACTGCAGTGTGGGTTGGGGTTTAATCCAGTATTTTGGTATACAATCTGGTTTACAGGAATCATGTACCACGTTGCCACCCTGCAAGACAAATGCTAAGTCACAACATTTTCTTCCACCAAGGGGACATGAAACATTTTTTTTTTTTTAACTGCTTAACGTCTCCTATAACAACTAGGTCTTTAGAGACGGGAAAGGATGGGGGGCAAGGAATGGGAAGGAATTCGGCCATGGCCTTTTTGAAGGAAGCATCCCGGCATTCACCTGGAGTGATTTGGGGAAACCATGGAAAACCCAAATCTGGATGCCCGGATGGGGATTCGAACCGCCGTCCTCCCGAGGCCAGAACGCTAGCCATTACACCACCACGCTCGGTATGAAACATTTAAACCAGTATTGAGTGTCAGATACAATCTTAGTATATCAATGATCTCTGCCAACAAAATGGTTAGAATGATAGATAGTATTCATTACGTTCTTTCCACAGGATAGAGGAGGACATTAAAATACAAATTGGAATTTTGTTTGCGTGACTCAAGTAATGACCTGAGCAGTGCAGCTTGGCAGAAAATCAGAACCAGGATAGCGACGGAACAGCCATGTTCATATATCTCGCAATCATGTCCACATTTTCATTGTTGCCATGAGTAAACAATAGGTCACACCATCTGTTGCACAGCATGTTTTAATTTGTATTTTTCATCAATGAAGATGTGAAATCAAGTGAAATTTGGCACAGAGTCTAAGCACAGTTCGGAGATGCGACTCTAAGTAAAACACAAGTGTTCAATTGGGCTAAGAAGTTTTGAAATGGTTGTGATAAAGTGGAGAATCATGGCGTCTCAAGACTAGCATTAATGAAATCGATGTTCAGGCTGTGCAACAGCTTGTGAAAGACGATCATTGCATTACTGTTGCCAAGATTGCATCAAAGGTGGGTATAACTGTTGGAAGTGTCCATACAACTATGTCAGATGCATTTGGATACAGTAAGGTTTCAGCAAGGTGGGTTCCACATCCTCTGAACAAGGCACAAAAGAATGTGTGGGGAAAAATCTGTCAGCAACTATTGAACCACTTTGAATAAAAAGAGAGGCTCATTTATATCATATTGTGACCTGTGATGAAACTTGGATTCATCACTATACCCCAAAAAATAAGAGGAAGAGTATGGAGTGAGGGAAGTTTAAAAGAGAGAATCAATCAATGTGAAGACATGACTGTCTGCTGGGGAATTTATGGCAACTGTGTTTTAGGACTCAAAAGGTGTATTCCTGATTGAGTTCCTACATACCCAAAGGAAGGTGAATGCAGCTGCTGGATGATGCGAACACTGTTTACTGTACCAAACGAAGCCATCAACTGATTTATGATGTCCTCCTTCTGCACAACAAAGCATGGGCATATACAGCAGCTAACTTGTAATAAACTCAATTAAATGCATTGGCAACCTCTTGAACATCTTCCTTATAGTCGAGACTTATCTCCATGTGACTACCATACATTTCTTCTACATCTACATCTACATATATACTCTGCAATTCACAAAATTGTGGGTGGCAGAGGGTGCTCAGCACCAAAGCTAATCTCTTTGCTGTGCATTCCAATCCCTAATGGTACGAGGGAAAAACGAATTCATATAAGAATCAGTCCGGCACCTTATTTCTCTAATTTTATCTTTCCTGTCCTTCCGACTCAAATAGGTTGGTGGAAGAAGTATTTCACTACACTCATGAGTGAAAGTTGGAGTACGCATGTTTTCCAATAAGTTTAAACGAAACGTGTGTCGTCTATCTACCAGAGACTCCCAACCTAATCTACTAATCAGTTCTGTGACGCTTTCATAAGGACTGTAGCAAGCGGTCACGAATCGAGCGGCTCTTCTCTGTACTTTCTCTATACTTTCGATCAATCCCTTACGAAACGGGTCCCAAATGGCACAACAATAATCCAAATGTGGACGCACAAGAGATTTGTACGCTATCTCCTTTGTTTGTTCATTACAATTTTTCAAGATTCTACCTATGAATCGCAGCCTAGAATTTGCTCTACCTACTAAAGAATTAATGTGTATGTCCCATTTCATGTTCCTTTGTACTGTTACTCCCAAATATTTAATAGAATCGACCATATCAATAACTGTATTGTTTAACTCGTATTTCTGAACAATCGGATTCTTTTTGTTAGTTATGCTCATTGTCTTGCACTTTTTACAGTTTAGAGTAAGTTGCCACTCAGCGCACCAAGCCAAAATAACATCCAGATCGCGCTGAATTTCTAAGCAATCGGCCAAAGTTCTTACTTCCCTATAAATAACCGCATCATCAGCAAACAATCTAAAAAGGCTTTTCACTTTGTCTCCGAGATCGTTTATAAAAATTAAGAAAAGAAGTGGTCCTATTACACTTCCTTGAGGTACACCCGATGTAACATCTAGATTAGAAGAACTTTCTCCTTCAACGACAACATACTGCGACCGACCAGTTAGAAAATCCTTTATCCATTCACAAAGCTGATCCGATATACCGTACGCTCGAAGCTTCGCTAAAAGGTGGTTGTGTGGCACAGAGTCAAAGGCTTTCTGGAAATCTAAAAAATGAAAATCGTTGAAGGCCTCAAGCATTACATTCTTAATACGTCCTCTTAACTCAGCTAAGGTTTCTAAATCGCTTCGACACCCCTTCCTTCTTGAGCGTGCGTGTATCCTCCTTTGTTTTTTTTGAGTAATCTTTTGACTTCGCATGTGTACCACGGTGGATAATCCTCCCCGCTTCGGTATATGTATATCCATACCTTCCCTGACTATATGTATAAAACGATGCCACATCTCTTCAACGGTGTCCTTTATTGACTTGAAGTTATGGTATTTATTCCTCAGGTAGGTTCTAAAACACTCCTTTGAGGCCTTACTGAATCTGTATACAATCCGCCCTTTTTTCCTTTTTCGCTCGGTCATTAATTTGATAGTCGCAATTACCGCTTTGTGATCGCTTATTCCTGTGGTCGTTGAAATGTCGGTGAATAATTCTGGCCTGTTGGTAACCAGCAAGTCTAAAATGTTTTCGCTACCATTATGACACTGCGTAGGTTCGTTAACTAGCTGCTCGAGGTGATTATCTGACAACAAATCGAGAATTACTTCAGAAGCTGCCTTATCCCTGCTACCTGTGATGTGAACGTAATTACGCCAGTCAATATAAGGCAGATTGAAGTCGCCTCCTAGAATCATAGCATGATCTTTAAAACGGCTAGCTATACTATTTACATTATTTCTTAACTCCTCGACGATAGCTATATCCGAATCAGGTGGACGGTAGAAGGCACCTATGATGAGTTTTGACCCAGCAACGTTGAGTTTAATCCATATGATTTCACAGTTCGTATCGACGTCTATTTCATTACATGGGAGAAATTTACTCACAGCTATAAATACCCCACCTCCATGAGAATGTAATCTGTCTTTACGAAAAACGTTCATGCTATCTTTAAAAGTTTCGGCGGAACTAATTTCCGGTTTCAACCAACTTTCTGTACCGATAACGATATCTGCTTCTGTACTACAAATAACGCTTTCAAGTTCCGGTTGTTTGTTACAAACGCTTCTACAGTTAATTACGAGAACTTTTAACTGACGAGATTCTTTTACGTTGCTCCTACATTCCGGTGTTGTATCTGATTGGGTTGCCCGTAACTGAATTTCGTGTTTCGGGTCTTCTCCTGAAAGAGGCATTACAAGGGCAATGATTTGAAGATGACACAGCGATCGAACAGTACATGGGCAATTGGCTACTGTCACAGCCTTCTACTATTCTCTATGGAGGGAAAAGGAAATTCTATCCAATGGTGAAAATGAGTTTCTGTTGAAGGAAACTATATAGAAAAATAATTGACTTGATTTGTATTTTTATTTACAGCCAATAAAGCTGTGTGAAAAAATTTGGGTTATTCTTGAATGACCTTAATAGAATCAAGTGCATGTGATATAATTGGCCATAAATTTTTGAATGGTAGTTTGGTCACCTGAGTGAAGTGTAATGCATGCCACCTATGCAATGGTTTAATTCAAACTATTAATTTTATTGGAAATGAGTCCTACAGTGAGCAGTCTGGTGGCTCAGTGGATAAATGATCTAAATGGAGATTGAAAGAACCCTGGTTCAAACCCCTGTTTCAGCAGCGATCTTGAAATGCACTTAACCTGACCTTCGCCCTCTGTCACAGCTTGCCATGTGATGTGAAGTACACCAGTAAACTTCTGTAGTTCAGATTCCATGTTTAATTGTAGGTCCTCTTTAACCAGCAGGGTTACTGGGTTAGGCTAACGTAGCCACAACAGAGGTACATGCACAGCAAATGGAAATTCTGTCAAACCGGCAGCCATGTAATGCCTCTAATATTATTATTAATCTTTGAGAAGCATCTAATTACTGGAGTAGCCTTAACTTGACAACAGCTTACAACACAATCAACTTAAAGAAACTCCTTCCTAAAATATACAAACATGACATGGGACTTCAGTTTCACAAAAATAGTGTATGAACTTTTCAACAATAGACAATTCTTCACCAGCTTTCAGAATGTTAAAAGCCATCCGCATAAACTGAAGAATGACGTTCCACAGCATAGTGTTCTTGCACCAGCTTTATTTAATATTTACACCAATGATAAATCCATGGACAACCTTTGTCAGTCCTTTGTTTATGCTGATGATCTTGCTGTAGCTGCTCAACATGAAACTTTCGAAGTCGTCGAAGGTAGACTGCTGTTGAACCTCTTGAAACTTACCACAATCAGAATGATTTTAAGCCAAACACAAAAAAAACTGAAGTCTATGTGTTTCACTTCCATAATAAACATCAAGATAAAATACCATCACACAACAATATCTAATGTAATTTGACTGGAACAAGCTGAAGAACTAAATCAAAAGTCATCTGCACATCTACCTTAGCATTGTTCTACTCTGCAGCAGAGTACGGCTGTCCTGTGTGGCAAAAATCATGTCATGCTAAGATAGTTGATATTGCGCTCCACAGAACTTATCATAGGATGCCTCAGAACTGGCAAAGGTTGAGATATAGGATGGCATTGCCTCTGAAGACATACACCGGGAAGTTTTTACCAACAAGGCAAGACTCAGAATGGAAGAAGACACCCGACACTCTCTACATGGATATGCATCAGCGCCACGGAGACTGAAGCCCCTATCAAGCTTCCTAAGGACCTAAACACCACTGAAAGGAATACCAAGCACTGAAAGAATATCAGCCTGGGAGAAGAGAGTGTGACACACCATCGACTGGATCAAGCTGAAAGAGGTTCTACCACCTGTGTCTGAACAACCATGGCCCATATGTAAGTCGCTGGATGGCCTTTAGTTGGCGACTGCAAAGATACTCTTGCTTCATGGCTATACCAGGAAGAACAATCAGAGACCACATGTTCCTGTGGCAAGATCAAAACTGTGGTACATTTGTTGTCATGCCCACAACTCAGAATAAATATATCTCAGTTACACCTTCAATTAGCCAGAGACAAAGCCCTCACATTGGCAGAAAAACTACCTTGTATCTGATACTGCAACTGACACGAAGAAGAAGATTAATCCTTCAGCTGTACTTAGAATCTGAACAAGGAGTGCTAAACTGTCCATCAAATAAGGAAAGAGAAGTTTTGCCAGTGTTATGGATCAGTTTAAGTCCAAAACAAATCTGGCAAAGATCTGTATGCAAAATCTGGACATCTTACATCTCAGTCAAGTATTTTAAGTAATCATCCATCAGAGTAAAAGATCATAGTTTGCAAAGCAGACATTTTGTTCACCAATAGAAATGTGTAAGGCTACCTAGACGCAAGAACAGCATACGAAAAGGACAAGGATCATACGAAAACAATTAAGAGACTGATTTCATACACTGATAGGAAAATTTTGATTCTCAATAGGATGTAAGATATATGCAGGATATTATAATATGTATTCATGATATTCTTGTGCATTCAAGTAAAATGAGAGCTTCTTGTAATTTTGGGTACTGTACACAAGATTTTTCCTGAGTTTTGATTTTAATTTTCTTTATGGCTTTACACCTCTTTGGCGTTGAGATTATTAGAGGCAGTATAAGACTGGGGACAAGGAATTCAGCCATGGCCTTTTGAAGGAAGCATTCACCTGCAGTGATTTGGGGAAACCATGGAAAACCCAAACCTGGATGCCCAGAGCAGGATTCGAACCCGCACCTCCCGAATGTGAGGCCAGGGCATTAACCGCTCATCCACCATGCTTGGTCTCAGTTTTAAATATCTAATCCTACTTTATAATCACTTTAAAGATTTTAATTTTGCTTTGTAACTCAAATTCTTAATTACACGGCATTCCCAACCTTGCAGTATGTTCGCCTTTCCAAAGCTGTTAGCAAACACTTTGTTACACAGTACCTACATTTTGGGGCAAAAGGGGGGGGGGGGATGACATGGCTTGCTCAAAACCAATTTTTTTTCCTTCTGTCTTTATACCTTATCAACATCATTAGAGATGGTAAAGACTGCAAGGAAGGAATTTGCCTGAAGCAACCATCTCAGCTTTAGCCAGGGGAAACAATAGTAAACCCAAATCTGGATGACCTGATTTATTCAAAACCAACATGGGAGGCTAGAGCATTACTGCTCTTTCACCATGCTCAGTTTTCCCAGTACCTCCATTTCATCTAAGCTGTTAATTTGCCATCATTTTTCTTTTAAAAAATGGAGGGGGACATATAGTCCAGTAACGGGGTCGGAAAAAGGGGGTCTCACAAACATTATATCACGTAGAAGTCCATTCTATTACCTGATGGTATTTGTACCAGTTTGAAAAACGAATTTGCAAAATTGATAACATAATATTATGGAACAAAGTTTATTTGCGCAGTCAAAATTAGGTCAAAAATTAGTCATAAATCCATTTATTTCTGTTTTAATGCATTGAAACAATGTTTTCCATTTCAATTTGTTCCGTACTTCAAGTAAACAAAATTGTCTCTATATGAAGCATTTTAATCCCTTCAAGATGTAACACCCAACATAAAAGTTTTGTTCTGGATGGATGATGCCTCCTGTATAAGGATATGTGCTATCGTAGTGAAAACCTTGGCTGCTTCTGTGGAAAATATGAAGTCTATTTGACAACGAACTATAGATCCAACAACACAGTTATATTTGACGGATACCAAAGTGATGCTGCGCAAAGAGGAATAAAGTCATCTGAAATGTTTTGTAGTTTTGAAAACATCAGATACTTCAGCAGACATCATTTTCTGTGAGCAAACAAGTGTTGCAGTGATGCAGCAAATGAGAGCAGCTTGAATCATGTAATGTTTATACTAATGCAAAAACTTAAAAAGGAGGCATCCAAGATCAACAGGCAAAACGAGATGCAGCTGAATTGATCGTTGACGCAGATATTTTCCAAGCAGCAAAATCCAACAGTGTTATGATTCTAAGTGAGTATATCGGCTTTCTCATTTTGCTAATGGGCCTTGGTAACACGAGTTTGAGCCCACACATATCCTCTTCATCCATGCATTTGCAGGATGTTATACAATATCAGCATATTTCGGCTATGGGAAAGAAAAATTCTGCTGCCTCATTCAATACCAACTGTATCTGAAAGTAACATGCATGCTAACTTCTCAGAACTCCTAGTCTCCAGAGACTAGCATTTGGAGAACACGCAGGGGAACTGCTCGTCTTGGAATGGTACAGAAAAATAACTTGAGGAACATTGGAAGGCTAAGATACGAAATGTTTAAGAAATCTGTCCAAAAAATGCATTCAGGTTAGCACGGTTGCCACCAAAATCAGATGCGGCAACGTTTCACTCAATATGCACGTACCACCAAGTAAAGGATGGTTGAGTCGAGAAACGTACCCATTGCCATAGAGATGAAGGAAAGGTTCGTCCAGTCTTATTCCATTTACAATAATAAACGCATTCAGGAGGAGGCCGGTTCGAATCCCAGTCCGGGCATCCAGATTTGGGTTTTCCACGGTTTCCTCAAATCACTCCAGCCAAATGCCGGAATGCTTCCTTCAAAAGGCCATAGCCAAAATCCTTCCCATTCCTTGTCCAATCACGCCTCTAATGAACTCAATGCCGACAAGGCGTAAAGCCATTTAAAAAAAAAAGACGCTGCGCCTTAATAACTTAATAACATTGCACCATAATATTATGCAATCATTTTCGCTCTATTATCATCAGTAATAGAGCGATCTGGTAGCTCAATGGTTAAGGCATCTGACTGGAGATCGAAATCCCGATCTCAGCAGTGATTTTCGATGGCCATTGACCTGACATTCAGCTCTGCCACAGCTTGCTGTGTAACATGAAGTAAGCCTGAACGATTCTATAGTTTGGATTCCACCTTAAGCTGTAGGTTCCCTGCATCCAGTACTATTACTTGGTGAGATCAGATAGCCACAAAGGAGCGCATTGCACGGCGTATCGAAAACACTGTCACCTGGCGGCCGAACAATCCTTCGGTATCTCCCGGCCAACAGTGCTATATGATTATTGAATTTACCATCAGTAATCAAAGTGTAGTACATATATATACTATGTCATACAGAAATACAGATATATCAGTTATATATTCAGGGGTTTCAGGTCATTTTGAGCGGCAAAGTAGGTAAAAACCCAACTTTTAGTAAAAGTGTGAAATATGGCTGATTTTCGAAGAACTGTAGCTCGTTCAGTTTTGAGTTTAGAAAAAAGTTTTTACTACGAAAGTTGTAGGAAATTTTGTCCTCTTTCACATTTCAAATAGAGTGTTTCTTGCTGGGACTCATCAGGAAGGAGTTATAGACGAAAAACTGAAAAAAGTACAAAAATTTTGATGTTTTTTGGCCACAGAAAATTGTGTCGAGGGTGTTGGAGGTCGAAAACTTGGTTTCTACATACTTTCACCAATATATACAAGATAAGAAAAAAAATCTTCTACATGATATAATACAAGTTAAAACTAACCCGTTACTGGACTAATACAGAAAAGGCTTCCTTTGTGTTATTCTTTAATCAGATAATGTATGTTAAACTCTTGTTCGAAATGGCTCTTCACTGATTAGAGTTTCTATCATTTTGAATACAGATGAAGATTTCATTTATTCTGATTCTGACAGTCTGTAAAAATTGACGTCTCTATTTAAAAAAATCAATTTGTGATGGAACTCACACTCTGTTAGCAATTTCCCTAGTCACTTATTTATCCCTCTCTTATTATTATTATTAGGTAATGGAAACAAAGATACTGCCATGAGGCACTGAAAATAAGATAGGATGGGGGGGGGGGGAAACAGATACAGATACCTGTCACTTACCACAGATGAAGGCAGGAGGGTAAGACAAACACATAAAAACACAAAAACAAACAAATTGCACAATATTTCGACATGATTCTTAATCATGTGAGAGGCGAGACATATGGCAGGGGGAAAGATGTGGTCATATACCAACCCGCCACATAAATGAAGCACAGGCGGAAAACGCACAGTGGTGGTAGAATTGCCGGAAGGGGGGGGGGGGGAGAGATAAACTTGACCAGTGATAAAAGTGAAACAAAATAATCTTTGTGTAGCATAATTCAAAAAGTTATAATTTTATTTAGATTGGTTACAGACGAAAATAAAGGGAGATAGAAATATATATATATATGAAATGTACATACAAAAGTAACTAACTGTAAAATGAAATGAGAGATAGCAAGTGACGGGTTTAACGTAGGTTTAGGCCAGGGGTGTGTCTGGTATCTAGCTTACCAACATATCCTTGCAAAATTTTCCATTTTTGTCACTCACTCACTAATTGTTATCAAAATTTTAAAGTACTTCTCAAAATCATTTGTTATGCAGGGAAAAATTATAAGAAAAGTCTGAAACTTGAAAATTTGTGTATATCTAACCCACATCCACCCAAAACACAAAATCACTTTCTACCCTTATATCTTTACCTGCTACAGATTTTTGTTAGAGCTTACTAAGCTTAACAAATGTGTTATATTTCTCTTCGTTCCTCTCCTTACTTTGGAAGTTATGAAAATTTTAAGTTTTTAACTGATTTTGACACTCCAACATCATAATTCCACAGTGCTTCCCATGGTCCAAGAAACAATTTGAGAAAAATATTCGATTTCACCCCAAAACAAGTCCTGTATAAGTGATTTTCCTTACATCTAAATGTGAAACATTTTGGTAGAAACTTGGATGTTAATTGCTGTATGGCTCAAATTTTTGTTAATCATAGATATCAGCAACCTTATCTAACACATTAAATTTTAGCTTGTTCCTACAGTTAGTTCGGAAGCTACTCAGAATTTACTGATTGTGGTAGTTAAATCTGTAGCAATCAGCATCCCTTGTTCAGAACAGCCACTCATTGTTTGTGAAGACAGTGTATTGAATTCTTTAATGTTCTTATCCACAGTTTCTTAACTGGAACCATTACATTTGAGTGATAATACAGAATAAGCAATCACCTTATAAAAAGAAATGATATTTCACAAAAACAGTTCTTGTAAAAACAGGGCAAATCACATTGCTGTTTAGTGACAAAAAGGTATGAGATTTTGTTCTAAGCCAAGTATACACTCGACAGTGTGCATTCACTTCAATTTCCGAAACAGAATGGTTTCTCTTGATAATATGAATCATTTATTTATTTATTTAAATGATTTTGCCATGACGAAATAAATTAGAATAAAGCTGTAAGAGAGCATCCATAAACTATGTGGCTAAGTGCAAAGCTACACTGGGCTGCATTTGGGGGGGAGGGGAGGGGTCTCAAGCTATGTAGTTTTCATTCATTTTATTTGTCACAGTCAAAGTTGGGTAAAAAAGACTCAAGAGCATGTGGATATTTATTTCTGTTGGCATTTGAACTAACTGGTATGCAATGGCGAATTCCACACTTAAAGACACTAGGCATGTGGTGCCTAGATTCAAATGCTTTTACAGGTGACACACGGGATATTCTTCGTCAGTGACAATTAGTATTGTTTTGATGATTTTGAAACAAGCTGTTATGATTTGTATCACCCGCATTTCACCACACCACCCTTTGGTAAACAATTTTAATTTTGTTCTTTCAGGTGAATTACAGCTCATCTTTAATTATAGTTCACGGTGTGGGGTAATAGGATGCTATATGATAAATTTATAAGAAATAATTAACAGAGAGTTTTCAATGTGTAAACTGGCGTCAATGATCTACGGAAACATTTAAGCAGGACAGGGAATAATTTCATGGTTATGTAGAAAGAAATGTGGCAGAACTGTAGCAAAAGAAAACAAAAAATGCAGTGTTTCTTAGTTTTTTAACATGGTCTGTATTTTATCACTTAATAATGATGAGTGAGATCAGGGGAACAGTTTTGGTAACACCTCAAGAAGAAAAGGCTCCCTGGCTGCACCTGAGAGAGGTTTTCTCAGTAATTGATCATTTGCAGGAGTGGCTAGTGTCAGCATTTCATTCAGAATATTGATAATTATAGAAAATAGGTAACAATGGAAAGAAAGAAGCGCCGCAAGGCAATATTTGTATGGAATGGACAGATAAAATACACTCACCAAAGTTGAATGGAGGAGGGCAGAAGCAACACAAAACAACACAAAAAAATACTATATTTCGAGTTAACTTTCTACTTGACAAAGGGTTTAACTCAAAATATTGTTCCCCCCCCCCTTCTGTACTCCTCTCTTCAACTTTGGTGAGTGTTGGGTGTATCTTATCTGTCCTTTCCATATATATAATTATAGAAAAGTATATTCCTGAAACATATCTTCAGATCTGAAATATATATACTTTTATAATGATCAGGAACTCACATTGTTTGTGTAGTTTTCATATTTATCAGTTAATCACTCAAATTTTAATATGTTCATGTTTTGAAATTAAATCCATTACCCTACTTTCTTTTATTTTATACAAAAACTGAGGTTAAAGTATCAAAAAAAATGAATTTGTGTCAGTTATTAGTTTCTCATAGTCAAATGGAAGCATAATTTAGTATTGACTGCATAACCAGATTTTTAAACAAGAAGAAGAAGGTTGAAACACTAGATCAAAGGCAACAGTCCAGGGTTCAAATCCCAGACCCCACATATCAGCTGCCTTCACTGCAGTTTTTAGATGGTTTTCAGCAATTGCTTACACAATCACTGGAATGGTCCCCATTCATCACCTCATAAACTAAACATTTCAGAAACAATACATTTATCACATAGAAAACAAATTACAGATAGACAGCAGCACATCCATTACTTCACCATGAAAACTACAACAGGCCTAACAAATAAGCCCAGCCTCAGGAAGACAATGCACAACCCTCCTAAGTAGAAATGTTCTGCTGATAATGATGGAGCTTATAATCTCATGACAAATTTTCTTTGCCTACTTTGTTAAGTATGCATAAATTTCCCAAAATCTGTAAGAGAAGGCATATAACACAGTGCGTAAAGAATAGGAGCTAACACTTAATAACAAACCAACTTTCAACCAAAAAATAAACTGACATGGTAAAGAAACAGAAAAATCTAAAAGTCAAAATGTACAACATTAATAGATTCTTCCACAATCACTTTTACAGGCAGTACTCATTAAAAACAAGATTCATGTATGGTTTGTATAGACTAAATATTTTATTAAGAGAGCTATATCAATTTTAAGCTGTATCAAATTTTAAGTTGCATTTCACAATTCAGTTGAATGGCGCATATAAGGAACAAATGTTGCATTGAAAATTATCAGTTAATTAAAAGTTATTTTAATATCGCAGCATATTGTCGGTATAGCCAGACACATTCTGACATAAATTTGAGTCTGAAAGTAAGTTTTAAGAATTTTTTTTTTTTTTTTTTTTTTTTGTAAGTTAAGAAAATGAAAATTTTGAATAAAATTGTTGGAAGGGAAAAATTATATTCAGAAAACAATAATTCAGAGAGTAAGAATATAGTAAGTTTTGAGAAAAGTTTAAAATTTATAGGAATACAGTAAGATTTTAGTATTCTGATAGTTAGATGTCGTTTCAAATTTCCTCCTCCAAAAGATGATGTTTAGGATAGAAATTAAAATTCGATAGTAGTATTTTTGAAAAGTAAATGAGCTATCAGAAAACAGAGCATTTTTTCTAATAAATATGTGTAAATCTCACTTAAAAATAAAAAGGAGTTAGCAAGACATTGAATTTTTAAACTTTAGCTTGACATCACGCGGGAATAACAGTAAGGCGCAAATCCGTAAAATGAAAGATTACACAAAAGATACAAGAATCAGGAAGTAGCAACATACACTAAACAAAAAAAAAAAAATTTAAGTTACTAAAATTAAAGTTCAGAATTTAATAACATCAAAATAAAGAGGTTTTAGGGAAAATTCATAATGGCATAAAATTTTCTATAACATATCAATATTTCATGAAGATTGCAATAAAAATAAGCAAAATATGATTGGGTAACCTTGGGAAAAAGCTTTAATACTGCCCCTTCCCATATTGCTAGGCAGTCACATTCAAGCACTCTACGCCTCAAGTCATGTCATAAAAATGGGTAGGGGCAGTGGAGCGAATCTCAGCCATCAACTAGAAGTATAGGCTTGTAAAATTTTAAAAGTATGGATAACATGATTTCTGAGCTAAACATTCAAATGATAGGAGTGAATGATTCCTAAGACTTCCGTGATCGTCTTTGTTCATGATTAATAGCTTTTCGGGTTATGCCGCGTTGTTTAACAATGCAGCCTAACCTGAAAAGCTATTAATCAACAGGAGTGAACTTCAAAATTCATTCATTCATGATTTGAGAACTCGTATTTTCATCTTTTACAATTGTTTGGGAACTTGTGAAAGATTCTCAGGAATGAACGTGAAGTAGTGTGTAGTAATGACCTGCTTGTCAGGTGCAAAGCTGAAGCTGTGACCTAGCAACCCTTTTCGTCTGAACTGTGAACAATTAAGTTCATGACCGGTGTAGCCTTCTGGTACCTTTAAGATTTAATTGAAACGTTCGCCACAAGTTTGTCAATAAACCGCAAATGTGAAGAGTAAATTGAAATAAGTTCACTTGACACAGTTTTAGAGTAACAAAATACTTATATTTTTGAAAAGTTCCTCTTAAAATGTCGGTGTCAAAATTACAAATAAAGCATCGGACAAAAGTTCCTTAGAAGATTGTCAGGTTAAGCACATTCAGTCAAGAAGACAAACACTCACTAAGCCCCCTAACTTAAGTGAGAGAACAATTACAGCATGTTAAGATATGCTGCAACAACTACCCACATGGAGCAGTTCACTCAACGAACCGATGCATAGTTAACTGTTTAAAATCTACTGGATAACTGGGCATTTTCAAGATGGCTACCACCCTATTTATCGACTTAGAATTTTCTATGACATCAGCAAGAACCTTCGAAAATTAATATCTTAAAAGGTAAAATGAATAATTCTCAGGTTTTCTGCCAGTTAATTTCTTTAATTAATTCTTTACACATCGTTGCCTTCATCAGGTTAGCTGTTGTGAAAAGAATTAAAGAAAGAAATTAACTGGCAGAAAACCCGAGAAATATTTATCTCATCTGTACGCCAGGAAAAACTTAATCCTCAAATCTTAAAAGGTACTTAATAGTTTCAATCGTAATTATTACTTCCTGACATCCTAAGCTATCTGTTTTGACTGGGTTTAGTCTTCAAAAGTGTTTCTACCAAATTAATTTTAAGTCCTCTTATGTCATCAACCTGCACATCTTGGCGCACTTTCGTAACAATGATGGCAATTCATTTCCAAATCTCATTTATCTTACAAATTCTTAAATTTTATACAGGAACCTATATATTATATATATATATATAAATAAAAGTCGCTTAATTTGCTATATCTTCTGATATAAAATTCTTATTTTTATCTCTTTTAGTTAAAAATCTTTATTATTTTCTCTTAATTAAAATCACTAATTATACTTTGCTTAATTAGTTCATTTTACTTTCAAAATATGCTATGAGATGCTGACTATAGCTGGTGATAATATATCAGCTGTAACTTTACTCGATTCAAATTTATTTCAAATCTTAGATTTTAGTCTTCCTAACAACATGGTTTAAAAACGTAAATAAACCAAATTATTTCTTTAACTAAATTTTTTCGGGCATAATAAATACACTTTAAAATTATTCTTACTGTGAGCTTTAGTCGTGGAAATGAGTGCCAGAAAACCCGTTCAAGTTGAAAAACTACTTTACCTGAAATTTCTGGCTCCTACATAAGCATCTTCAAAATTGACCTATAGAATATGTTACTACTGGGGATAGGTAGTAGAAATGCTTTTGGTGAGCTAATAGGTACCTTACATGTTGTCTTCATAAAGGTTATAAATTTTCAGATGCCTGCCTTAGGTTAACATGCTGATACCAGGTTAACTTCAGAACTCACTTTTGAGAATGTATATAATATTAATCAAAGTGACTTTATTGTTTATGTTGAACCAGAACACATTATCTGTTTTGGATAAAACAAACACAATAAATTAGTGACCAACTCATCAAAATCATTGCATTCTTCAGTGTAGGTTAAGAACTTCATCAGCAACTGTCACAGCTTAAGCATATATCTGTGCTGAACTGTGTAACATTATTCTATTCTTTTAATGCTTGAGGCATATTTTTCAATACCTTCACTGATAATTAACTCCGTTCCTGACAGCACTATCTAAAAAAAAATTAATACTTTCCCACTCCCGCATGTCTGAAATTTACCAAATTTTCCCTTCCACAGACTACTCCTAATTCTTCATCCAATATCCATCTGGGCCTCAACAATTATATATGACTTGAATATTATTTGAATCATGTGGTAGGTCCTGATGTGAATACATTTTACCCCTGGCATATGTCTCATCTCCTACATAACTATTAACTGAAATGTGTTTTTCATTGTTTCTTGTGTTCACCTGGGTCTCTTGCCTTCATCTGTGGTAATTGACTGATTATAATCCCTATCCTATTTTCAGTGCTTAACAGCATTATCCAATTAAGTATTATTTCATAATGTGTTTGTAATCTATTTTTAATATCTTGGTCTGCTCATTTCATTTTACATGATGTTTTTTCCTTGCTGCCCCTCCACGATAGTCTCCAACAGTTGCTTAGCATATCTAACTTATCCCACTACAGATCTATCAATAGTTACTTATTACTCATTTTTATCCAAAATAGTCTCAATGCCCTGTTCCATTTCCTAAAATAGTCATTATTTGTGTCATTCAGCATTTGCCCTTTATGAATACAATTGCCACTTTCCGCTTTACTGCTATTAATTCCCTCGTTGTAGTATTATATGTTTGCTACTGCTCTTTTTACTGAGCAAACTCTACATACTAACTTCCTCTCATTTGTAGTATGTAGGTTCTGTGTTTTCTTCTTTTGATTTAACATTTCTCCCCACAGTCATATTATCCCCTTTGTCTACTTTTTTAACTGCTTAACGTCTCCTATAACAACTAGGTCTTAATAGGCAGGAAAGGATGGGGGTCAAGGAATGGGAAGGAATTTGGCCATGGCCTTTTGAAGGAAGCATCCCGGCATTCACCTGGAGTGATTTGGGGAACCATGGAAAACCCAAATCTGGATGCCCGGACGGGGATTCGAACCGCCATCCTCCCGAATGCGAGGCCAGAACGTTAGCCGTTACACCATCACGTTCAGTCCCTTTGTCTAAATTACACCAAGCCTTCCTTCAATGAATCTAACCATTCCCTCCAGCATCTTTTCAATTCCGAGCCCACACCTTCTTATTATACCTAAGAGAGTAAGGTGGAAAATTTTCAGAGACGGTATTGATATCGACACATTTTTATTTGTGATGTTGATAAATGTGTCACAATAAGAATGTCATGTTTCAACATGATCTGTATTTTCTTTAATGGCATTTTAGAGTAATTGTTTTTTTTTTTTTTTGTCATAAAATTTTTGTTTTTGCCAGTTAATTCAAATAAAAAAAATTCCATCCTATTCACCAAATCTGGCACCTTATGACTTCCTATGACTTACAAATATGAAGAAATTTATTCGTATGAGCTCCATATCAAATAACTCCTGTATCGTCCATGAATCCAAGCAAACTATAGTAATCATTACTAAAATGTATAAATACCCCTATAATAACTCCTGTTATATCTCTATAGTACACACTATAACCTCTGATGATAAATCTCATTGACCATCACCCCATTTAACCAATAGTTAACAACTACAATTACACTTGGATTTTGAATCGCCGCTAAATAAATGTTATGCAACAATAGCTCATTAGAACTTATATCCAGCTTTGATATACTTTCATTTGTCACCCTTCAATATTACTAATTTAGATTCCCCTTTTTATTGTTTCAATAACTTCACTTCTTTTGTATTAAAAATTTCTGACTCCCAGCATGTGTACCTGTTTGGTGATCAAATATTATCATCTCACCAGTGGTCTTTCATCTAAGAAAGTAACTGACCTTAAACAATTCAAATTGACGGCTTTACCTATTAACTGAGTAAGAGCAAACCTCGTAGATGAGGTCATTCCTAACATACCTAACCTCACGCTTGATTATAAAATTATTCATTACATGATAAAAATATGAGTTCGGAAAGGAACTTCCAAACTGGGCAAATATAGCTTCAGATATAATGCTCAAATCAAGAATCCTTAGATCATGGTCAATTTCAACATGATTGGGTGTCAGTGGATGAGGTAACGGTGGTGACGGTAGGTGGAGGAGAGTAGATATTTGGGGAGGGGGAGACCATTTTCGTTAAAGATAAACAACCATTGTCTTATTTGTGTGTGTGTGTGTGTGTGGGAGGGATCAGCATTAATGGTTTCCTGTACAATCACCTCCATTTCAAAATAAAAATTTAGAAATTTCATATGAAATATAGGATATTTCAGTGATACTTAGGAAAATCTATTTTGTATACCATCTAACTGTGGATCAATGATGGTTTTTAAAATATAATAAGAACTAAGCAGTATTTGTCCCACCAAAAAACAAAAAAAGATTGATTTGAAGGAAAGCTCATTTAGTACACTCTTCATAATGACATTGTTTAATTGAAACAAATCACTTTCAAGTCATCTGACACTAAACAGCATTACCTAAAACACTCAACAGAAACAGCCAGGTATGGTGTAAGATAAAGAATCAATTTTGTATCAGATATAACACTTGCTCAAAAAAAAGGTCGCCCATCTGGCCTGAGGAGGAGGCCCCCCCCCCCCCCCCCCCCCGTTTCTCCAGAAGGAGAAGCAGTGCGGCCACCAATAGGCACAAGCTCCCCCTCCAAAGACACGAGGCCTCGTGCTACATGGCTAATCTGGTACTGCAAGTATGGCTATAAAATTTCACCTCTATTTCCTTATTTCAGTTGACCAGAAAGATAGCAACTACCTCTCTTACCTGAGATCAACAAGCCACTTTAAGAGCAATGGATTGATAAAATAGTGAGTTAATTTTTTAGATTTTCAGAAAGTCTTTGACTCTGTGCCACACAACCGCCTTTTAGCGAAGCTACGAGCGTATGGTATATCGGATCAGCTTTGTGAATGGATAAAGGATTTTCTAACTGGTCGATCGCAGTATGTCGTTGTTGAAGGAGAAAGTTCTTCTAATATAGATGTTACATCGGGTGTACCTCAAGGAAGTGTAATAGGACCACTTCTTTTCATAATTTTTATAAACAATCTCGGAGACAAAGTGAAAAGTATTTTTAGATTGTTGCTGACGATGCGGTTATTTATAGGGAACTAAGGAATTTGGCCGATTGTTTAGAATTTCAGCGTGATCTGGATGTTATTTTGGCATGGTGTGCTGAGGGGCAACTCACACTAAATTGTAAAAAGTATAAGACAATGAGCATAACTAACAAAAAGAATCCGATTGTTTAGAAATACGAGATAAACAGTTCAGTTATTGATATGGTCGATTCTATGAAATATGGGAGTAAGAGTACAAAGGAACATGAAATGGGACTTACATATTAATACGTTGGTAGGTAGAGCTAATTCTAGGCTGCGGTTCATAGGTCGAATCTTGAAAAATTGTAATGAACAAACAAAGGAGATAGCGTACAACTCTCTTGTGCTTCCACATTTTGATCCGTTTCGTAAGGGGTTGATTGAGAGTACAGAGAAGAGCCGCTCAATTCGTGATCGCTTGCTACAGTCCTTATAAAAGCATTACAGAACTGATTAGTAGACTAGGCTGAGTGTCTCTGGTAGACAGACGACGCACGTTTCGTATAAATTTATTGGTAAACATGCGTACTCCCACTTTCACTTACGAGTATAGTGAAATACTTCGTCCACCAACCTATTTGGGTTGGAATGACAGGAAAGATAAAATCAGAGAAATAAGGTGCTGCTCTTATTCTTATATGAATTCTTTTTTCCCTCGTACCATTAGGGATTGGAATGCATAACAAAGAGATTAGGTTTGGTGCTGAGCACCATCTGCCACCCACAGTTTTGTGAATTGCAGAGTATATATGTAGATGTAGAATATCTTTCTGTAAGTGAAAAAATTGTTCTCGTGGAACTCATAGAACATCTAAAATAATGACTTGCTGTCAACCAATAAATACTGGCAGAATTGTGGTCCTGCAAAGCTCCTACATGAAGATTTGAATTTAAAAAAAAAAAAAAAAAAAAAAAAAACTTTTAACACCATACCTTATTCTATTAATATCACCAAAAATCTTAAATTTCCCATCCAATAATCAACTGCTACTTGTGCACCTAAAAGGTGACTGGCATAATTAATGAAAATAGATGTTTGCTCCTTGATTGTGTTGTTATTATTCACTGAAAAATAGACTCCACTAGTGATATCTTTACTATTACATAGGTATCTCAATACAAGAAAGCCTGGTGCAAAAAATGAAGGATTCCTAGAGATTGTGATTCCATGAGGAACTGATGTCATAATATTGCAGTAGTCAAATGCAAGACATGTCTAGAAATACTTTCCAAAGTACATTTAGCAGTGTAATGCTGGTCCAACTGAACTATTGCTTAAAAATAATAAGTTTTGCGACTGACTACCACAAAATTATGTCATTAGTGAATGCTCTTGTAGCAGAATTGTAATCTCCGGTAGACTCTCAAATGAAATTGAATGCTACAAAATTGAAAATAATTCTTTTCATTGAATTTCATAATGGTGAGAGTTAGATCTTTATATGTCATTATCTGTAATGTTTAATCTTGAAACATGCATGCTGAGACACTAATCAGGAAAGATAAAAGGCCTATATGTTGCTTTTCCTGTTCTTTTTCTTATTGTAATTGCATCAATACTACAGATATCTAAAAAATGAGTATTAATGAATACTTCACAAATACTGAGAAGGTCCAGATTGTTAATGGTACTATCTTTATGATACTGCAATAAAGAGAGCACATTATTTCTGCAATTAATGATAGTGGAGCATTACAGTTACATTATTCAGTAGCCATGACAGAAAAATATGTAATGTCAGTAAACCTATTGGTTGAACAGAAAGAAAAGTGTTATACAAGAGAAATTTTAAAATCTTAATGTCAAAATGCAAAAATATTATATGTGGTATGTTCCACTTTGTTCATAAAGCAGGGCTACATTACAAAGTTTCTACCTTTAAACTAGATTCACACAAATAAATCAGCAATAACTCAATCTGGAAGCAAGATGCCTTGATTTGTGAACATTTTAAGGTGGTGTTATTTTATTGCCAAAAGTTAGAATACAACATATGTCATTATGATGTAAATATATATTTGTTTTCATTTTATTTTTATAACGATGCAGTTTTCAGCAACAACACTTTAGCACTTAAATACTTGAACTGTACAGGATCTAAAGTAAAAATATATATAAATCTAAGAAGATGGTAGGGAAATTGCCAAGAGGGTCCAAGCTACATTGAAATGAATTGATAAAGATCTGATTTATATTTCAACGATATACCTCAAGGACTATACGGATCAACTGGTAGTGAATCGTTTTGTTGATAAAACACGATGCTTTTCAGTCATGGCATTTTCAAAACTGTTAATTGTAGTTTATTGTTAATTTTAATTACGATGGAGCTAATGTACAGATGCATCTAGAAAATTCTATAACTGTTAGAAAAGTGAGGGGAAGGGATGGTGTTGAGACGCTTATAGGTAAGGATGTAGAAGAAGTTACTGAGGATTTGAAAAAGGCAGAGATTTTAAGTAACTAGTTTAGTGAGAGCATTAGAGACAATGAATCAGAAACGGGAGGGTCTAATACGGAGAACGAGCTTAACAACACAAATATAAATGAACAGACGAAAAAATTTGATATTCATTCTGAGGTTATTATGAAGGAAATAAGAAAGCTGAAAACACATAATGGTGTAGATAATATTACTACAGATATCTTAAAGACAGCCAGATGTGCCATTGTACCTTGTCTTGAAACATTATTTAAATTCAGTCTGGATACTTGCTGCTTATCACAGGACTGAAAAGTGCAATAGTAGAGCCGGTACATAAAGGAGGGGGTGAGAAATAGAGGTAAAAATTAAAGGCTGATCAGTTTGACATCAGTGGTAGGTAAATTAATGGAAAGATTGATATGCAACCACATCAGAAATATATGTGAGCAGCATAAATGGTTTTCAAGTAAGCAACATGGCTTTAGGAAAGGATATTCATGCGAATCTCAGTTGGTGGGATATATGCAACACATTACAGATGAAATGGACAAGGGAGGCCAAATTGATAGTGTAGCACTAGATCTTTCAAAGGCTTTAGACCAGTGTTTCCCAACGTGGGGCCCACGACCCACAGGGGGGCAATTTGGTTTTTTTAGGGGAGCAATTTAGAAATTGACTTGATACGACTTTACCGCTTTCTCTTCGGGTTATTTAAATGCAATGCTAGATGTAGGTAATAAATGTAGCAAAAAAGCAAATTCTTAAAAGTATCACACTCAATTGCCATAATAAATCTTTATTAAAAATCTTTTGAATTTTAGTATTTCATTATATGTTTTTTAATTTTACTTACTATGTTTTATGACAATATTAAAGTGTTTTCTTTGAAAAACCATCCTATATGAGTTTCTTTAATAACAAATAATTTTTTTATTAAAAATTATGTATGGGGGGCAAAAAAAAAAATGTTAAAAGTGGGACATGACCCAAAAAAGGTTGGGAAACACTGCTTTAGACAGAGTGAGCCATAAAATGGTAGTAAATAAGGTAAAAAGTATTGGAGTGGTTGAGAAAGTGATCTGCTGGGTAGAAGAATTTTTAAAAGGTAGAAAACAAAAAGTTGGGATAGGAAATGCAGTATCAAAAGAAGTGGAAGTGAAAATGGGAGTGCCGCAGGGTAGTGTATTGGGACCATTGATATTCATTATTCTAATGAATAATTTGTGTTGATTGGTTACTATCTGAAATTAGATTGTTTGCAGATGATATAATGCCATATAAAAGGGCCAAATGGCAGAGAACTGTAAACAGTTACAAGGTGTTCTGGAGAGGATATCTAGATGGGTTGATAAACATGGGATGAAGATAAATGCACAGAAGAGTCAGCTTATTAGATACACAACAAAAAACTAAAGGTTGATTATGATTATATGGTGGGGAAGGAATTGCTTGTTGAAGACTTGAAATGTAAATATCTTGGCATTACGTTTGATAACAAGCATAACTGGCCAGGACACAGGGGCAGATCCAGGGGGGGGGGGCTTGAGCCCCCTAGCCCCAAAGTATCTTGGTCCACCCCTGACATTGTAGTTTTGAGACTTTTTTTTTCGCTCTATGGATTTGAGGGCCCGAGGAGGCTATAAATACTATCTTTTTCCCGACTCAAGCCCCCCCCCCCCAAAGCCAAAATACACTGAAGGCAAGCCCTCTGAACCAAAATTCACTCAAGCCAAGCCCCCCCCCCCCAAACCAAAGTCCGTTCAAGCCTCTCCCAAAACAAAATCCTGGATCCGCCCCTGCCAGGACACATTGGACAGGTAGTAGGAAAAGGTTTCAAAATTCGGCACGCATTGGAGAGAGTGATGAGGGATGTACGAGAGAAGTAAATGAATTTGGTTACAAAACTTTGGTCAGATCATTGCTTGAATATGGTAGTGTAGTATGGGACCCACATTTTGAGTATCAAATACAGGAGTTGGAGAGGGTGCAAAGGAGGGCTGCTAGATTTGTTTCCGGAAATTACCACTGAATGCAATCAGTTACAGATTTGATAAAAGAGCTGGAATGGGATTCACTGCAAGACAGTAGGAGGCTTAAGAGGGTCATGGGAGTGTACAAGTCCTATATTGGTGATGAGCCATGGAAAGATATTGATGTAAGAATTAAAAGTAAGGCATGGAAGGGAAAAGATGACCATGACCACAAGCTGGCACTCGATTTCAGGAACAAAGGTGTAAGAAGATTTTCTTTTTTGGGGAAGGGTTTCAGGGAGTGGAATAAGTTACCAGGAGAAGTGATGAGTAATTTACCAAAAATGTTAAAGAATTTAAAGTTAAAATTTGCCGACGGCAAATGTAGGTTTGTGCAGGGAAGGGGGAAGATGGGTGGTAGGGAAATTGCCACCGGAGCGTGAACTCCATTCCAATTTAATTAAATATTATATTATATTGCTCCGGTGGCAATTCACCTAGTCATCTAATTACCCCTTTTCTCATTTTTTTTAATTTTCTTTTATAATTGGAGTTTTTAATTCCTCTCCCATTTAATTTTCCGATTCATAAATTTTAAATTCGTCAAATACTTTTGGTAAATATTAATCACTTCACTTGGTAATCTGTTCCAATTCCTGACACAATTACCAACAAAAGAAAATTTTCCCACTCACTTAAGTGATGAAATCAAGCACCAGCTTGTATCATGATCACCTTTCCCCTTCCATACACTATTCCTAATTTTTTGACCAATATCCCTCCAAGCCCCATCGCCAACATTACCAGCACTCTCTTCACCCTCCTCCTTTCCCTCAATGTTTCCCAATCCATTCCCTTATCATATCAGTTACTGACTGGATCCTGTGATAATTTGAAAACCTAAAACACGCATTAAGGGCTATTTGTATGAAATTTATATAACCACCCAGTAACTACACCAGATTTTACTCTTGTATTTAATCAGCGTGTATTAAGATATAAATAATGATCTGTCCACTTATAGTCTAACTGAGGAGGTAAACCAGGTAGATAAGGCAATAATATATCAATATGATAATCTGAGTTTATTAACACTGTATTTTCTATAATGTGAATGGTCCTAGTTTGGTTCTAACACACCCTGGACCAGAAAGACAACCAAAATTTATGGTACATAATAAACTAAAGGTTTACTGCATACTGTGATGCCACTACCTTAAGTAGTACCCCCAGTATCCTACTCTCTTATTTAACCGTTACTACAAGCCGAGTCTCATCAGTCAGTGACTTATCCATTCTGACATCAGATAACAAAACTTTTTTTATTTTTTTAATTCCACTAGATTAGAACAATTAGGATTAAGTTGGGTTTACACGGATCACTTTTTGCAATCACTCCAGATGAATCACTCGCAGTGAAAGGAAAGTGAACTGTCTTAACAGAGGATCAGCCCAAGTGATCATCCAAGATGACAGATGAAGTTGGCTCGGGTTCAACTTTACACTCACTTTTGGTGTTTCACTCTGATGAATCATCTAGAGTGACACATGTAAACAGTCAAAATATCAAATGAAACCTCTTCCTGGATTGGTCGCAGTTGTTTGTTTCTAATTTTGTGGTTTTGAACACATAATTGTTTTTAAATGGAAAGAAGAAACATTTCTTTATTTTTAAAATCTGTCCATTACAACCACTGTTTATAGAAAACACAATTTGAAAGTCATAAAAACATAAGTGATCGTTACGAATGACATGATTAAAGAATTGAATCTCCCATTTTTGACAATAGAAGACAAAACCAAAATTAAAACTATTTGAACCAGGTGTTCTAGCGAATTAACTAAGTTTTAAAACCATAAAAATGTGGTGCAAATTGTAAATCAATCTTAATGTATTTCAAAGCTGTTACGAGTTGCAAGAAACCTTGGAGTAGTTTTTAACTCCAGTTTAACCGAAAGACGTTTTCTCATTACTGTCCAGTAACTGCAGCTTTTTGATAGCAAATCTTTGTGATTCACACATTCGAAGATGACTTTTAAATGTCATCTTGTATTCCAATATCCATTCTACCACGCCGCAAGCTCCAATTCTCGCCTACCAACTTCTCTTTTTCCAATAAACTTTATGCACGATGTAACTTTTAATTCCTTTCCTTAGGCGAGGTTTATGAAAATTAAATCCACTCCATCACGCATAAGTTTATTTGTTAGCATCTTGCAGTGAACTGAATGGTTCATTTGTGATGACACATGTAAACAAAAAGTGAATTCAGATTCACTTTCACTGCAAGTGATTCGTCCTGAGTGATTGCGAAAAGTGAACCGTGTAAACCGGCCTTTAACTGTTCAAATAAATTGTACTAAAACTGAAGAATATCTCACCAAGGTCTCCCCCAGAGATAACGAGTCCCCAAGTTACCTGATTCTTGTCATAATAATTAAAATGTTACAATATTTAATCATTGACAGCAAATCTTTGTATCAAATTGAAATTCTGACAGGCGTGTCTGAATAGTTACAAACAAATATTATCATGTAACTGTTGCTTCCCAGAGACAATTACTAATCAGTTGTCCATGGTTGTCAGTGCATCTTAGTAGTAGAAACAAAGATTAAAGCGTAAGTTTCAAGGATGATATCAACGTTTCATAAGTAAGTCACAATGTAATTATTGTTCACTGTTCAGTATCTGATAGATAACTGCAACATTAGGGCCTATCGCTATAAATTTATTCATAGCTCTCAATAGGATCATATCGTTCTCAGATTTTCCTTCATCCATGACAAGAATATGTTTATTCAATGATTGATCTCTGACAATAATTTAATCTTTTGTTAACTAGTAATATATCTAAAGCATGAGGTAAAATACATGACTGCATAAACTGAGTACTGATCTGACTGAGTACATGCCTGTGTCATTAATATGGGTTTAAGTCCTATCTACGTAACTGCATTTTTTCCTAGCTTAAGCCATGCCTCATGTTCTTTGTGCTCATGAGGAATCCCACGACTACGGAACAGTACACGAGGACTATTAAAAGAAAATTTTGAACAGTGACTGATTAAAAGGATTACTAATTTTAAAATTACCAAGTGAAGTGAAGAAAAACGATGAAGGAATTTAAAATTAAAATGTGTAAATCGCAAAAGTAGATGGAGAAGGCATTTAACACTCAAACTATATGATAATAAAAAAAATAAAAAAGGGATTATTAGTTGACAGAGAACTGCAACTGGAGCGTGTGCTCCATCGCATTTAATGTCTATATAAATAAAAACAAAATTCTGTTCGTTAGTAATTGTATCACATGAGAAAAGCTGGACCGATTTTGCTAATTTTTTAATTTGTTTCTAATGATCTTAATAAAGTTTTTAGAGACAGAAAAATTGGAAAAGTTTCCCGCGAAATTCGGGAAAATTGAAAGCTTATGAACTGATTTAATAATTTTTATTAAAAAAATCGTCATAATTGTCCAATAGGGTTTTCATATAAAGAAAAATTGAAAAAGTAGTCTAGAAACTTGGAAAATTCTGAAAAACAGAAAGCGCTTTCTTCTATGAACAAACTTGACTAATTAAAAAAAAAAAGAGTTCCTAGTAGTCGGTATAAGGTTTTTATGTAAAGAAAAATTGTCGCGGAATTTTGAGAATTCAAGAAAACCTGAAAGCACTTTTTTCGAATGACCAATTTGCCTAATTTTTAAGAAATAATCGTAATAGTACGAATAAAGTGTTTACAGAATGAAAAATTGGAAAATTCAAAATAAATGAAAGTACTTTTTTCTGTAGACCAATTTTGCTCTTTTTTTATGATATTATTCCGAAAAAGGTTTTTAGAGAAAGAAAAATTGGAAAAAGTGTCCGGAAAATTCAAGAAAAACTGAACAACTTTTTTGTATGGACCAATTTTTTTATTTAGAAATATTGATATTGGTCCGAATGGAATTTTAAAGAAAGAACAGCTGTAAAAGTAGCCAGGTAAAGTTGCAGAAAAAACTGTAAATACTTTTTTGTATCACCCAATTTGGCTAAATTTTTTTTTTTTTTTTTAATGCTCGTAATGGTATGAATAAGGTTTTTGGAAAAGGAAAAACTGAAAATTCGTGAAAAACAAAGTGCTTTTAATCTGTGGACCATTTTTTAAAAAAAATATGTATAAGAGTCCAAATAAGATTTTTAGCGAGAGAAAAATCAGAAAAGTTACCGGGATACTTAGAAAATTCGGATAAGAATGAAAATGAATTTTTGCTATTGGATTTTTGTACTAACTCAAGACCATAACTCATGAGTCGAATAATGGATATGCGTAATTACTTTTTTCCTTTTGTTTTGTTGCTTATTCTCCCAGCATACAAATAATTCAATTAAATGTTTTCTTTTGAAATAAGACTGCAAGATCTGGAGAAAAATCTGGAAAAATGCAATCCATGCTAAACTAAAATAAAATTTCCTTTGATTTTATTTTTGAGTTGTTTCACGTGCTGTCCAACAAATATAATTATTTTATTTCTATTCTGTTAATGATGTTAATCATACTACATGGTCTGTAAAACACACATTACAGTTCATAACTACATATTTACTTCACAACCATGGAGGAACCTTCCTCGATGTTCCCAACATCAGACTACAACTCTTTGATGTACATCCCCAAAGATATAGTAATTACTAGAACATTCTTCTCTGTAATCGATATCAGATCAAGTCAGATATAAATGTACAATACACAACCATGGAGGAAGGAATATATGGAGACGACGCAAGGCACCTTCGCCACATACTAGAGTGAAACCGGGTAGAGACAAGTGGGGAGGGGAGGCCGCCATATTGCTTGACCAGAGAAACACGGAAATATGCACAAAAACCTCAAGGGAATCATAAGACAACCGTGGCACCGCAATTTGATGATTGATTATTATGTAACTCGACGAGATACATCAAAAATTAAGAATAAAATTTTTTGATATCGTGCTTAGTTCTCGAGATATACTGTCTCAAAAGAGTGGAGTTTCTGGTTGAAATTCAGAAGAGACGTGTCCTTAAAGTCAAATTTGGTGATAGATTCTTATGTAACACGACGATACAGATCGAAAATAAATAATAAAATTTTTCTATATCTCGCTTAGTTCGCGAGATATACTGTCTCAAAAATGAGGTTGTTAGGTTATGAGGTGATTCAACGAAAACCGTGACGCCGCAATTTGATGACGAATTCTTATGTAACTCGATGAGGGAAACTGAAAGTAAAGAATACAATTTTTTGATATCTCACTTAGTTCTCGAGATATTGTACCTTAAAATTGACGTGGTTAGGTTGAAATGCGGCCTGGACCAGAAAAAAACTATCGCCATATCCATATTTGATGATGAATTCGGACGTAACTTAATGAGCAGGTAATTCTTTTTAACTTGAATAACAAACTGTTTATTTCTACAGTCCTTAAATTTTAGTTGATGTTCAAATAGGTTATATTTTCACATTCTATTTCAGTAACTGACAAGGAAGATTTCAAAATCTAGAACTATACTTGTAGACATATTTACAAACAGAAACAAGTCATATCTGAAATTTTTTTAAAAAAGCATAAGTCAATGTTTAGAGCTTTAAAAAAAAATTAATACTTCTTAAAACCTCATAGTTTCTGAGCTTACTTAGAAGATATTGTACTGGCAGTGGCCTATATAATTTTGCTAGAAAAATCAGTACATTCAAAAATCGGAAGCTAACAGCTAATAATAAATAAATTGTTTGTTCTCTTCAGGTATACACGGCATTTCAACCTGCAACATTCCCATTAATATTGCCGCTACAAAACCAAACTATGTAGACACATCTAAACACAAGAAATGCATCGCGAACTACATTTCCGTCAACAAAGTTTATTTCATCACGTTTAGTAGTTCGCACAGCACAAATTATCACGATTAATTTCATCGTGCAATTTCAGTGTAAACTTAAACGTGAGTAATGCATGCAGAATACCATATTCACTGTGTCGCGATGTAAACATGACCCCTTTAAATTAAATTTCCAACATTTGTCTACAATAAGGCTAGCTTTTCAGGTGCAAAATAGTAACATATGCTAATTGTCTACACTACACCAACAAAAATTTGAGAATAATATGATCCTATTGAGAGCAATGAATAACTTTATAGCGAATGGCACTAATGTTGCGGATGCCTGTCAGATATTTCTAGAACGATAATTAGAATGTGACTTACTTATGAAACGCTATTCCAGGTTTTTTCCTATCTCGTCTGTTTGTGCAACCATATGCATCACAACTTGGCATTATAGAAAACTTTAGAATATTAGAAAATGAAATATTCTCAGCAGCTGACACAGTGCAAACAGCCCAATGTTTTGGTACTCCTACGATGTCCGCCGCGCAGGCACAGTTTTTCACGAGGTTTCACGGATTTCGCGTTATCTCGTCTCCATATATTCCTTCCTCCATGTACACAACACGCTTCCTTACATTTATATCTAGACTTCTATTAATTCACATTCAACATCTCTCTAAACCTTTTAAACTTAGCTTTACATAATGTCTTCGTAAATATGTCAGCAATGTTTTCGTTTGAATCTATTTTCACACTGTCTATTACACCATTTGTATAACACTCATTCACAAAATGACAGTGCATTTCAATGTACTTAAAGTTCTTTGAAAACTTACCATACTTCGCAATATTTACTGCTCCTGAGTTATCTTCATATAATTGGACAGGTTGCCCGACATTCACATTAAAGTCCAAAGTTCCAAAACGAAGTTAAGTTCAGTAAAAGCTTCTGACAATGTTATATATTTAGCAAAAGTGGAAGATTTTGTGACACCTCCTTGTCTTTTCGAGTTCCAAAATATTGAATTTCCAAACAAGCTAATTACATACCCAGACGTGGACTTTCAATCTACACTATCATCTGCCCAATCTGCCACTACATATCAATCCAAAATTTTACTTTTTCATTTCCACAGAGATTTGATTTCAAACCTTTCGTTAAATACAAATACTATAATATTCTTAATGCATACTCGTAATGAACTGTACTGTAAAAATTCTGAAATCTACTTAAGTAATTAACGCTGTAACTGATATCTGGTCTAGTTCCCGAACTAATGTACAAAAGAGCACCTATTAAGTTTCTGTATCTAATACCTTGACATACTAATTCACAGGTTCTAACTTTAAATTTACTTCCTTTGGTGTATCATACAATTTTGAGTTTACAATTTTATAGTTTGAGGCTAAGGAATTCATTTAATTTTCCTGACTCAAACTCATAACATTTTCTTTCTGATTGTAATCTATATAAATTCCTAAATAAGTTTTGAGCTTGACCTAAGTCTTTCATCTTGTATTTCTTCGACAACAGATTCTTGATTTTGTCTATTTTCTTTCTACTATTACAACAAATTAATAGGTCACCAATAAATATTATTAAATAAATTATATCATATCCATCGATCAAAGTATACAGACAATAATCAAATTCACATTTTGCAAAACCCAGCTCTCTCATAAATTCATCAAAACAATTATACCAATATTGAGGGCTTTCCCGTAAACCATAAAATGCTTTATTCAATTTACAAACCCTATTAGTACCATCTTCATACCCTCTTGGCTGTTTTATGTAGACCTGTGATAAAACTTTATCATTAAGAAATGCAGTCTCAACATCCATTCGCTCTATAACTAAACCATTTTGACAACAGTATGACAGTAAAAGTTTCAATGTCTTATCTTAGCTACTGGTGAATACATATCATCCACAACTTCCTTTTGTTGAAAACCCCTTACAACTCGTCTTACTTTATAAGTGTTATCTTATTTTTTTTTGTATAAACCCCCTTTACATCAAGAGTATTTACATCCTCTGATTTAATTACTAGTTTCCATGTTTTGTTTTGATAAAAACAATCTCTTTATCCATTCCTTGTTTCCAATACACTGTCTGTTTACAACTAATCACCCCATAAAAATTTCTGGACTATCAACACTGCAAAAGTTTATATAAATGATATTGCTACAGACATAATCATTAAATCTATCTGGCATTTTACGTTTTCTACCTAACCTTGTCACTTTAAATCCTTGATTATATTTATCACTGTTTAAAACTCCTTTAACATCTCCTTCTTTCCTTTTCTCATCTACAGATTCATTTTTATCATTCATACTTTCATCACTAGAACATTCACTCTCCGAATCATAACCCTTTAAGTGTATCAGTTTAACATTATTCTCTACAATATCAGTATGTCTTGCAACAACAATATTATTATTTACTAATACAACTTCACTATAACCTAATAAAATTCCCATATCAGCTTTACGATCCCATTTTGACTTTCTCAATTTTTTTGGTACTCTTACAAAAACTTTACTACCATATAGCTTTAGATGTTTAACAATTGGTTTTTTCCTAGTAAAATTTCAGAGGGAGTTTTCTTTTCAATAGTATTAGCGAAAGTTCTATTTTTAACATAAGCCGCTGTACAAACTACTTCAGGCCAGAATCACCTATCTACTTTTGCTTCAGCTAGCAAACACCGTGACATATCCGTGATAGATATCTATTATTTCTTTCAGCCATACCGTTTAACTCGTGTACATAGGGAGGGCAAACATTTAAAACAATTCCTTTTTCATTTACAAATCGATAAACATCTGAATTTAAATATTCCTTTCCATTATCACATCTCAGTTTCTTAATAATTTTACCTGTCAAATTTTTAATTTCATTTACATATGCATATAAACAATCATAAACTTGATAGTGTAAACACGATCTACTTTTCTATAATCATCTATAAAGGTTAGAAAGTATCTTTCATCATTCATACCAAGAGTTGAGTGAGGCCCATTTAAATCAGTGTGAATAATTTCTAAAATCCCTTCTGCTTTGCTTATATTATTTTCAAAAGGTAAATTGTGCATTTTGTTTTCAATACAAACTTTACACTTCATATATTCAGACTCTAAACTTTTAGGTAAACCAACTGCTAATTAATCTTTACACAATGTATCTAAACAGTTAAAATTTACATGACCCAATGTGCGGTGCCATCTCTCCTTTTCAGTCATAGAAGCACTGTTACCACAATTTTTACATTACCATCTTTCTTAAAAATGCTAAATGTCATTTTATAAAGATAGCAATTGCAATTAGCCTGTCATTTTTATCAAAAACTTTTTAAACATTTCCTACAGATACAATTTTGTGCTTGTCTGTTGTTTTCGCAAAGCTAATCAAGTTTCTATTCGTTAACATAAAATACATTTTCCATATTAATTTGAATGAGTTTAGCATAAACTGAAAAATAACTAACTACATTTCCTATTTTAGTTGATTTCAAAAATTTCCCATCAGCAAACTTTATTTCTACAGGTTGTTCCAAAGTTACACACTCAGAAAAATACTCTTCATTATTTACAACGTTATCTGTACAACCAATATTTATTTATTTATCAGTCTTGTTTCATGGATCCCTGCTGAGGAAGCACCTCTGGGATGTGAAACATGTCATGGATAATATACATACATACAATATGAGTCATAATCATAGTAAAAAACAATTATATGTTATAAAGAAAACTAAAGACAATAAAATAAACATAAATTTTTACAACTGTGATTTACAAAAGTCATATTGAATACAATTAATTGTTTTGTTCAAATTCTTGAATGGAGTAGAAGGAGTTGCCAATAAGATAATCTCTCAGTTTTTCTTTAAATATATCTTCATTTTCTGCAAATTGTTTTATACCCTTGGGAAGTTTATTAAACAGATGTATACCAAAATAATTTAATCCTCTTTGTACTAATGACAGAGATGTTTGTTGTTTGTGCAAGTTATTTCTGCTTCTTGTATTGAGATTGTGTACCTGTGAATTAGAAGTAAACAGGTTACAATGATCTATGACAATGCACATGAGAGAATATATATACTGAGAACTCATTGTAAGAATACTGAGTTTTTTAAAAAGTTGTCTGCAAGAAGTTCTTGGTTTTACCCTACACAACATCCTAATAGCTCTTTTCTGTGCTATGAAAACTTTTATACTTTGTGAAGAGTTTCCACAAAAAATTATGCCATATGACATTACTGAATGAAAATATGAGGAGTAAACCTGTTTCATTAATTCTAGATCTGCTGTTAGAGGAAGTGTTCGTATTGCAAAGGTGGCACTACTTAACTTCTTCAGTAGTGAAGTGATATGTTCATGCCAAAGGAGTTTCTCATCTATTTTAATACCAAGGAATTTTATACTCTTTGTTTCTAATATTGTTTTATTTTTATAGCTTACTTGTAAATCTGGCTGTGCATCATTTTTTGTTTTAAACCTAATATAATGTGTTTTTTCAAAATTTAGTTTTAATGAATTTGCCTTAAACCAATTTGCTACTTCACTAAGAACTTCATTTACATTAAATTCTATATTGCTGTTTGGTGTTTTTCTCACAGTCAGGTTAGTGTCATCTGCAAATAAAACACTCTTAACTTTGTCGGATAAATTTCCAGGAAGGTCATTGTTATACAACAAAAAGAGGAGGGGTCCTAGGACAGAACCTTGTGGAATTCCATGTTTTAATTTTTCCCAGTCTGATGAAGCATCTTTGTTTATTTTAGTATCAAAAATGGACACTTTTTGCATTCGACTTCCAATGTATGATCTAAACCATTTACCTGCGATTCCATAAATACCATAGTATTCCATTTTTTTCTAAAGTAGTTCATGATTTACACAGTCAAATGCTTTTGCAAGATCACAAAATATTCCTACAAGGCTCATTTTATTATTAAGTTCCTCAAATGTGTTATTTAAAAATGAATATATAGGAATTTCTATAGATGATTCTTTCTGGAACCCAAATTGGGATTTAGTGAGGATATTATTTTGCGTAACATGTTTTATTACTCTACAATACATGACTTTTACAAAAATCTTTGAGAATCCTGAAAGTAATGAAATGGGACGATAGTTGTCTACACATGTTGATTCTCCTTTTTTAAACAACGGTTTTACAACTGCATATTTTAGTCTATTTGGAAACACACCTTGAATTAACGATTCATTACAAATGTGGGCAAGTACACGATCGATACAATCTGAACATCTTTTTAGTAATTTACTTGAAATATTGTAATAGCTGGAAGAATTTTTAGGTTTTAATTGTTTAATGAGTTTATTTATTTCTGATACTGTTACTGGTGGCAATTGCATTTCCACAAATCTATTTGGGTAAGCAGTCTGAAGAAGCCTAAGGGCACTATTTGGGAACTGCTTTTCTATGCCTAATTTCTCTACAACTGTAGTAAAATGTTTGTTAAATATTTCACAAACTTCCCCTACTTCACTATGGACAGATCCATTTTGTTCTATTTTAATGTCTTTAGAGTGATTTACAGATTTTCCTAATACAGTTTTTATTATATTCCATATAGTTTTCATCTTATTGCCTGAATTCTCTATTTTCTTTGATATATACCTGTTCTTGGCCATTTTTGCCATTTTTGTTAAAAATAATATTGAATGCAGTAGTGTAGTTGTAAGTAAGTATTGTATAGAACAACACTTTGAATGTTGTGTTACTAAACTAGAATATGATAAGGAAGAGCTGATAGTGATAGCAATTTACAGGGCCCCCTCAGGTAATTTCAGACTGTTTTTATCTCATTTAGAGTCTTTGCTACTAAGTTTTACAAATAGCAAACAAATAGTATTATGTGGAGATTTCAATGTTGACTCTCTGAATCACAGCAATGAAAGATTAGATATGGAAGCCTTGATGTTGTCTTTTAACTTAACAGCACTTGTAAATGTTCCTACAAGAATACAAAATAATAGCAGGACTGCAATTGATAATTTTTTTATGGATATTTCTCAGTGCAGTAATTACAGCATACTTCCAGTAATAAATGGTATCTCAGATCATGATGCCCAGCTATTATGTATCGAGTCCAGGAACACTGTTAAACAGATAGAGAAAAGCTGGGTTTATAGAAGAAATATTAGTGAATATAATATAAAACACTTCATAGATACCTTAAACACTGAAAACTGGTTAGAAGTATATAATGCGCAGGGTGTTAATGCGAAATTTGATTCCTTTCTGAATATATTTCTAACACTTTTTGAAGGTAGTTTCAAAAAAAGGAAAATTCTCAACACTCCAAACAATGAACTGGGCATGGGATGGATAACAAAGGGTATTAGAATCTCTAGTAAAACAAAGAGGGACCTTTATTTAAAAATGAGAGAAACAGATACCTATGCGCTGAAAGTTCACTATAAACTTTATTCTAAAATACTAAGAAATTTAATAAGGAAGGCCAAGAACAGGTACATTTCAGCGAAAATGGAAAATTCAGACAATAAAATGAGAACAATATGGAATATAATAAAGACTGAAACAGGAAAAACTGTAAATCACTCTAAAGACATAAAAATAGAACAAAATGGATATGTGTATAGCCAAGTAGGGGAAGTTTGTGAAATATTTAACAAACACTTTACGTCAGTAGCACATAAATTAGGCATAGAAAAGCAATCCCCACATAGTGCTCTAAGGCTTCTTGAGACTGCTTTCCCAGATAGCTTTGTGGAGATGAAATTGCCACCAGCAACAGTCTCAGAAATAAATAAACTCATTAAACAATTAAAACCTAAAAATTCTTCCAGCTATGACAATATTTCAAGTAAATTACTGAAAAGATGTTCAGACTGTATCAGTCATGTACTTGCTCACATTTGTAATGAATCCTTAATACAAGGTGTTTTTCCCGATAGACTAAAATATGATGTTGTAAAACCATTATTTAAAAAAGGAGAAGCAACATGTGTAGACAACTATCGTCCCATTTCATTACTTTCAACATTCTCAAAGGTTTTTGAAAAAGTCATGTATAGTAGAGTAATAAAACATGTTACACACTATAATATCCTCACTAATTCACAATTTGGGTTAAAAAAAGGATCATCCATAGAAATGGCTATATATTCATTTTTAAATAATATATTTGAGGAACTGAATAATAAAATGAATCCTGTAGGAATATTTTGTGATCTTGCAAAAGCATTTGACTGTATAAATCATGAATTACTTTTGAAAAAAATGGAATACTATGGCATTTTTGGGACCGCAGGTAAATGGTTTAAATCATACATAATCATACATAAATTGGTTTAATACAAACTCATTAAAATTAAATTTTGAAAAAACTCATTATATTAGGTTTAAAACAAAAAACTATGCACAGCCAGATATATGTATAAACTATAAAAACAACACAATCTTAGAAACAGAGAGTATAAAATTTCTTAATATTAAAATAGATCAGAAACTCTGTTGGCATGATCATATCACTACACTACTGGCAAAGTTAAGTAGTGCCACCTTCGCAATACGAACACTTTCTCTAACAGCAGATCTAGAATTAATGAAACAGGTGTACTCCTCATATTTTCATTCAGTAATGTCATATGGCATAATTTTTTGGGGAAACTCTTCCCAAAGTAAAAAAGTTTTCATAGCACAGAAAAGAGCTATTAGGTTTCTGTGTAGGGTAAAACCAAGAACTTCTTGCAGACAACTCTTTAAGAAACTCAATATTTTTACAATGTATTCTCAGTATATATATTCTCTCATGAGCTTTGTCATAGAAAATTTTAACCTGTTTACACCTAATTCACAGGTACACAGTTTCAATACAAGAAACAGAAATAACTTGCATAAAACACAAACATCTCTGTCATTAGTACAAAGAGGAGTTAACTATTCTGGGATACATCTGTTTAATAAACTACCTAATCGTATATAACAGCTTTCAGATAATAAAGATGTATTCAAACAAAAACTTAGAGAGTATCTTATTGGCAACTCGTTCTACTACATTCAAGAATTTGAAGAAAATACTTAATTGTACTCATTATGACGTTTGCAAAACTCAGTTGCAAAAATGTATGTTTATTATTATTTCTTGTATTTGTAAAATATGTATATATATATATTTACTATGATATGACTCATATTATGTGTATATGTATCAACAATGACATGTTTCACATCCCAGAGGTACTTCCTCAGCAGGGATCCATGGAACAAGATTAATAAATAAATAAAATAAAATAAATAAATAATGAATAATTGTGTTGATTGTTTACTATCTGAAATTAGATTGTTTGCAGATGACATCATGCTGTATAAAAGAATAAAAACGTTAGAGGATTTTAAACAGTTGCAGGGTGATCTGGACAGGATATCTAGATGGGTTGATAAACATGGGATGAAGATAAATGCAAAGTATAGTCAGCTTATTAGATACACAAATAAAAAACTAAAGGTTAATTAAGAATATAAGGTGGGGATAGAATTGCTTGCTGAAGACTTAAAATATAAATATCTTGGCATTACTTTTGATAACAAACTTAACTGGGCAGGACACATTGGACAGGTGGTAGGAAAAGGTTTCATAGTTCTGCACTTGTTGGGGAGAGTGAAGAGGGGATGTATGGAAGAAGTAAAGGAATTGGGTTACAAAACTTTGGTCAGACCATTGCTCGAATATGGTAGTGTAGTATGGGACCCTCATTTTACGTATCAAATACAGGAGTAGGAGAGGGTGCAAAAAAGGGCTGATAGATTTGTTTCTGGAAAATATAGCAGAATGCCATCAGTGAAGAATATGATAAAGAAGCTGGAATGGGATTCATTGCAAGACAGGAGGAAGATGAGCAGGGTCATGGGAGTGTACAGGGCATATACTGGCGATGAGGCATGGAAAGATATTGCAATAGGTATGGAAAGGAAGTGCATGGAAGGGAAAAGATGACCATGACCACAAGCTGGCACTCGATTTCAGGCACAAGTGTGTAGGAAGATTCTCTTTTTTAGGTAAGGCTAACAGGGATTGGAATGAGTTACCAAGAGAAATGATGAATAATTTACCGAATACGTTGAAAGAATTTAAAGATAAAATTTGCAGAGGACAAATTTAGGTGGGTGCAGGATAGGGGGAAGATGGGTGTGTAGGGAAATTGCCACCGGAGCCTGTGCTCCATTGCAATTAAATTAAAATAAATTTGTTTTTACTCATTCACTTTCACCTTTGTCTTTCAAGTCCATTAACTGAATTTTACTTTTAACAAATTCAACTGTTTGATCTACTTCTTTCAAAACATCGACCAAATCACCTATATTGCTCAATGAATCCGGCAAAGTTCTTAACATGTAGTTTAATTTTTCTTTCTCAGTCACTTTAGCCCCAGCTGCTTTCAATTCGTTCACTGTCTTTTCAAAATCACTAAAGAATGTTGCTGTTTCATAGAAGTCTTTTAACTTCTATTTTTCCAGTTTGTTTGTACAAATTATTTGCAGTGCAGTCGATTCGTTGGAGTATAATTCGTCGAACTTTGTCATTATTTCAAAAGCATTTACTGTATCACTCACAAACTCAAGTTGCTTATTCGTAATAGCACCATAGATCCGGCTATCCTTATCTGGGTTTTCCATGGTTTCCACAGATCGCTCCAGGTGAATGCTGGGATGGTTCCTCACAATAGCCCATGGGCGCCTCCTGCCATATCCCGTGTATCACTTCCAAACCATTACCCTTTCGGATAGGGGCATTGCACCCTCCGCCACCTGCTTTTACTGAATCGCGAAGTAATAGTAATAGTAGTAATAGTAATAATTTCTCCTTTATCAATACTTGTTTTCTCTCTTGAAGCCACTGTATAACATTTCTTCATCTTTAGATACATCGTTATTCTTTTCTTCCAATTTCCATAGTCCTCGCCGTTAGAAACCGGTACAACAAGTCCGACATTTTTACTTGAAATAAAAATTTCTTAAATACTCGACAGCACTTTTCCGTTTCGTAAGCCACAGGCTTTTTGTCAACCACTATCTGCTACCATGTTAATTATGTTAATCATACTGTATGGTGTGTAATTATTCTTTTATTTAGGCACACACACACACACACATTACAGTTCATAACTACATGTTTATTACATGTAACTACACGTTTCCTGAGGCGCATTACAAAGTAATATATTGCCAGGAAAATAGGGGAAAACGATTTGTTCAAATAATCTATGTTAATACCCCGCAAACAACTTCAGCGTCATTGTTACATGTCGCAATGAACAAATAACTATTGTAGCGATTGTAACACATACTGTTCATCATGCAGGAAAGAAATATATTGAGACGACGCAAGAGACCTTCACCACGCATTGAAGTGACGCCGGGTGGGGGAGGAGTGGCTGGACTAGGCCGCATCCATTCAGACACGGGGTATATGTACAAAAACCTCAAGGGGACTCTAGGATGAACGTAACGCCGCAATCTGCTGATGGTTTATCATATAACTCGATGAGACAAATAAATTTTTTTTTTGATATCCTGCCTAGTTTCCGAGAAATTCTGTCTCAAATGTGAGAAGTTTTTAATTGAAATTCAGAAGAAAAAATTGGTCAAAGTCAAATTTGATGATGGATTCTTATTTAAAAAGACGAGACAAATTAAAAATAAAGAATAAAATTTTTCGATATTTCGCCAAGTTCTCGAGATATACTGTATCATAAGTGAGGTGTCTCGAGTTGATATCCAGGAGAAAAAATTCGCAAAAGTCAAATAAAGAATAAAATTTTTCGATATCTTGCTTAGTTTTTGGGATGTACTGTCTCCAAAATTAGGGTTATTGGGTTGATATGCGGCCTGGACCAAAAATTAATTCTGCCAAACCCACAATGAATTACATGGTGGACATGCAGAATAGATAGTTCAGTTTTATTACTACCACTTGTGGTTAGGTTGAAATGCGGCCTAGACGAGAATAAAAATAGTTATCTTGTTACCATACTTCGTAAGCTTAATTGGGAATAGCTGGAAGCAGTTTACATCGCGATAAACGTTTTGTCACTAACATGGTTCTCATGAAATTACTTACAATAATAGATAAATTCTTTGTCCCTTATATATGCAACATCAAAACCATTCTGGTACAGACTGTATTTAGACCTAACCACAATCTCCACTAAATTGCCACTACAGAATCAAACTATGTAGACACGTGTATTAGAATCGCAAACTGCATTTGGGGTAACAACATAGTTTGCTTCATCAAGATTCCTAGATGGCACAATTCTTAGACACATTAGAAAATGAAATAATCACAGCATCATACACAATGTGAACTTTGCATTTGTATGTATTCGCAATATGGCCGCTGTCGCCACAGCGCATGCGCAGTATCAGCCGAGAGTTTAGAGGCGGCGTCACAAATTTAACGTCATTTCTCCTCCATATATTTCTTTCCTCCATGCTGTTCATCTGAGAATTACTATTTCCAACACAACCTAAGAACTTAGAATTGCACGTCGGCATTTTGAGAACGACATATATCATACTTAAAATAAAAGGGCCAATGAACTTTTTGAACAAATGTTAAATTTACGAACACAAGTCAAAACACTAATTTCAAACACAAATACTGAACTTTTTAAATACATAAAAAGATAAATTTACTAACACAAGAAAAAACACTAACCAGAAACACAATATGTACAGTTAGTTTTTTAATAATAATATTAAAAAGGAAATTCCAAATTAAAAAAATAAACATTCTTGTTCAAGATCAGAAATTAATTCCCATTAATAAATATCCACGAAATTTAACTCAAACTTTTGATCATGTTCAGATGAATGTTGTGGAGATATACATATGAATTACTATAACAATGAAATAAAAGACAAAAAAATATATTCCACATAAATTTTAAACACACCACTCACTGTATTTCTCGGAAATATGTTGTAAAAGATGACAAAAGGCCATTTGGGTATTCCTCCATACTTATCGATCACATAAACGTGTCCATGTGCTATAGTAATGCTGTCCATAGTAATCATTTAGTTCTTTAGAAGCGTTTTAAGAGAGTCATAAGGTCTCTACCAGACGCCTGTGGAGGTTCGCCTGTGGGGGCTCAGCCTGTGGAGGCTCAACCTGTAGAAGTCCAGCCTGTGGAGGCTCAGACTGCACAGGCACAGCCTGTGGGGGCTGAGCTTGTCGAGACTCAAGCTGTAGATGCAGAGAGTAGAGATAGTGGTTTGGAGGAATTTGAGAAGGATGGGTGGGAGCTGGTAACAGGTCACAGGAGAAACATGGTTAACAGGACGAACAAGCCAGAAACTTCAGTAATTGTGGGAAAAAGTAAGTTCGACCTGTTGCCAGAGTCAGGAGGAGAAGAGCTTCATGTAGATGTAAGAGTTGGTAAGATGCAGCACACCTTTATGAACAAGGGAGTGCAGTGCAAGAATAGGGAAAAAATGGGTTCTGCTGCTAGGTAGTAGCCATGGGAGAGGTGTAGGCCCTCTTTACAGGATCAGTTAGGTACAGGTTACCAGTTCACAAGTTTTTTCAAACCTAGTGCAACATTAGGTCAGGTAATAGAGGATATAGGTTCACTTTGTAGGAGGTTCAGTAAGGACTATAGAGTAGTGATAGTGGGAGGTGCGGGAAATAGTATTGATAGAAACGCAAGTTATAGTATAAAGAATGACCTAAGGAAGGTGGTGAAGGAGGAGCGGTGTGCGCGGAGCTCATGCAGGTCCTGAGTCGCCATGACTGGCCACAATTGAACTATTATGTGAGGCGGGTTAGTGTGGAAACGGAAGTGCTACTATGGAAAGGCATTATTTCTGTGTTGGGGGTTGTGTCTGTGAACACCATTGGTAAATGGGGTTTCACTAGGGATGGCCTACACCTAAAAAGGGGGAAGGGAGTACTTTCTGAGTTGTTAGCTCAAGCAGTGAGGGAGCCTATTTCCAGAGTTGATGGGGTCAGGACTGTGCCTTTTTTAGGTTAGGGACTGCTGGTGAAGGGACAAAAATAGATTATCAAAGTGATAATGATAGCAGATTCACGAAGGGAAAAGTTACAAATGTTAAAGAAATAGATGAATTGTCTGAAACAATAACTGACTGGGCTAAAACTGGGAAAGAGGAGATAAATTCTGAAAATATAAAGCCAGTAGTTAGGGTATTAATGGTAAACTGTAGAAGTATAATGAACAAAGTAATCGAATTTGCAAACTTTATAGATATACACGAACCACAAGTAATAATTGGGATAGAGAGTTCATTAAAAGAAGAAGTACTAGACAGTGAGGTTTTTCCTGATGGTTACAGAGTGTACCGAAGAGATAGAGGAGCAATTGGTGGAGGAGTTTTCATACTAGTTAGCAAAAACAACCACAATTCGCTGGAGTTAATAGATCAAGACCATGAGTTACTTGGGGTAGATTTCTGGGGTAATAAAAAATAAAAAATTCGGAGTGTTGGCTGCTTACCGCAGTGGAAGAATGACAGAAGAAGATGAGGATCTTGGGGAGAAATTAAATTCGTACTCAGATTTCAGTGGTGAGAATAGAATGATCGTCATTGGTGAGGATTTAAATTTACCAGATGTAAACTGGGAAGGAAATAAGAAGAATTACACAAGGGAACAAAGATTTGCAAATATCTATAAAATACATTCATTTTCCATTGATCCCAATATAAGAGACTGGCTCTGTGGGATGTGGAAAGTTGTCAATTTACAGGTAAACAGTTGCATAACAAAATAATAAGTACACCAGTAGATGTACAGTCATTGCATACATGGTACATTATACAATTCCATAACAAAATAGTACATACACCAGAAGATGTACAGTCACAGCTAAATGGTAGCGTAAACAATTGGGTATACATTCAGAATACGTGTGATTAGAAGGCTGTGATTTCTCAGGATATAGTTCCTACCTGACTCCTTAAGACGGCGCCACCAGCGCACACAGGAAAAGACGGTTGTAGGAGCGCGCACATTTGAAATACAGTTTCAAGACGAATATCATACATGGTCAATAAAATCACCACGTTTTAAATTTCCAAGTGGAACCATGTTTTATCCGTATCACAAGTGTACTTTATTGATATACGATGTAGTTCAGTAAATTGAAAAAGCCATATATACCCAATCTAATTTTCGCACTAATTATGCACTAGCACCGTGCATACGCAACTTAGACATGGTCAGTAAAATCACGACGTTGTAATTCCCAAGTGGAACCATGTTTATTCGTGTAACAAGTGTACTTAAATGATATACGACGTATTTCAGTAAATTCCTGTTATTACATAATGCTAATGGACTTGATTTTGTAATGTTCTACATATTTGATTTGTTGTTCACATAGCAATACAACAGTAACTTCTACTGAATTAATGACGACAGAAGTATAGAACCACTAAAATTAAAATCAAATAAGGAATCCCGAAAACTTTTGCTATCCATGTAATATGAGTTTTATTTCTGGTCCCGGCACAAGTCAACACGGTACGTATGGAACTACTTTCACCCGCATTAATTAATACCTTCAGTAACATGGCACTTATGAAAGCAGGTTATTTTTTAACCTAGCACTTATAACAGATACAGGTAATATAACGTAAACATAGAATACCCTTCTCCTTACATGAATTTATGCATCTGGTTGTCGTAGATAAATAAAAAGCAATATGTAAATTTAAACGAACATACTAATTGTATCTTGGGACATATAATTGCCTCGCATTAATTTTTTTCCCCTGATCTCCGTATTTCTAATATCTCCGCTCACTGCTATTATGTGGTAATAATACCGTTGTTGAATTGCTATTGTCACATCGCTTATACAGTAAATAGTCATATCCATGATTATTTAAATCTAATAAATCTCAATTAATAGCTAACACATGTATCAAAATCTAAGGGTATCATATATAATGGTAGTAGGAACTTTTTAAGGAGAAACGAATAAGTCATTTTTAATGATATCTTTCGTTATATGAATACGTTACTCTGGTTAGATTATCATAGCATTTAGTTATAATTTTAAATAAATAAATGCATTTTGCTTTAGATGACGGAGACTATAATTTCGAAAACGATAACTGTTATTTATTTGACTAATACATTTCGCATTATGTTTATAATAAACTTCATTGTTTCTAATCGTCTGCCAAAAAAATCTTAGGTTATGGTTTAACCTAGTTCTTATAACTGATACAGATAAAATAGCGTAGATATTGAATCCCCTTCTCCTTACATGAATTTCTGTGCCTAGTTGTAAATAAACGAAAAGCAAGATGATGGAACGAATGTAATAGTGAACTGACAAATGATATGTGTGACATCGTTGATACACTTGAACAATTCATAAGGTAAATATATCCGGGATATCGTCGAAAATTATACCAATTCAGAATGGTTACGCGCAAGTTATTCTAGCAAAATTGCTATCGACATCAACAAGATCGTCCAAGAGATGTTTCCGAGGAAAGAGAAAATTTACATTTTGCTGATACCATGACTGACGAAAATGAGAGTGTACATTTTTCTGTTGAATTTTTAAATTCGTTGAATGTTGCAGGAATGCCGCTATAGAGGTTGGTTCGTCTCTCATTTTACTGCGGAATCTGAACTAGCCGAAACAGTGTAATAGAACAAGACTCTGCGTCAAACAACTGCAGAATAACGTCATCGAATCCAGTATAATGACTGTCAAAGAAAAGCGGTAGACGGCATTTATACTGCAAATACCTTTAATATCAACTGGATTGTCATTTAGTTTTAAGCGACTGCAATTCGCGGTAAAGATGTTTTACAGCATAACCATCAATAAAGCACAGGGCCAAACTTTCCGATATTGTGGCGTTAACTTAAAAGAACCATGCTTTTCACACGACCAATTGTTCATCGCATGCTTACTAGTTGGATCACATCAAGATTTGTTCATTTATAGTCTGGACAATAAAACGACAGATATAGTGTATAAGTATCGTGAGGAGAAATTAAAAAACCATATAAAAAAATGAATATGTATATACAATAAAAATCAATATCTTATTAAATTAAGTAAATTTTTATTCTTATTTGTGTTTTATTTAAATAATAATATTTTATCGCATAGTTGATTAATTAATTTTGTATGCAGTATATACATTGCACGTTAAGTGGAGAATATATGTCTGAGATAGGTAGACAGGTCCTCATGCCATTATGCGTGTGACTTATATACTGTCCCGGGCAAATTCGAGTATTCCAGCTAGTATGCAAATAAAAACTATGTTGCCACAACCACTTCCAGAAGAAGTTGTTGAAGAAAGCCATAAAATAAACGTGCGTCTGTAGGTACACCCGATGCCAAGCCGAAATCCCCCCACTCCACGGCATGAGGAAGTGACTTCGCATTAACGATACGTGTAACATCTTTGATTGCAAATTAGACAAGTGAATAACTGTCTTCTTCAGTACTTCATAATTCCACCACTAGATACCAAAACCGGCAAATAGGTACAATCAATTCAAAACACGAAGAAAAAATGGAACTTGCAATTAAGGAAAAACGAAATAAGTACACTACCCGTTAATTTTTCTTTTTCCATACTGCCGTGTGTTGACTTAGAATAAACGTTATTTACCCCAGCGGTTTCTATGATACTCATATGGGACACGAAAAGCAAGTAATTTCGATCTATTTTAGCGTAACGATTAAATTTACCTATAACGCAAGTCGCCCGTACTCGCGAGGACGCAAACCAAACAAACCACGCTCCCGGTAAGGTTTGCTTCCCAATGAAAGCTTTTAAGTCTCAGAACTGTTAAGTAATTGTACTACTTGGTGCAAAAGTGAAAAAAATAATAATTATTAAGCATGTTACTATTTTATGGACCTGTCTTGTCGATAAATATTTTCTATACTGCCGTGTGTTGACATCGAATAAACGTTATCTACCCCAGCGGTTTCTATGATACTTATATGGGACACGTAAAGCAAGTAATTTCAATCGATTTTAGCGTAACGATTAAATAGTCCTATAGTGCAACTCGCCTGCATATTTCGTTTCATTTTGACTTCGGACATCTCTCTCGTCATACCCAAGATGGATTAACATCTTCCTTCATTGGAATCTTGACTAGATAATGGAAAATAGAAATTTGGTAACTGTTAAATGTTTTGACAGTAATACTACCAGCATGGGCGGATCCAGGGGGGGGGGTGTTGGCTTGTGAAAATTTTGTTTCAGAGTTCTTGCCTTCAGTGGATTTTGTTTTTTTTTTTGGATGGGGGGGGGGGTGCTTGAGTCGGTCATGGGGTAGTATTTATAGCGTCCTCGAGCCTCGAATCCGTAAAGCTAAAAAAAAAAAAGTTTCCAAAAATACAATGTCGGGGGTGGACTTAGGTGCTTTTGGGGGGGAGGGGATTGAGCCCCCTAGCCACACCCCTAGATCCGCCCCTGACTACTAGTTTGGAATCGCTTACAAAATGATAATGGTATGTTATAACTACCGTTTCGGTCTGTAAATTAATGTTAAATGCTACATACAATGAGCACTACAAATAAAAGGAATGAGAATTTTCTATAACTGCTGAACCGACCCAATAACAAATAATATTTTTAAACTTACCAAATTATATTATTGAGATGTCAATAAAAAGTATACTGGACTGTAATGTGGTTTCGTGAAGGACGAATGAAGTATCTGCCTTCTATGAAGTACATTATTTTTACTACAAAGAAAGAACTTTCTCCACATTTAAGATTTTTCAGTTATGGTGATGTGGATTGATAGTATGTTAAAAATATAATTTCTCCTCTTTAAAACGCACATACGCTCTTCTGTTTTATACTTTAACTATTCTTAATTCTTATGGCTTTACGCTTCGTTGCCGTCGAGCTTACTAATGACGGAGGAGATTTCGGGACAAGAACAGTAACAAATGCAGCCATTGCTTCTTGCAGCAGTCATCCTGGCGTTCACCTGGAAACATTTTGAGACAACGTTTTAAATCGAGATCTCAATGCCGGACGGGTATTTGAATTTTATTTCCTAGTTCTTTTTGCCATTACTGCTACCATGCTATTTTATACTAGGAAAGAAGGTTTTGAAAGTTATCTTTTTTAGTTGGAACTGGTTTGGTATTCGTTAGTGAAATAAGTTAATCTTGATATTCGATAGATGATTATGTAATTGAAACTTTAGCTCTTCAATCAGTTAGTGAAAGCAACAATGCTAACAACAGCAACTAGAATATTAAAAATCCTAGGCCACATTTATGTGTTTATGTTGCACTTAATCTAGACTGAAACAGTTGATTTATTCATTCAAACTGTGTTTTCCTAAACTTTCTACAATCAAGGCACACATATCTAGCCTTTGCATATATCCAAATAGGTGTGAGATGTTTGAAGAAAAAGTAAAAACAGAGCCAACACATTGGGGAAAAAAAAAAAAATTCAAAGCCTTCAAGTGCTGTTGCTTCTTCTGATATATATAGCAGCAGGATTGATTTGTTTTCATTGCAATCTGCTAATAAAAGTTTACGTCAACAAACATTTTGGTATCAAAGCTACCGGTACCATCGTATTACAAGCTGATGTGAACCGATGTACTGCAATCCTTTTCGTTGCCAACAAGATTCCACTACATGCTGAAGAATCCGATACGTTTGAGAAGCTGGTGAAAACGCTGTACCCCGATAAAAACTCAATTTCCAGAACGACATTTGGTAGATGTATTATTGATTCACTTCATACAATACATTCATTTTCCATTGATCCCAATATAAGAGACTGGCTCTGTGGGATGTGGAAAGTTGTCAATTTACAGATAAACAGTTGCATAACAAAATAATATGTACACCACTAGATGTACAGTCATAGTATACATGGTACATTAAACACTTCCATTACAAAATAATACATACACCAGAAGATGTACAGTCATAGGATATGGGACATAGCACCTTGGTATTGCTTGCAGTAATACCTATTACAACACATAAGCATCTGTTCCACTCTTGGATGGTTGACTTTTAATGGCTACCTTTAACTTGCACTAATTTTGCAAAAATGTAACGCTTTAATGATTATAGAAGTTAACTTTTTAAGTAGTGGATTAACAATTAACGAGGTTAACTTTTTGGTTAACTGTTCCTACCTGTGTGTATAATGCTTTCAAAGAATTAAATTTTTAGGCAATGTACAAAAAGGTGGATGGAGAATAAAACATTGTTATTGATCGTACTGAGTTTCCAATACGAAGTAGTGATTACCCTGAACTTGCTCAAGGCACATACTCACATTAGAAAGGGATTCATACTTTCAAAGAACTTGTAGGTATTAGTGAGTTTGGAGTAGCTTTATATTCTTCCCATTTATATGGTGGAGCAACATCTGATCCTCAAATGGTAGAGTTATAAGGCTTCCTTCTTTTAAAAGGAGGACATTTTATTGTTATTGACAAGGGTTTTTAATTTGTTGGAAGCCAAAGGAGCCACTCTTAACATTATACCTTTCAGAGTGTCATAAGGTCCAAATGACTAGCAGGGTTATCGCAAATCTGCATATTGTGGTGAAAAAAGTGATAGGAAAAGCTAAAAAAAATATATGCTATTTTGCCCCAAGCAGTGCCAACGTACACGTCCTCTTGCAAATAAGATATTTTACATTGTTTTCAGCGTTTGTAACTTCAAACAAAATGCAGTTTGAATTTCCACCACTGTTTCTAACATTTTAAACTTTAGGTT